>VZSV01000163.1:1346803-1373731 GCA_013398735.1 Nothocercus julius | reverse complement strand
CGCCGGGAGAAGCCGCAGGCCCCATGCGCAGCAAGGCCCTGGCTGGGGAGGGGCCCGGCTGCCTGGGACGCTGCGCGTCCAGCGGCCCCCGGCGGCGCGCGGGCGGCTGCGGCCCTTGCGGAGCTTGGTGCTCCCGGCCAGCATTGGAGCGCTTGCAGCTGGATCCACGATCGCACTGGAAATACTCGTGCCCTCTTCCAGCTTTCCCAGCGGTCTGGTTGCCTGAGGAAGCACATCCCTTTGCCTTCCGCAAGCTGTGCTTATAGCCCTTGCCCAAACCTGCTCCAGCTGTAAGTTGAAAATCTGATACTTGGAAAGAAACTGATTCTATTTCACCCCATTCCTGTTCGTCTCCCCGTTCTCCTGCATCTCCCATAAAACATGAAAGTTCAGGCACTCATGCGTTCATATGCATACCAACCTGAGCACCTGGTTTTCCACTCCCCATACCCAGGGGAACACGTCGTCTGCCGGCAGCAGCAGCCAGAAAATGCAGGATGCGGGCGCTGCTGCCGCAGCGACACGGGCTCTGCGGAACAGCGGCACCGCCATTGCACACCCACGTGGAGACGCGCCGAGACGGGAGCTGCTGGTTTATAAAACTTGAGGAGGAGAGGTGGAACACAGAGCTTGTCATTTCTGAATTGAGTCTCTTAAAGCAGAGGTTTTAATGGCCTTTCTGGCCTTTTTGAATCGTGCAACTGTAGAGCATGCGTACCTTATGGCCGTATAAGGTGTGAGGAACGTTAAAATTCACTGTGGTGCTTCTGTTTTAAAGCATGAGAATGTAATTGTTGCAAAAACAGTGAATCTCTTCCATACCTACCTGAAGTTTTCCTCTTCTTTCCTTCCTTTTTAAATTATTTTTATTTTCATTTTATTTTTTTTTCTATTATTAATTCCTTCATTTCTGGGCTAAAATACACCATATTTTCTCATAATCTTGGATCTTTTTCAGCAGGAATCAGGAAAAACAGTATTTTTTATGGTAACCTATGATAACCTGTGATCTAATCAATTGGAGGTTTTCATGCTAATCTAAGATGACGCATGACCAGGTGCTGAACAGCTAATGAAGACAGAGCTTTCTTTCTGAACATTGTTCTGATAAGCCTAGGCCTTGGCCTTCTCAATCCATATTGAAATTTGTTTTTGCTTCCTCCCCTCCCTATTGAATATAAAGATGTAAATTTGTTAACATCAGCAAGATTCTTGCATAATTATTCATATATTGCATATATTATTTGCGGGGACACAAAATTGCTAAACCACAGTGGTGCTGACTACATTGGTAAGCATATATGTGCCTCGGGGTGTATTTTTTTGTTGTGTGTGTGTGTGTGTGTATGCATTAGAAGATGATAGCATTTACTCAATATTTTTGAAAACTGCTTCTAGGCTTCTACCCAAACTTTTGTATTCTTGGCTGATTTCTGTATCTAGATACTGCAAGCAGATTCATATCCTGTATCTGGCACCTTGATTATCACTTTGATAATGCTTCAGTTTTTAATGGAGAGTGAAATGAAGTGTAGATACAGAAAGAGAAAATAATTTGCAAAGAGCCTCACAACATTATGCAATAACCGCAGAGAGCATCAGCATTTACTTTGCATGATTTCTAAGGGCTTATACCAAGGCAGGTTGGAATTTAATGGGAAGATCAAAGTGACTAGGGTTGGCTTCGGATCAAACCCTATTACAATTCATTTCTTACTGACTTCTATTTGACATCAGAAAGTATGAATGCACTTACCCTTATAATTTTAAGAGGCCTAATTTCAGATGACAGAGGATCAAAAATGTAAACCTTTTTTCAGGGAAGCTGACTGAATTACTCATCTGTGTTTTCTTAATTACCAGAGGTAAAGCATATTTACTTCACCGTTCTTGCAAAAAGGATAAAAATCAGAGATGATGCCAAATCTGCAAAGAAAATGTCATATGGAAGAGGATTTCATGCTTACTTTGGTATTAAATTTTGCACTGTTCTTTAAGTGAGCCTGACTTTCTAGGTTTTCTGCTATATAATCATTAGGGTATTTGCAAGAGTTTCTACTTCTTAATATTCATCCTTCCTACTCCAGAGCCCCCTTTCCTAATATTATTTGTCACACCCAAAGAGAAATGTTTTAAATGATAGATATACTTTGAATGGACAAAGCCTTATTACTATGAAAAAATTCAAGAATATTAGACCTCTTCTGGACTAAAAAACAAAAACAATTCAGATTAGAGAAGAAAAAAGATGTTCTTGTTTTCTTGTTTGTCTGTTTTGTTTGGTTTATTACTTCTTCCAGATGAAATCCAGTTCTCCAAGGAATGCTACGATGTAACTGTAACTGTGCTTACGGACCTAATGTTCTCATACCATAGGGACTTTGCACGTGTTGTTCATCTATTATAAGCTAACATGAAAAAAATAAATTCTGCTTATAGAATCATACTGTCCATCAGCCTTTGGGAATTACAGGGCAGGCAGTCGTCCCTTTGGCATATTCTCCATTGTCAGAATTGACTTGTTTTCAAGATTGCCACTAGCTTCATTGTTCTAGTGAAACCTTTCTCAATATGTGAATGAGCTAAAAAGGTAGATTATGAATGGTTGTCTTCATTTCATTGACTCTGATGTTGTCATTGCTATGGTATAGTAATATAGCAGAAAACTTAGCTAAAGCTCAGCCATTTCAGGGTTGTTCTTGTTCATTTTGTTTCAGTTTCTCAGTTCTTGCTGCTCCAAGATGTGCCTTTCTTTGCTGGTTGGAGCTGACTGGATCCACGAACTTAATATTGCAGCAGTTACTCTGGAGTTCACTATGGCCTATTTGGTATTGGGGCTGGGCCACTTAAAGGAAAGAGCAATGAGTTCCACCCAGGGATCAGATTCTGGCAAATACTTGCAGCAGGATTTAGCTACTTTACACCTGTTTATCTTGTGAAAATTAGCCTTTATGTTTTTTCTCCCACCCTTTCTTTTGCTGCCATTTTCCCATGTCTTTAGTGATTCACAGCCTCCTACTCTGAGGTCCACTGAGACTACCAGGGATGACTTTGCTATTAAATGATGTTTCTTGGATGACCCAACTTTTCCTTGTAATATGATTCCAGCAAAAGGGATGGTGTCAGGCCTCTGTGTCTTTGGGGACTGGCTTGAATCGCACACACTTAGGGAAGAAAGGCTTGCTCAAAATGACCTAAAAGCTTAAAAGTCTCAAAACAATTATCGCTTTTCAGTTCTGGGTCCAAAACCATGACTCACTGAAGCCCTGTTCTGGGCAAGCCACCCTCCCCAGTGCTTGGCCCTCCTGCTTGCCCACTCGCTGGGTCGAAGTTCCTGCTCGCGTGCACGGTCACCATCCCTCATGTGCGCTGGGCACGTACCGAGCGCGCCCTGGCGCCTCTCTTTGCCCTGCTCCTCTCACCGCTGTGTTCTTTGGATCTGTGCATTCCATGGGGGAGAGCTCAAGACCACACGCAGAACTAAAAGGATGACTTTATGGGCACCACGACAAAAGCCTCTGTGTCCTTGTGCATCAGATGCTTGCAGGTTCTCCTTCTTCACAAGAGTGGTATGTTTTCGTTCTCTGTTTATGAAAGCAAATGAAATGAATGATAGCGAATAAAAATACGATGAGATCATTTCTGTTCACAGTACAAGCTCTTTGTAGACGTAAAGAGAAACAAGCCCAAAGATAAAGAGATTTAAAAAAGAGAATTAGGGAATTAAAAAAGTGATGCTTTATATTTTTTGCCACCCAGTTGTTAGAGCTTCCATTTCTTGCACTTCTTTGAAGCATTCAGAAGTGTAAATGTATCTAATGTCTTCCTTTCGTCACCACTGCGCAGCCAGTGTGTCCCTCTGCTCCTCAGATTTCTTGGAAGAGCTGCCTTCAAATTGTGCAATTCGCAATAGTGAATGGATATTTATTTGCTTGGACATTGCATTAATGCTGCAAACGTGTTCCATGCTAGGTCACTCATCTGCTGTCCTTCAGATGACTACCAGTGTTATTAACCACTCATTTTTGTTGTTCATCTAGGCCATTTTAGTTTGTGAAGGAGGATGCAGGGGATGTTCTGAATATAAATCTGAACTGCCCCATTTTCTCTTCAGATATGTATCTTAAAGATGGAAGGAAACACATTCCGCTGCTGCTGCCTCTGCTACGAGCAGGATTTGATGGGAGCTGGGCAACTTCAGCTGGGGTTTGGTGTTTTAGTGTGTGTGTCAGACAAAGTCAGAAACTCCTCTGTGAGGACAGTGTGTGCTGTTGACTGATGAAATATTTTACCCGCTTCGGCAGTGGGAGGTTGTTTAATTAAAGAGAATAGGTAGGCCTACTACATCAAACACGTATTTTAATTCTGAAAATTTTGACATGAGAATTAATAGATTTCTGTAGAAGTGTCCTTATGGGGGATTAATGACTTTTGTTAAGCGGGTGATTATTCATTTCCATTTGAATACACTACTCTGAAAACACACTTGGAATTAAAAAACAAAAAAAGCAGGGGAAGAGAACAGCCCTGGAAGGCAGGAAGGCCAGGACTAAATTGCTTTTCCCTTCAATGCTTGGAGCTGGAAGTCTTGATATTTTGGGTGGTTGTGACCATCATTTCAGCCCTGCCCTTGGGGCAGACAGAGCTCATGGTGTGAGGACTGCCCCGTTTTCAAGCAGAGCATGTGGAGAACAGGGCGTAAAGAGAGTAGTAACTAAAACAGGAGTCGAATATTTAGAACCTCCCCCTTTCGTTCAGGTGATTGGTACCAAAGCAGGTGGTTTGCGTGATGTCCACATGGCCTTGGGTGTCATCTGGCTCTCACTGAGCTCCGGAGTCCTCCTGTGGGCTTCAAGACTTGGATCCAACTTCCCTTGCCTGGGTTAGCGGCACAGCCTTTTCCTTCATCATGCCCTGCCTCATCCAGGAGGGAATCCCTTTAGGACTGGGATTCGGAGCAAACAGGCGGCAGTAGGAGCTGCAAGCCCCTTTCCTGGAGGTGCCCTATGGAATGGTATCCAGAAACTAAGTGTAGAATAAAAGAAAAACTGAGGTGGTCACGTGTAAGATTTTGATGCAGCAAGGCCAGGGAGGTGACAGGAAACATCAGGAGTGAGCATAAGTCTCAAATGATACTCATGTGGAAAGGGAAGAGTATTAAATTCAATATATGGATTGGAGTTGTACTAGTCCATTAAGTGCAAGTCTGCTGTCACAGATAGTTGGTTACGAGTATCCCCTGTCAAGGAAGTTACCTTCATGCAAAGAGGTTGTTCTAACTGCATATGTAATTGAAACTGTGCCATATTCTCAACTACAGTAAGCAGATGTTTTATAGTTTTTTTTATATATATATATTTTTTTCTTATGACTACTTCTCTTGATAGATTTCTTCCATAGTTACTGCTCACATTAAATGGTATTATCGTAGGGAAATGTAAAGACCTGAATGATGATGATGGGAGGCTCTTTCCTCCCACTCTTAAAAATCATTATTGGCAACATCTGAGATCAGAATGAGGGATAAGAATGGGAAAAAAAAAGCAGGGGGGTGGAAAATGAGAGGTTAAAAAGGCAGCGTAAGTGGCTGTGGAAACGTCATCCTTATCAAATAAAATGTTCTCACCCGCCAGCAATCTATCTCAGTGCCCACTAAAGGTAGTGGGAACCTTTCTGTTATCTCCAAGGGCACTGGCTCGGCCCCGCTGGACCAGATCACCCGCTGCGCGGGGCGCAGTGGATGTGATTTCACGATTGAAGAGGCGGAGCAAAATCCCAGCCCCATCATATCCCCTTATCATATTACCTTCCTTAGCCATGGGGTTTTGCCACCAGGCTTGGCATGAGATGAAACCAGTGCTGCGAGAGGCAGCGGGATGTTTGACAGCGGAGGTGCCAGGTGTGTTGTATCCATGCCTGGAATGCCGAAGCGTAAACTAAGCCACTGCTGCTGCTGGAGTCTCCTGCTAGGGTTTCCTCTGATGCACGAGAACAGCAGTAAGATGAGTAAATCAAGCACCACAGCAGATGTTTGCTGTGTAAAGAGAGAAATTTGGGCATGGCACTAGGCACAGACTCTCTTTCCAAAAGTGCTCCCTCTGGAATTGTCGGATTTATCCAGAGGTGGCCATAGCTAATACACAGAGGATAACCAGGAGAGAGGTCACGTCTCTACCACGGTCACACAGCAGCACAAACCACACTCGTCACGCATAGCCCTACAGGAGAGAGCACCGCGCAAGAGTTAAATTGAAAATAAGCAACTTGGAAAGGAAGAAGCTTATAAGAAAATACGCGTCCAGCTGTGCTATCTGCAGGAAAAAAAAAATCTGCATTTTGGAATTGGAAGGAGATGCCTGTGTAAAAAAGAGAGAGAAAAAATTAATGACTGCAAGCGCGCGCGGGCGGAGAGCGCTTTCAGCGAGCTCTGTGCCGGCCTGGCAGGCGCCGCCGCTCGGCGTGCCCGCGATGCGGCCCCGGCAGCAGGCGCTGCTCCGTGCGGCCGCTCCCCCCGGGATGCAGCGGAGGGCGGCGCAGGAGGCCAGGCCCAGGGCAGGGCCATGACCTCAGCTGGTAAGTGGCCAGTGCTGGATTTTTTCGAAAGGGCCGAAAATCTGTTTCCTTTAAGCTGTTAAGAGCTGGATTCTGAAACCTGAGGGATCCTGAAAGCAGTTAATGCTTTTCTTGTGGTTATCCCTGTCTAATCCGAGCCTGCTTACCAGGCTTTGAAGTGCCCCTGCCGTGGGAGCTCCTAGGTGCCTCCCCTCTACCCTAACCCACTCCCTGGGCAGGCTCTGAAATCCCTTCAAATGTTATTTTTCTGGTAACTCCAGCTGTGGTGGTTGTGTAAGTGTCAGTAAAAGGGGAAACATTTTTCCACTCCTCTTTTGTTTCTGTACTGCTAAACACGTTCCCGAAACACGCACATGCTCACACGCCATCCGCTCTCCTTCCGAGAGCATCTGGCTGCGCGACTCCGTGGGCTCGGTGCTGGTGAGTCCGGGGAATGCTGCCTTCGGATCCGAAACCACGGCAAAGCGCGGAGCACGCACCCTTTGTAGCCACACTATAAGAGGACTTACATCTCAAGTCTTCTATGGGAGAAACAGCTTCCCAGGGGCTGCTTTTCCATGATATCCTTAATGCCACAGGACTGGCTGCTTTGGTCGGCTGGATTGAACATTAGGGCGATATTACAGCCAAAAAAAGGGGCTCAAGTTTCAAAATGTTGCTGAAAGTTTCTGCGATGGCATTTTTGTACTTGTGCAAAAGCGAGCGCCTGCTCACTCTCATATTGCAACTTCCAGATCTTTTCTACTGGCCGGGGTGGTTCCCATCAGTGGAAATTGGTTCTACTAAAGTCTGCTATGGATTTTAAAGCGTTACTGGGGGCAGGGTGGGGATCACAGAGAGGAACAAATTGCTGCATCTTTAGCTTTTCCTTAAGCAGAACTGCACTTTTTTTTTTGCTGAAGTTGTTCTTTCTACCGACCACTCCTGCTGTGGCTTATCAAGTCGCTGCAGTAAGCTCAAGTGCTGAGAAGAGAATGAATTCTTGCAGGCATCTCATGTGATGCAGCCACAGAAACATCCACGGCACGTCCAAAATCTTGCTAAAGGACGTACGTGTGGCCGTTCTGACGTTGTGCTGAGTGTTGAAAGAAAGAGCAGGGAATGAGGATGGCTTCGATACCCTGGAGCACTAAGGAAAGGGGGTATGATTAGCTGATAATATCTGGGCTATGCAAGTGCAAACGTGATGGGGTGCAAATATCTGTTTCTTCTGCTCTCTGTGAGGAAGCTACATTTTTACAGGCTGCTCAGACTGTAAAATATCAGACTTTACAAAATATCAAGCTGCAGTTTTACATAGTCAGAAGTAAGCCAGCAGAGGAGGATTTGAAAAAAAAAAAAAAAAAAGAGTAACTTGTCACACACACCCTGAACCTCAGCCTGCGGGGGCGGAGAGGCTTACAAACATTTTGAATTTTCTCCTTTGAGATTGCTGAGCCGCGGACTGGCCGCTATTTGTACACGGCAGAGGCAAATGCAGGGGGCAATTGCAACGAGTTTCCGAAGCTCAGTGAGGCATGTGCTTGTCAGTGCGAGCAGCACCAGGGCCCGGGTATCCCGACAGGCTGTCGGACCCCTGCAGGTCTAGGGGCTGCCGGTGCATGGAGGCCGCTGGCTGCTTTCTGTCATTATCCTCGAGGTGGAGCCGAGCATCTCCCTGCTGCCGTGGCGAGCGTTGCCAGCACAGCGTCTTGGGGCTGGTCAAGTTGGGAAGCGATCCAAAATCCTGCTAATAACCCACACTAAATGAAACAAAGCTTTTATTTTATTTTAATTTAGGAGAGGTTTAGATCGCTTTGGCGAGAAGCCCTCTGCACTCCCTCCTAGCCCATCAGGCAGATGCTGCAGAAATGCTTAGCAAAGAGATGGCTCTAAAAGTGAAGTTATCCTCACAGCTCTGGGTGGATGAGCTCAGCCAGAGCTGCAGCCTGGCTCCCAAGGACGGCTCACGTGCAAACGCGGAACCTTGAACTTGAAGGCTGATTCAACCCCAATGGTTTCCCCTGACACTGGTGTTCAAGACAGTGTAAATGTGCAAATCTTTGCATGTCCCCGCAAATAGAAAATGTAGCTCTCTCACAGATGATGAAATTAAGATATTTTCCTATTGAAGCAGTAGGTAGAAAAGAAGGTTATACAGGACAGCTACTGAATCTGGACATTTTAGAACCAGTAAGCCCAAGAAATCTGAGTCTAAGAGCTTTTTAAAGAGGCAGAGGAGGAGCTCTTCAGACCTCTAAATGCTGCCTTTTAGTCAGTGAGTGGAAAAAAAAAATCCTTATTGCTGGCCTGTTGTGTGAAAGTACATCAAGGGATGTAGGTTTGTCATCTTGACCTTGATGCCAAAGGAACAACTGAAATGTACGGGTTCTTTAAAATAAGGCATTAAAGGTCGTCCTGATAATGTCAGTCTACCTTAGCTTAAGAACAGATATTTTGTCAAATTAGCTTGATGTGTTTTACTTTATTGAGCTTGCCAGTCTGCTTGTTAAATGATGCAGTAGCCTTCTGAGTGAGACACTTGCACATCTTGATCAAGAAATAGATGTTGGTGTTTAACAGAAAATGTTCTTTTTTGCGGCGGGGCCGGGGAGGAACATATGGACTTATATCTAGGGATAAAGACTGCAGGTCACATTTGCTGGGGCTTCAGGCTTTCATCCTGCAGAGGTGTGACTCGGAAGTCTTGAAGGATGGACATGGGAATATAAATCCCAGTGCTGTTTTCCCTAAGCTTGTACTCTGCAGCGTAGGTTTTGATAAAACACAGTGGTAGATGTGGAAGGAAACATTAGAAAAGCAAACTCAGCACTGGTGGAAGGAAACTGAGTGTTTATGAAGTCACTGTATGTTGAATAAAATCCACTTTTGTCAGAGGACTAGCATGGATAATATCACTGTTTTGAATAAGACTTTGGTCTTAGGCCGCCTCTCTGTACAGGAGGGGACTTCCACTTTGAGCCTGTGTATGTAGTTGCTGAGGATTTGCTACATCTGGACGTAAATTCTTCATTTACTGTTTTCCTGGCAAACATTTAGGTAAATGTTGCACTAAGTGGACATTTATTTTTAATAACATCGACATTTATCTTGCTTTATTCCTGACATTTTTAGCATCTTCACAGATTTATATCTGCATAGCCATTTCTGTTCTAAAATTTGCACTAATTAATTGCTTTCCTGTGTACCTACAGGAGCAGCTATCAACAAAGAGTAAAGAAGGCACTATAGTTATGCATCCTGATTAAAGATAAATTGAATGTGGTATTTGACTTAGCTCTTTTATGGAGCAAAAACCAACATCCCGATACCTATGGAGAAGTATCTTACTCCATAATAATCCCTGTTACGGTTAATTTCTGAAGCACCTAAGGGTAGTAATCGCTGTTCTGAGGCAAAGGAGACGCTTCCTGCAGCTAGGAGGGAATTACTTGGTTTGCCTGTCTCCTGCTGGCGATCGTTACGTGTCTAACTCCGATTCGACGGCGCGATGCAGCCGGGAGCCAGCGGGCTCAGGAGGCGGCTGCTGCCATTGGCGCTGCTCTGCGTTTGAGCAGCTGAGGGGTCAGCACCTCTTTGGCTCCCTGCTATCAGTCCTTCCAGGGATGGGACCCAGCCTGCCCAGGTGCGACGGAGCTGCAGAAACATCCTGGAACTGGTGTTTTCGGAACCACCGGGATCGCTGACTGATGCTGTGATCACATGGGGGAAACAGGTGCCATTAGCCAAGCGCTAACAGTGGGAACTGAGTTGTTCTGTGAGCACGTTGTTGAAGCACGAACAGGTGTCATCGGCCTGCAGTGTCTCTTGTGGTGGCCGAGAGCTTGGAGATGAGCAGAATGCAGGATCCCCTTTTTGCTAAAAGCGCAGGGCTTGCATTTTGTCGGGAAAGGCCTCGTATCCTGTGCATGTGCGGGGGCCTCCCGGATCTTGCTGCCGGCAGCGCGGCCGCCTCCAGGGCACCCGGCCAGGCTCCAGGGCCGCCCTCTGCTTCCTTCTCCTAAAGAGAATTGGAGGAACTGCTTTTCCTGGCTGCCCACCCGCTTCTTCGAGGTTTTCCACCAGAATTGGCAATTGCTAAGGCTTGTTTTGGTGCCTGCCCGGTGACAGGAGCGCTGAACTGCTCGCGCCATGGAGCATTTGACGCTGTGGCAGTTTCGTGGCATCAGCCAAAGTTCACGGATCCAGACTGATGCTGAGGTTTCCTTTCTAGCCCAGCTGAGAAACTGTCTTGGAAAGTTTAGTAAAATGTGTTAAGTAGGCATTTTTATCTGCCTCAGATAAAATTGCTTTCTTGTCTTCTATGGGCTCATTTGAAAAAGCATATAAATGGAGCGTGCATGTCTAATGCAACTAAAAGAAGCAGAAAAAGACTGAAAAAGGATGTCTTTGGTTTCTGGAGCCATTCTACTTTCATATAAAATCAGCGTGGGGATTGAGGCATTCTTATTATAATTTTGGAGATACGTGTTTGTAATGTGAGGCATTACAATGTATGATGCTACACTCTTTTTCTTTTTAAATGAAATTCAAAGCTTTTGATTCTTAAGTAAATTAAGATTTCAGATTGACAGCTCCAGATGTCGATGCTGCCTGCTCATAAAGCAGAGCTGTACGGCCGTGGACTCAAATCGCCTATTTAATTTCACCGGAGCACCTTAGCTGTCACCCAAAGAAACCCTCGTGTCAGGACAGGATGCCAGGAATCACTGCAATTGCAGTATATGTGTGACACAGAGCTTGTGCAGGTGGGCTCATGTGACCTGGTTGATGGTGTTGCTTCTCTTCCATCTCTGTCCCCTCCTCACCTGCTGATTATAACAGCCTGTTTCTTTGCACAGTTCATAGCAGCAACCCTATTTCCGAACCTGCTGGGCTTCAGCAACCTGTTTGATAAAAAGTCCTGTTGCCTGATCTTCCAGCTTCATGCATTTTCTGGTCATTTTTAAGGGGGGAAAGCCCAAGTCCTAACGCAAAGGCTGTTTAAACTGTGAGTGTGATATAGACACTAAATCAAAGCTTTGCCTTTTGAATTGCTCCAAGAGAGGCAGGATGCCTGTTGCTCGGCAAAGCCTGAGGAAGGTTTCTTTCTTGGCAAACTGATCGGAGATGTTTCAATCCATCTTAATCCCGTATTACTCCAAAACAAAGTGCCATTTAAAAATCAATTTCTGTCTGTACACGCCTGTTCTCCCACCTCTCTTCCATCTCCAAAGCATGGAGCTGAATAACAAGTTCTGCAGCACTTGGGTAACGACAGCAGCGGACACGTTCACGAGGGGCCAAGCCTTGGTCTTGCTGAGGCCAGAGGAGGTTAAAAACTAACCACAAAAATCTCCTTTAAGGAAATGTGGCAGCTGGGACAGAGCGGCACAGTTTGCCTGCCCCGGCCGCGCGAGCCCTCGCTACCTTCTCCCTGCGCCCCCGGGGCAGGGCGAGCGGGGGTCCTCGGCAAGGACCTGCCTGTGCAGCCACTCTGCTGCTCCTCAGATGCAAAGGACAAGGGCTGTTTTCTTTTTTTTTAAAAACCAAATCATTCATTTGATTAGATTAGACAGTAACTGTGCTCTGTCTTCGGAGTCATTTAAAAGCGAATTAATGGAGTGCACTTGTAAACCATGGTTTAGTAAGGCAAGTAAATCCTTTTCCCCAAGCCTCAGAGGAGCTGCTTTTCCCTGCACGATGTAGAGACTTGTGCATGCTTAATATGCCATGTATCAATTACAGAGCCTGCACTACTGTTCAGATGACACCCGTGGTAGACATGCAGTTTTCTTTTCCCCTTCACCTGGTAATATGTTTGCCCTCTTGTCATTATCCCCCACTTCATTTTAAAATGGCCTCAGCTACACCATCAGCATAAAGACGTCTGTCACTGAGGTCTCTGCTCGTCGGTGGATGGTACTCAGAAGAAGGCTGGGTTTGGACTGACACAGGGGAAATCACGAGACCAAGGCTGGATTGCGCAGAGAGTCTGCCCTAGCCCGTCTGCATTCAAACCTCATGCTGCTGGTTAGGTGGCATCCCAGCCCCTTGGGAAGCAGGTGGCATTGGCTTCTGGAAGGCTGAGGTGCCTCTTGCGGCAAGGGACACGCACGGTTTCCCCCAGCCCTCCTGAGGTCCACAGAAGCAGCATGAGACAGGGATCTCCGCCACACTGCCGCACGATGGGCACCCTCCCCACACGCGGCTCTGCAGCCCAGCACGCCCCGTGCGCTCTGCCCCTCAGGGCTGACCCGGCGTTACCGCTGCTGATGCACGCGGTGCGCCTGTCTACAAAAAATCAGGAGTGCAGGGAAAGGCCCAGGGGCTCTTAACTCGCCCAGGGCCTCGTACTTGTGTTGTTGGCTCTCGGTCACGGAAGACCCTGGCACGTCGCTTCTGGTAACCATTTAGATGCAATTTTCTTGAGTAACTGCTTCGGGGATTACCCTCAACAAAGGCCTAATCCGAAAGCCTGCTAAAGTCAATGCTGAAGTCAATGCTGAATAGCGATTTCTGCTCATTAATGTAAAGCCTGGAATGATTGGATGCAGAAGGCTATCAGCCTCCAGTTCTCCTTGAACAGATGCTTCTGCCTAGGATAACATGCCTCTTGGGGTGCAGATGAATAGAAATTAGTTGTAGGGGGTTCCAAGAAAAGGCAAAAATAAAAGGAATTTCATTGTAAAGTAAAGGTTTATGTTGCAGAAATAACTAATGGGTTACGAGCAGTTGTATTTCGGGGACATAAAATGGAAAATGAAATGTTTTGTGCAAGGAAAAAGCTTTTCGTAGATTCTGAATATTAGATTTTATGATGGAGTAAATTTGTACCATCAGTTCTATCTAGAAAAAAGGAGATTCTTGTAATGAAAATGATAGCAGGACATTGTCCTATAGAGACCATGATGAAAGAGGGGCTTTCTCTCAGCCTGGATTTGCATGCAGAAAACTTTGTTTTTTATTCTCAGTAATAACTTGACTAAAAACCCAAATGTTTTTTAACGTCCACTCCAAACACTTCTTTGCATTTTACTGCACAGCGTATGGGTAGCTGACTGAAACAGACTGATGGGAAAGCATAGAAATTGTATGACAAGAGATTGTTTAGATATCTTTATTTAGCAGCACTGAAATACACTGCCAATAGGAAGGAGAAAAATGGAGACTCAGCTGTGTTTACAAAGGCAAAAGAAATTTTCCTGAAGTGAGGCCAACTTTGATGTGAGCTAATAACTTTGCTTGATACTGTGGGGCTAATTCTGATTGCGACTTGAATGTCATGTTTTTGAGCGAGGGCATAAACACTTTATTTCAGTTTGAGTTAGCTTTGCATTTGTGCTTCTAAAAACCAATACTTGGTTTTGTGCTTGGTGACCCTATAATGTGACTGAGATTGCAACAGAGCTTGAAACAGCTTGCACCCAGTCTCAGTGCTGTGCTCCTCTGCAACCCAACGCACGAATCCGTCGCGGCCAGCAACCGCTCTGTACAGCTTCAAGGAAAGCAGAGATCTCTGAGTCTCTGGAATGTTATTTATTCCAATGCTACAAGCATTAAATGCACTGTGCTTCCACCGTGTGCTGCTTCTCTCTCTTCTTATATCTCAGAAAATATTTTCCTTGTGGCCTTGATCCAACAAGCCATTTAAATGCATGCAGAATAGTAAGCACATGATGAGACTACAGGCACATCTTACTGCGTGCTAAATTGTGTTTTTAATGAACGGATTACAAAATGAAACAACCTCTTTGCACCTACCTCCCCCTCCACCAGCACGAGCCCTTGTTAATACTGATTTACGAACATCCCTCCAGAGCATCAAGTTCAATGTGATAAATTGAGAAGTATCAAATTAAGGTATGAGCCCATGCAGGGTATCTATGGCCCTCTGTAGATGGTTATAGCTGTTGAGAATCACCTGCAGCACTTCAGCTTTGTTCAAGAGAGTGGTTTTGCTAAGCACTGGAGGAAGCAGCTGAGCAGCACGATGGAGCTGCCCCCAGCCGCGTCTCCCCACGAGCTCTGCTGTCCAAGCCGTGAGGTTCCCTGTGGCGCTGGTGGTGATCGGTGCTGTGCACGTGGCCCATGGCAGCTCGGCTCGGGCACTGCTGCTGCACTGGAAAGCTGGATGAAAGTGGTCTAGGAGACCGGTTCTCAGAAAAAACAAAATGGGCTGTGAACTTGAGCAGCAGGTGATTTTTCCCGTGGTCTTCCAGCCCATGGAGTGGATTCAGTCTGTGGTTGGATTTCACATAGGTGATTTCTGTTCAGGATGGGTCAAAATCAGGGTACTCCCTGTACCCACATCTTTTTTTCTCTTTTAGAGAAAACAAACAAACAAACCAACAAAAAATAGTGTGTAAATAACTTTATTCTTTGTGCCTGGCTTTTCAGAATGAATTTCACAGATTCAAAGGGAGCTGAGCTCACCAGCTGGTTTTAATGAAAAGGGTTTTCTCTTGTTACCTAAGATCATTCGGGTAGTTGCAGTTGCTAATAGATATTAACAGATGAGATACTACAGAGGCATAATGAAGGTAATGCTGCTATGTGATTCCTAACATGTTTTAATAGTGGTCATGCTCAGCCTTTAAAATGCTTGGAGTATGAATTTTCTGTAAAGAAGCCCTAGACCTGTTGTCTGCCATGAAAGCTTGGCATTGTTGTTACCTGCTGGCTTGAATAACTGCAAACCAAGAGCAGAATTTGAGTCTATTTCAGTGTCCATCCCACCTCAGACAAGCACCAGACATGATTCCTAGTCCCTTCTTATCCCACCAAGCCACTCCAGACCCATTAATCATCAGCTCAAGGCTTTCTGGCCCCCTTTGGCATATGGAGGTGAGAAGCAACAGTGTCTCTGATGGACATCCTCTATCTCACCCCTACTCTCATCAGTATCCCTTCTTGAGCCTTTAGCCTGTTCCTCTTTCCCACACCATTCACTACTTATTTCTTTCCCAATAATTTCCCCACCACCATGATTCCACCATTTCTCTTCTAATCCCTGTTTTTTTCCCAGGAAGAATTTATTTAACCTTAAATGCTCTTTGAATTTCCTGCTGTACTCAAATTACTGCTGCTCAAAGCAAGCCCTGCCTCCCCCGACACACCTCCTTAACAGAGATAGATTGTAAGGGTTTTTTTTTTTTATTTTGCTTCCTTCCACTCCCTTGTTCAAGAAGACATTCAGTTGGCACTGTTCAGGTTTGAAGACTATTGCACATCCCATTAAATCTACTGAGCAAAGGAAAAAAGTTGAATGCTCGAAATCTTGCTGACCTAGGTGCCCAAGCATGCATGCAATGAGCTCTCTGTCATGCCCCTCCTACGAGTGCCTGCCCACCAAAAGACCTGAACTGTTTGGGCAATATACTGTTGAATCCTGCATTTTCAAAGTGGGAAGCATTGGTGCTACCTAAGAGTAAATGTCAACAGGTTTGCAACTATAAAGTCATGCCTGGAATCTGCCTTTAAGCCTGCTGTGGTAAAAATCTGACTACCTTAAGAAAATGTTGGATCTGTGTGAAGGCCTCTGACCTGCACAGCCCAGAAGCCTATAAAGTTATTTGATGATGTTCGTATCATATCAATGATAATTTTCCTCCTGTGGAGTGCTGTGAACCTTCATTGGATACAGACAATTTTGATAGATTTTTGGTAAAAATTCTATTTCAAAGAAAGGTTTAAATCTAAAACTGCTTAAATAAGATGTGCTTAGCACTCTGCTGACGAAAGTGTAACAGATAGGCAATATCCAGCTCTTACTAACTTAAAAAGAAATAGTGTCCGTCTGCTTATCCCTAACAAATGGACTTGGCTGAGTCTTGGCCAAGGACTCAAAGCCATGGCCCAAATGAAGTCCTCAGGGAAGAAATCTTTGCAGCTCATGCCTTTTTTTGGTGTCCCTAAGCCAATGGAAGTTCGAGGCTTTGTTTTTCTCCCAACTCTAAACCCTAATCCCTGACCACGGATGATCATTAGACGAGGGTTGCTTTTCAACTTGTTCATCAATGACTTGGACAAGGGCACAGAGTGCACTCTCAGCAAGTTTGCAGATGATACCAAGCTGGGTGGAGTGGCCAACACTCCAGAGGGCTGTGCTGCCACTCAGAGGGACAGGTTGGAGACTTGGGCAGAGAGGAACGTCATGAGGTTCAACAAGGACAAGTGCAGGGTCCTGCACCAGGGGAGGAATAACCCCAGGCACCGGTGCAGGGTCTTGCACCAGGGGAGGAATAAAACCAGGCACCAGTACAAATTAGCGGTTGACCTGCTGGAAAGCAGCTCCGCAGAGACGGATTTGGGAGTCCTAGTTGACAACAAGTTAGCCATGAGTCAGCCATGTGCCCTCATGGCCAAGAAGGCCAATGGGATCCTGACCTGCATGAGGAGGAGTGTTGCCAGCAGGTGGAGGGAGGGGATCCTGCCCCTCTCCTCAGCTCTGGTGAGGCTGCACCTGGAGTACTGGGTGCAGTTCTGGGCTCCCCAGTACAAGAGGGATGTGGAGCTTCTAGAGAAAGTCCAGTGTAGAGACACAAAGATGGTTAAGAGACTGGAGCATCTATTGTATGAGGGAAGACTAAGAAGTGAGCAGGGCCTGTTTAGCCTAGAGAAGAGAAGATTGAGAGGAGATCTGATCAACATGTACAAGTACCTGAGGGGGGAATGTAGCGAGGATTGGGCCAAACTCTTCTCAGTGGTGGGCAGCAACAGAACACGGGGTAATGGGTACAAATTGAAACACAGGAAGTTCAATCTCCATGTGAGGAAGAATTTCTTTACTGTGGGGGTGCCAGAGCCCTGGCACAGGCTGCCCAGAGAGGCTGTGGAGTCTCCTTCTCTGGAGAATCTTCCAAATCCACCTGGATGCCACCCGCTCTAGGTGTCCCTGCTGGAGCAGGGGGTTGGACCAGATGATCTCTAGAGGTCCCTCCCAACCTCAACCATTCTGTGATTCTGTGAGGTTCACTAGCTCTGAGGACCCAGATGAAAGAGCAGTCAGAGGACAAAGCCTTTTGTAGCCTATACCTTCTTTGAGCAGCCACTTGGTAGCCCCATGCCAAGTGGAACTCTAGTCTTTGACATTCCACCACCCCAAACGTTGACTTAACCCTAACACGAGGCATGGGATGAGCTGGGCCAAGACTCCCAGCCCTCATTTAGATAGAAAGTTGCCAGACAATAAATCTTTTCGCTGCCTACTCCTTCCTCTGGTAGCGCCTTGGCAGTCCCATGCTAACTGCAGCTATAGGCTTTGTCTGTCCCCTAATCCTACCCCAAATCGTGCCAAAGACATGCATTCATGGTCTAGTTGAAAACCTTGTCAGGGGAGAAATCTTTTTTTTATTCTACATATTCCCTTGGCAACTACTTGGCAGTCCCTCATCAAATGGAGTTTTAGGCTTTGTCCTAACACTTCCGACCTTTAATGTTACTGTAAGCCTGACTTTAACCTTAACCCTGCCCCTGGATTGGGCTATTCGAGGGTTATCAAGGTTATTCTACTGCTGAGATCCTGATAATTTCTAGTCTTCATTATAGTTGCAGAGTGACTCCCTTTTAAGACCAATATTCCTTTTGACTCGTTGTCACAGTTATGCATAGCACAGTTAAAGATGATTAACAGAGCTATTGCTATGTGTTGGGTTTTCTTGAGTACTATTTATAGTTCATCTTCTCTAATTAAGAAAAACAATCTGCTGTCAGGTAGCACCATTGCGTCTGTGATTAATTACAGGGAAAACGGAAGACCAGATGACATCCTTGTGAAAAGTCCACATTTGTCCTCGGATGTACACAGACTGATAAGGGCATGTGATGAAGTGGTGATGACTCATAGACTGGATGATAGGAAAGATATTCCAGCTCTTGTCTGTCTTTTGCTTGGTGCAGAGCAAGAACAATCTTTCCCCCTCTTGAAGACCCTCTCCTAGCATTTAGCTGACAACAGACAGATCAATCCAGTTCGTTATTCTTTCGCATCCGTCCCTAAGTTGTTCCTGTCAGCAGAGCTGAGAGGAAGACAGTGTGTTTATTTTCACATCACGTCTCCCACCCAAAAGCTGCAGTGAGCCATGGATCTCCATGTGAATCCTGAAAGCAGTTTCTCTTTCCTCTCTTTAACTTGCAGGTCTTCACAGGTTTGGAGGGAATAACTCTTTCCAACAGCTTTTGGTACAACATGTTCCAATATGTTCAAGGCAGAGTAGTCCAACTGAAGGTCTTAGATTGAATGCATTTTTTTTCTGTTGCACTTCTGTGCTGAGAAGGCTGGTGTATCTATCCCAAGGCCATGTACTGAAATGTCAGTACCCATCTCCCCTTAGACCAGCAGCTGCTGTATCTGTGTGAGAAGGCTGATGACGTTTGACACTAGAGGATGGTCCATGAACACACATCAAAAATCAGTCGCCTGATCATGGGTAATTGGTCCAGGAAGAAATTTAGACCTTTTTGTGGTGGAAGCAGCTGGCAGACAAGAACTCTCAACCCCAACAGGTCTACTTAGACTGCTATTTTCCTTCAAACTTCAAACAACCAGAGAGGCCCTCCCCCTGACACAAATCATAAAATCTTATGGACAACATGAAAGCAGCATCATTTATTCCTCAGCTCAAAATCTGGGTCCATGAGGGGATGACTGTTATCCTGAATAAATGAGAGGGTATTCGGTAGCCAGAAAGAGAAAGCAAGGATTAAGAGAAATATTTCACATCATGAAAATGAATGAGACATGTCCAAAAAACAGAATGGCAAATGTTAGTGAATCCTTGCCCTCTGGTTGTTATTATTTCAGACTCTGGTTCCTTCTCAAACCCAAGCCAAATGAGGACACGCGGCTGCAGTTTAAAGCTATGAGTTCCTAATCTGAGTCACAATACAGCTTTAGGAGTGAATCTAGAATAAAATGGTGGAAATCAAGGTAAGCCTGCAGCACATGCAATTGTTTTTTCAGCGAGTTTGAAGGGTGTGAGGCCAGGGAGGGAGAACGAAAGTTCAAGGGAGAATGGAAAGACTCAAGGGAAAATGGAAAGATATGAAAAAAAAGCTCTACTGCAGTAGCAATTCCCTATACCAGGCCATGTCCTGATAAATGGTAACTGCCGAAGCCTCACTCTTGGGTTATTGTGATGTGGGAAATAACAGACTACCACTGAGCATCCTCAGCACAGCAGGAGAGCCCTGCTGTTCTTTCACTTGACACACAGACTTACCTAAGTGGTTTTGGTAGTGTTTTAAATACATCAGTTTTATAATTAAATCAGGACAGCCCTCTGGCATGGATGCGGTTACAGCACCTAATTCCTGCGTGCCTACCAGAGAAAGCAAGAACAACTCCAAATTGATAGGGCTACAACCCACACAAACGCTTGTACCATTGTGATCACAGTAGCAGTAAATCACATCTTTCTACCCACACGAGCTAAATTGTTGAAATAAACTAAAAGAACCACCCAAATAATCCACGTATCATAATTAAGCAAGACAGTCTTTGTCTTGATGCATTTTTAGCTTTCCAGCTCTTTTGAGCCAACAGCCAGAGATATACACAGATACACAGAGCAGGAGTGGAGAAAGGCAGTGAAATTGT
This sequence comes from Nothocercus julius, assembly GCA_013398735.1. NCBI lineage: Eukaryota > Metazoa > Chordata > Aves > Tinamiformes > Tinamidae > Nothocercus > Nothocercus julius. The sequence goes on along the minus strand of VZSV01000163.1, from coordinate 1,353,579 downwards.
TGCAGCTTGGTACAACACACAACATACTGCACCCATCACAGAGCCGTTCCTGTGGAGTTCAACAGGCACAGCAAAAGAAATAGGTTGCAAGGGAGGATTTGGAGCGGCTGGTGCTACTGCACGGCTGGCGGTGCATGAAGACACGGAGCGGCGTAATGAGTGATGAAGCAGACCCCGGGTAGAGCAGTTGGCAGGGTGCTGGAATGCAGTAAATCTTCAGCCCTGGTGTACGTCTGGTAGCGTCATTTGCCCGTTACGTCAGTGACAAGAAGGCTTGTTCATGAAACACTCGTATATTGAAATGTGCCACATGTTAGTCAAAATAACACGTTGGAGCAAGATATATTATTTATTCTTGATCCTTTCAGCACAATCTGGATGTTTCCTCATGGAACTTCAGCGAGCTAACAACATAGCCGAGCTCTGACATAGCGGTGACTTGTGCTATGGTGCTCGAGGACATAGTTCTCCTACCCCTGCCTGCACAGGGGCATGTGACACCAGCACTGCTCTGCTGGCACAACAGCCTGGGATGCGGCTGTGCCATCAGCTCAGAGCTTGAAAGAAACAGCTAGGAAGACCAAGCGGATCTTCTGTGTGTGTGTGTGGTTGTTTAGGGGTCAAAAATGAGCAGACTAGGGTGGGAACTTCAGCTGGTCTTGCCAGTAAGCCCATGATGTCCTCAGGAGTGACTACGCAGTCGTATATACACAGACTGGAGAGAAACAGATGAGAGAACAGGCAGGAGGAACAGTTTGCAATAGTCAGGATGCCACATTTCAGTTAACAGCATTTGCAAAAGCTCCTAAAAGATGACACACCACTCACAGGACTAAATCTGCCAGTCAAAATTCTTTTTTCTGCACAACAGAAAGAGACTGAGTTTGCTGCATTATATACTCCAACAAGCAACACGGCCTTTCTCAGTACAGAGATCAGGTGTATATCCAGAGGTCCTGCGTATCCTGCTCAAGCCGCACGAGGTCTGCTTGCACGAGGAAGCTCAAAAAGCGCACGTTCAGCATGAGGCATGAAGGACTTGCATGACCACCACTCATGCAACAACTGAAAACGTGTGTTTATACTGTGAGTGAAATTCAGAAAGCTCATGAGCTTGGGACGTGGCTTGCTGCATGGAAGTGATTTTAACCCTCCAGGAGTGATACTTGGTTCACTGAAACCAGTTACAGTCAGGACAATCCATTCTTTCCCTATGGCCCAACATCTCTGTCTCTTATTTCCCTACCATGTAAAACAACCCCTCCCTCAGGAAACTCCACCTGGACACAGAGATCAGGACAAGGCGAATACCTCAAGGGATCAGACTGCACCTGAGGCCAGTTTGGGGAGATGGGCCAGGTGTTCCTCGCCGCACGGGTATCCCCTTTGCCCTGCAAGGCTGGCTGTGCTTCACACTGCAGCACTCTGAGGACTGCAAAATCTGAGAAAATTAGGATAAAATACTCAATTTGTTCATCAGTTTATCTAAAACCGTAGCCAGAGCGCTCTAGCTGTTGTCGCAGAGCTGGGGGCCTGTGGGGAGCCGGACAGGGGGCACCGCAGGCCTCCTCCCTCTGCCACAGCTGGAGCTGAACACATTGCGGGAGCCTCTCGCAGGCAGGCGGGCGAAGGGGGTGCCGGCCCCACAGGAAGCCCCGTGCTGGCGCAGGACGTGGCAGGCGCGGGGCAGCTTCCTCCTCGCTCCCCAGGGCGCCCTGCGCGGGCCCCTCGCGCCTTCCTGCTCAAGCTGCTCCGCCTCGCCGGGCAGTGGCGCCGCTCGAGGAGAAGGAGCGACTGCCAGGCCGCCCCTGCGGCTTCCGCGGGGGTCCTGGCGCCCCTTCCCGTGCCGCCCCCGCTCCAGCCTCGTGGCCGCTGCTCTGAGCAGCTATGGGAGAGCAGGAGATCTGCTGGCCCTGCTCTCCACCGGCGAGGCGGAAGCACAGCGAGGAAGGGCATCTTCATCACCCAAGGGGCAGCCCAGTGTCCCTGCAGGACCCCTCTTCTCTCCACCAGAAACAGAAATGGAGGATTACAGCCCATGCAGCTCTGCTGGGTACGTTGCAAAGCTCAGACATCAGGATAAAGATGCCTCCCAGTTATACCATTCAGGGACAACACACTTAACACGGTATTTTTTTTTAAAAAAGGAAGAGGATCAAAAGGAAAGACTATGAAAAGGTGCTGGAAAATTTTAGTATTTTCAGACACAGAACTTTCCTAATCAGAGATACGAAGATAAGGCTAAGGTCAAGGCCGAGCTGAGGATTAGCATGGAAAGCATTAGCAGCGAATGTTTTCCTAGCTTTGCATGCCGTTACTCCAGATTTGAGGAAGAACTGGCAGTGGTGCATGGCATGTCCAGAAACAAAATCAAAAATCCTAATCTTTTCTAGCCCCCTCTCTGAGATCACTAACCATCGCTTGCAGCTACTCACAGTTCAAAGGGGAAAAGGCTGAACTAAGGCAACGCCTCTTGCTCCTGGAGATTTATTAAACCAGTGTCTTTATTATTCAAAATATTTGAACAAGTGATAGTGTGGTGCCTCCCTCTTTTGGCGGCCTGCTGATGCCAGCCATAACACACAAGAACAAAGCAGGAGGCTTTTGCTAAGCGCAACATCTCTTCTCTTTCCTCTTTCTTCATGTATGGAATGACCTCTGAGCAAGGGCAGGTGAGGACCTGCGCTTTAGAAGAGATTATTTTGTTCACCGTTGGAATTGAAAGCAAACACTCCCAAGTCTCCTTTGATGCCAGCTGACCTGAATCAAAGCTCTGAGACCTCTAGCTGATAATGTTTGCCAGATGCAGCAGTGAGAAGGGGTTTCCAGTCTAGCCTCTAGTGCGTTAGATTTCCATACTGAAAATGTAAGTGCCTCAGGACTTATATTAGGAGGGATAGGAGTTGGCTGCTGTGGCAGAAAGCTTGCATGCTGGAAGAGCAAATGCAAAATGAAATAATGATCTCTTGGCAGAGCCAAGATTCAGGTTCTTGACTGACTCCTTGTATTAATCCCAGAAAATACAGAAGTCCCTGCTACAGATCCTGCAGCACTTGGGTTTGCTTGCAGCTCAAGTCTGTACTGAAATGTCCGTACTCTCAGGGAGAGGGGGAGAGGTCTGCGCAGCGCATCCTAGGCGCTGGCAAAAAGGCAGAGCTGAGCGAAGGAAAGGAGCAGCAAAAGCAACATTGATGTTTTAGCTGACAGAAGCAGAAGAAAATGGGAAGTGTCACCTGAGGGATTCTTAGGGGCTCACACAGGCACTGGCGGGGTTTGAAGGAGTCACGGACACAGACCGTCTCTGTCGTCTGCAGCAGAGAGACGATGACGGCCTCGCGACCACCGTGTGTTGAATAAAACAATGCGATGCAGATATTGCTGCACAGGCAGCGATTCTGCCGTGGCGGGCGGTGGAGAGCCCAGTCCTGCCTGCAGCTCTGTGCAGACAAAGCGCACACATGTCGGTACAAGGGGCTGAATGAAGTTGTCTTAGGAGAAGAGCAAACAAAGGCGCACAAATGCCAGACTTGCAAAGAAGCAATCTGTTATGCACGCACTTCAGCTGAGCCTATTGAGAGGGGGAGAAGGAGAAGGAAGGGGGAAAATATACGCATTCATATTTCAGAGGCCCAGCTGCCAAACGCGAGCTGAGACAAAAGGCACTCTTGTCCAATTGCTCCAAATAATGGCGATCGCAGCACCGGGGGCAGCGGGAGAAGGCTAAGCACTGCGTGACGGGACACGTTTTCCCTTGTAAGGAGCGCCATGGCACTGCGCACGCTGCTTTCTGTCAGATACGGAAAAATGCTAAACAAAAGAAAAAAAAAAAAAAAAAAATGGTCCCCCGTTCCTCCCCCACAACTTCTGCGTGTCCTTGTCCTGTGCATTTGTGCCTGTACCCCAAGGACACAGCAACTTGCCAGTCAGGCAGTCACATCAATTCCCCAGCCTCCTGGGAATGTGCTGTCCTAGGGGACAGGCACCCGTTTCATAAATTGCCTTAAAACGATGCAGTGGGGCTGGGGGCAGGGAGCGCAGCTAGAGGACGCAACGCGCTCTTGAAGTCTTCTGGGCTCCCCTGCAAGCCCCAGAGGAGGAGGAGGCGGCGGCTGCCACAAAGCAGAGGCCCGTGCGGCTGCGCACGAGCAAGGGCAACCCGGCCTGCGTCGGTGCTCGGGCAACTTGCATCGCTGGTGACCCAGCGCGGCACGGAGTCACACGGCGGGGGAGAGGGTGCATGACACAGGGCTGGGTTTGCATGCCCAGGCATGCCCATTACCTTCTTCTTAGCTGCAAACTTCTTTGTATCCGTGTCAATCCGAAGGCCCAAGGCCACGGTGTGATATGTGTACAGCCCCTGCAGAGGCTGAAAGGACGACTGCCGGTAGCTACACCCTCCCTGAGCTGCCAAACCTGCACCACCGAGCTGACGTGGTCCTTGCTGGGATCCTCTGTAGTCCAGGTACTGTGTGATCCCTAACGTGCAGGTGAGCCAACAGCTTGGGGCTCCCAATGTTTGATCCTGAATCCTCCCTATTTTTGGCCGCGTAGCAGCACAGGAAAGATAAAAGAGCTCCATCGCATTGCCTACACTTCTCAAACTCAAAATGCTCCGGGTCCCTGGCCTGGAAAGCGCCGTCTAACCCACAGCACTGTATTGGATTAATGCAACCAGCCCTGCGAGGGTCCATGCAAGTGCTCCAAGGTCTGTCAATGATGGGGTGCTAGAGATGTGTTCAAGTATTTAAATATTTTTTAGCATTTTGTCTGTATTCAGCCCAGCCTTTGTTTCAAAGAGCAGCGTATAGGATGAGAACTGACAATTCACATTTTTGAAGTTCTCCAAGGGGTATAAAACTGAGCATTCGAAAGTAAAGCAAATCGCTTATGATAGAAGAGCCACGTGTCTTTGCCACAGGTAAGCAGCCAGACATGTGCTTTAACAAGCTCTGCTTAAAGCCCCCAGTGAGCCCACCCTTGCTCAATCTATCAAAAGGAAATTCAGTCATGGAACAGTCATTTTTTTCTTTCCTTGAGAAGTTTTCCAGCCATATGCTACAAGACTCAAAAATTCATAACCGAATCATTTATTTTTAATAGGCAAATATCTTCTGTTTCTCCCTGACTCTGCCTTCCTTAAGGGGCAGCAGAACAGACAGATAATAACATCCTTAAAACAGACACAGCAAAGAGCCATCCTCCCTTTTCTCCCTTGGACCTCCCTTTTCTCCCTTGGACTTGTGGAAGTTCTTCATTTAGAAGTTGCCTCCAAAACAAAAGCCTCCCAAGCTCTTTTGCTGCCGTGGTGCTCAGGGAGGAAGCCCAGCTCCACACACCTTGGTATGCAGCACACAGCTGCGGGCAGACTTCCTCGCTGAGCTGGGTGTTATCAGGGGATCCCATGCAAAACTCAATGTCAGGTGCTTATTCTGCAGCTGTTTAATTTTTTTTTTTTTTTTTTTTTTGCCTCAGCATCTTCCCACCCCGCCAGACACATCTGCATCTGTGTGAAACTCTTCCAGATATTCATGTAAACCAGCGCTAACGCTGGTCATACACCTAGCAGGCACGGAATGCACTGTATTTGCCCTCAGAAGATGGGCTGGGGGTTGCAGTCACCACCTTCCTCTGGGGAGTTTTGAAGCAGCAGTTGTTGTCAAGGCTTCGTGAGACACTGTAATGTTCCCTCTGCCAGAAATAAATAAATAAATAAATAAATAAATAAATAAATAAATAAATGGAGAAAACAAAAGTGGTTGAGAGCCCATGGGGAGCCATGTGGGGCTGCCCCTGTCACATGAAGCAAGGCCGAGCTGTGTCCCCAGTTCCCCGAGCAAAAGGAACTAGCGCCGTGGCTCTGCTAGAGGTTTCCTCCACTAGCCTTTGGCCTGTGCAGTGCCTGATTGATCCCCCTTGGACAGCATGGGTAAGTCCCTCCGAAAGTGCATTTATGCACTAACACGTTGCGTTTACATCCATATATCCATGTGTATATACACACACATACACATGTTCACACACACATCTATATAATGGCACTGCAAGTCTGGCTCCTCCTGTGAGGGTCGATGTGGTTTTGTTTCCCTTGGCTATACTGGGGCACCTTTGGAAAATACGCTCCACCACCTCGGTAATCTTGTTTGCTCTCAAGCTCGTCCACAGTCCTGTCTTGCAAGCTGGAAGTGAAACTGCACTGCACCTTCTATTTCGACTTTTATCTCAGGAAAGTGAGTAACTCGGGCGTACCGCTGCCTGGCTGCGTGCGGTTGTTCGGAGTGTGTTGCCTGCTTGGTTGCTATGTACTCACAAAGTAGCAGAGCAAGAAAATCCGCACCGCAGCTGTCCTGCAGCGGGTCTTCAATCTGCCGCTGCCATTTTAGTGCTAAAATAACCTCGCAACAGGAGCCTTGAGGGAACTGTGGCTCTGCATTGAAACCTATGTGCTTAGTCTAGGCTGAAGACTGCTCTAATTCAGTGGAGATTTGTACAGTGCCCCATTTTGAGAACTAAGTATCTGAATGTCATGTACTTGTGAATGCATCTGAATTACATGCTGGAGTTGGGTGTAGGAATTATCTGCAGGAATTACATGTGCACTAGCATATGTAAGCATTTGGATGCGTCCAAGTTTGGAAATTATTTTTAGTAGGCAGCTTGGCAAAGTCCTCTTGATTTCTCTCAACATTAGGATTTTCTGCTTTCCTGGTTTATTTTTGGAAGCTCACACTGAAAGAGAGAAAAGAGAGAAAAGAGAGAAAGAAAGAGAGAAAGAGAGA
>VZSV01000163.1:1319070-1337000 GCA_013398735.1 Nothocercus julius | reverse complement strand
ATACTCAAGACAAAGAAAATGTAATTTATGGGTTTTGATGTCTTACATGCTAAAACAAATGCAACATTTTCAACTTCCAGAGAAGACAGCAAATACTTTACTGCCTGTGAGTGCGGTTTTCTCTGCTGGGCTCTGCAGCCACGCGTGGCTGCGCTCCTCTGCCCCATGCTCCCTCTTATCTAGCCTCTCCACGCTCAGTTGTATCAGTTGTGGACTCCCTTGCCTCCTCTGTATTTTAGAGGTGCACCAGGGTTAGGTATCACTGCCATTTCCACAAAGGAGATGCTCTAAGAGAGGGCAGCACACGTGGATGTGGGGCTGCGCCAGCTCGGGAGCAAGGAGTGGCGCCTGGAGGTGAAAGCAGAGAGCAGGGCCTCCTGCTCTGCGCTCTGCACTATTTAGCCCAACTGAACGTGTCTAATTTTTCAGTCGCCGCTTCTCGCACACATGACCTGTTAAAAGGATTAAATTAAATGAATTCCCAGAGCTAATCTAGTGATGATATTATGAGAGACAGGAGCTCAAGTGTATCCCATAGAAGGCTGATCAGGTTTCCTTGAATGTATTATTTATAGGGCCATCTGCTTTAGACAAGCATTGTAGTCTGAAGGGGAGGAGGATTTTGATGGAATTCAGTCATTTAATTGAGATGGGGGGTTTGCTGGGATTTTTTCCCAAAAAAATGCTGTTGTAGTTATGTGTGGAATAAAGCTGGCACCAAAATACCCATGTGCTGATCTCCTGAGTGAAATATTGCTGAGACCTGCGAGCTCTGGGGCGTCCTCACAAACGAGGGCATTTATAATATGGTGTGTTAGTGTACGGGAGAGAGATGTATGCTCCAGTTTGAGTTATTGGTACACAGGCTGTGAAATACAGTTGTATAAACAGATCTGTGACTGGAATGTGAGGAGGCAGGGGGAGCAGCCAAAAGAGGCAGAGCTTGTAGGAAAACAGGAAAAAAATCCCCAAAATAGCTAGCTTAGTTGCTGTATAGCTCAGTAAATGGAGAGTTTGTTTACAGCTACTACAGGCAACACAAAGTGAAATCACAAATGTTAAAAATAAATCATCTCTTTTTCTGATTTAGACTGACAGGCTATTCAAATAATATGGGTCAAGAAATGTGAAATAAAATACCTCAATGATCAGGATTTGTGTTATTCGCCTCCTTGTCTCTCCCCCATGGTGCTAAGAGCAGACAGGTTCTGCTGAGATTTCCCCATCACAGCTGCATCATCAAATTTCTAAATATCAAAGCTTCCTCAGGCTAACGTCTAAGCCCTTCTTAGTGATCAAGAATGAAATTTATCTCAATGCTTTAGTTAGGAGGGTTCTGCTGAACCTTTGCACTGAACTTTGCTGGAAGCTACCTGTCAGTTTGCTGCCTATTTTCCAGTAATTCAGACTAATGACTCTTCAACCTTTTTTTTCCCTTCCTTTTGCATCTGTCTAAAAGTAGCTTTCTGCTCCAGTTACTGGTTTAATAATGCAATGCTATCTACCGAGGCAAAATTCTCACCCAGTCTTACTTGATTTGTCTCATGACTGTTTTCATAATCCTTGTTTTGTTAGCTATTACAAGAAAAAATCCAGGCAACTGGTTGTAGTGTTCAAAATTTTATAGTTCTGAATTGGATTATTTGCTTAAGAACGACTCTCCTGAACCCTGAGCCTACCTGGAAGGTTTTGATTATGAAAATGCAGCAAGTAATCACAGACTGTGTGAAAGTGCTGTATATAAAACCAGAAAATCTTTTACACAGAACTTTAGTTTAGCTGAAATTTCATTTACCAGATTGTGGAAGATTTCCCAGAGTTGCAATCTGTCCATGTTTTACCCAGACAGTGTATGAATTAAGTTTTTGTCTCATGTGTGACCTGACACGTGACTCAGATGACAGATACTCACGTGCCGGGCAGGAGAGCGCGACGTGCGGGAGGGTGCCTGAATCGGGGAGCAAGGCTGGTGTGCGCTGGCGCTGTTGTCCCTCGCAAGCTGCCCTGGCAGCCCCTGCGGGTGTAACTACGCCATGTAGCTGCACCACACGTGGCCGCAGCGCTCTGGGGCACCAGCAGGCCGTGTCGGTTGGGTGCCAGTGCTGTGGGCTGCAGCAGCCACGAAGGGCTGAGCTCTGGCTTCGGGCAGCGTGTCGACGTGTTGTCCCTACCCAGATAACTGTGCGTAAGGGCCTACGTAAGAGGGCTGGTTTCTTCAGTATCCCCTTCTCTGTTACATTTAAAAATGTAAGGATCAGTGCCCTAACCAGAATCAGGCGTAACAGGACAGGAGGGAAAGTCATATGATGCCCCAGGGGTGGAGTGTCTCTACTCATTGGAGGAGTGTCTCTACTCATGAAGAGGTAGGAAACTATTGGCACATGCTTCAGCCTCTAAATACCCAATGCAGACCAGACCCAAATGTTTGTGAAGATGAGTGCTTGTGGTCACAGAAGTTTGAGTTAGAAAGACACGAAAAAGCAACCAAGCTGCTACAGTCCCTTTTTGTGCCCATTGCTACAAAAGTGATACCAGTGGCAGATTTTTCACTCCTTCTCTCAGGCTAAAAGTCTCCTGAGGATCAGATTCCCTTTCCTGAAACTGCTCTGGTTGGCTGCTCTGCACCTACTGCAGGGAAATGACTCAATTAAAAGTGACAAGACCTCTGGGCAGGACAGAGGGCTAGGGATTTTGTCCTACAGTATTTGTCCCACAAGATACTGAAAGTACTGAAATCAAGCGGCATGTGAATAGGCATCTCTGTGGAGGTGTCTTCATCTTCCTGCAAACCAGGCAGAAGATTCAAGACAGTTTCTTGGAGAATGCCTATAAACAAGAGGCACCCTGTCTCGCTATATGTTTCTACAGCTCTTAACACAAAGTGTTTGACTACTACCACCCTACACTTCAGTAATGCTTGGAATCCAGGCTGCCTGACTGCGCAGTCATGAGATGCCACTGTGATTACACTGCCACATTGGTGGCAGGACTTCATAAGTCACCTCTTTTGCTCAGGGTAATGCTGTTCTGGATGACTGAAACAAACCTGCAGTTCACTGCTGCTGCAAGGAGAGCCCCATCCCTTGAATTCATCTGCCCATTCCAGTGTTCTCTCTTGCTCCAAGTCAGACACTTGTTGGATTGGATGCATCATTGAGTTCAACTCACTACGCCAGCTAAGAAAACAATCCACTTCTGTTGTTGTTGGGTTCGTCTTTGGCTGACTGAATGAGCCAAACCCGCCGAGTGAACCAGCATGAAGGCAGAGCCAAGACAATGTAAGCAGTGCAAACAGCTACCAGAAGGGATGAGGGAAGACTCAGAGGGTGTCCATGGTAGTGAGCCATCATAGTGACTCAGTCTCTTGTAAGTTCATCCTCACTCTCGTCTTCTAGTCCCCTATCCACTGCACTTGCTGACAGTCAGTGATAAAGAGAACCGGGGAGGCTTTTCCTCTAGGTTTAGGTGCCTAAAATAGGTAGATTGGGTTTTGCATAGTAAACAGCAAGCCACATAGGTGCTTTCTTTGAGGTCTGCGTGATCATGGTACTTCCTAGTGGCTGCAGTAAACACAGCTGAGAATCTCAGCACTCCTGCATGAGCATGGATGCTTCACCTTTCAAGCAGTGCTGACGGGTGAGCTGTGTTTGGGACTACACAGGCTCTTACTGATTGTGCATCCCAGCTGCTTAGCCATCAGAGCTCCAGGTACGTGCTGTGGTCGCAAATCTACACCACCCTTTGGCCAGACATTCTGAGTCAAACTGATCTGAGTGTGATCCATAACCTCAGGACTCATATCTTTTCTTAGCTGTTCTGGCACTAGAATATATATCATGCACCTCTGTAATACAGCAGTAAGTCCATCAGAAGTTTGTCTAAATGGATTGATTGTGATTTTCCTGGTCATTTAGAATATTACTGAGATGGCTCATTGAAAAGCAGAACTATCTTCAGATGCTCTACTTGTTGTCTGTCCCTGATTTGTTAGGGATTCAGAGAAATTGTTTTGATACTATTGATTTACCTACTGATAGGTAGAGAATATTGAACCTGAAGCAAAACATAGTTTTTATGTTGCAGCCTTGAGAATTTCTGAGCATCCTATATGTTTACAAAGAGCAGCTTTCAAAAGACAGAGGTCTTCAGTAAAGGTTCCTCCAGTAAATGTAAATCTGCCTAGTGCTGCAGGTCATGCTTTCTGCCTCTGGCCCTGCTAACCTTAGGTGTGTCATTCTTACGCACAAATACTGGATGCTCAGTTTCAGCTCTGCTGTACCGGAATATGCTCGCTTCCAGCACCTGCAAGAAATTAAAGAACATGAAAATACTCCCTGAAGTCTGTTGCTCATCACAGAGCCTACACAAAAGGCTGAATTCTTTTTACATGAGAACATGAGTACATCTGCTTGCAATCATCCTTCTCGAGGCAGCCGGCCTGATTAAGCAGAAATGTGATTCTCTACACTCTGCCCATAGAATGCTTAGTAGACGTTTGCAGCAGAAGGGCTGGGATTCAGGAGAAACCGAATAAATGTGCCTTTCACATACTGCTTCACCACCGGCCTGGTGACTCCAGCATTTGGAATCTTGGTCACTTCTTGCCCTACTCTCAGAAGTCAAGAAACGCTTAAATAAAGAGAAACTTGTTCTGGGACAGAAAAGGTCATTTCTTGTGGCCAGGCATTTGGAAAGGAGACAGGAAGCATATTATTTTAAAGGTAAACTGATAAAATATTTGTTTGCTGAAGGAACGGGAGGAATGTCAAAACCATGACAGCATTCTTTTGATACTACAAGATGAAAAAAATTATTGTGATGTCTTACTCCTGCCCTGACAACAACTGCAGGATGTTGTAAAGAAATGTATTAGCCTTCAGCTATCTGTAGGCTCATGTAGGGTATTTTCCTTGCTGGAAGAATGCTCTTTGTCAGTATGTGCATGCACGTCTGTGCTTGTGTGTGTGTGAATGTGCATTTGGTAGCTAAGAAAGTGGTTAAAAATGCCAGAAATAAAGAATAGTGAGTGGACACAGAGGAATATTAGTGGAGTCTCTTACCAGGCAATGCTGTTGTTTATGTCTTTGTATTTTATCCAGTTCAACTGACCGTCACGGATACAAGTAAAAATCACTTACTCAGATGAACCCTGAGTATTCCGTTCTATTGCAGTTTGTAGCAGAGCTACATTATGGTTTAAGTACTTTTATAGATTTGTCAGATTACCTTTAAAAGGCTGCCTTTCATGCTGCTGCACAAAAGGACTGAAGAAGTAATTTATAGGTGCAATTAAGAATGACATGTTTGGGGAATAGAGAGAGGATATTTTTAGCAATGGCAGGCCTGACAGTTGAGTAGCTCAGCTTTAGCATGATTCCTGAAAGAAAGCTGAAGACAGTGGATGCAATATACTTTTTAGCTTCAAATTTTGATTTCCAAATTATGTGCTTATAAAAGCTAGGCTCCCTCCCAAGACTGCATTTTACTGGCTTCTAGTATGGATGACCTGGAAAGCAAGGTCTAAGGGGATACTTTGCCTCTGTGGCAATACAACTGGAACTGTACTGCAGAAATGCACACTACCCCAGGCCCAGCATCTCCAACCAGCCACAGCACTGTTTCGTTCATGCTACTGCACTGCCAGGAGAGACTTTCATGGGGTGGTTAAAATGGCCAGAAATTGTGCAGGAAAATGGTGTGATAGAAGTCTGGTTAGGAAGCCTTAGGTCAATGCAGCCTTCTTCGCATCTGATGTTTGGAGGCACATGGCTAAATGTGGCATGGGCTTCCTCCAGCTGTCCTCTTTTCAAGACCTCGGAAATTCTGATCCTAGCTCAATAAAAAAGTAACACCACTATGGCCATTGCTGTGATCAAGCTCTGTGCTGGCCCATCTGAGGTCCTGGCCTAAATGAGGCCCATCAGAGAGGAGAGTTCTCTCAAACAAGTCTGGCTCTGAGCACTTCTAAACACCTAACTGTTTTAGACAGGTCTGTAAAGCACAGAGGCAATGCTCATGTCTCTCATTTAGACTTTTTTTTTCCAAAATATTTTGAGTAGGGTGGAAGAGCATCATCTGTCCCTTAGTAAGTGCAGTGCAATACCAAGCAAAGGACCCAAAGACTGGTGATCACTAGGGTTATAAATGGGACGCATGTGAACATTTCAGAGACTGAATTTTTGAAATAAGATCTATAGAACCAGTTAGTAGATTCCAAATGTTTCTACAGATGGAGGGAGATGCTGTTTTTCTTTGGCAGTTTTGGAGATTTTTTTTTTTTTTTTTTTTTGGTAGCAATTTCTAGTATGAGGATATACATACATACAGATATATGACCCTCTTTTATTGTCTTCTCATTTTACCACGTCTTGATTTCTTGACTAAAACACAAATGAAATGCAGGTGTCTAAGCCAGAAAAAGCACATCCCTACAATATGTGAGAAAAGATTTGCATACAGGGCAGCTATAATAGGAAGTCTTTATCCAACAGTCTTCTACTATGGATGTCTATTTTGTTCAGCATTTGTTCACAACTCCAGTTACACTTTTTTATTTGAATTCTCATCACTGGAGACAGTGATGGACAGGAACTATTTAAAAAAAAAAAAAAAGAAAAAAGTGTTTTGGTAAAAGGGAGTCTATTCATGTGCATTCACATACACATATATATGCAGAATTTAAAGCTGACAGTAAATGACCTATCCTGCTGTCTGTGGGAAAGATCCCACATCTTTCATTAAAGAAAACAATAGGAAAGAACCTTTATTTTGCAGAGGATGAAATACAGAAATGCTCTCATGCTGTGTTTGGCATGACTTACTATAGACAAGACTTAATGATGTACAGAAGGGTTGTCTGAAAGAAACTGTGCAGGGTCTGATATTTTCTGAGGCTTCTCTCTGCTGGCCTTCCCTAAATGTCCTTTTGGATGTTGCAATACAGACATTTGGTAATAAATCTGTTCTGGTCTTATTTAGAGGCCTCATGCTCAACACCTTTTTGTAATATGGTTTAATTCCCTGTGAATGCTCATGCCGATCATCCTGACTGACCTCTTCTTAATGATGATATAGAGGGATGCGAATCTCTTCTATGATATACACAGACAGGATTCCTTAGCTGTGCCCGTAGCCCTTGTGGAGCGTGATTACCGAGGGAAGATGATGAAGCCTGTAGAGTTATCAGAGCATGAGTCAAACCTGAATTTTCAGTTATAGAAAGGATAAGTCCTGATGTTAGTACCGGACTATGGCAGTCAGCCAGCCTTATAGTTGGATCTCAGCGTAGCAATGGGAAAATGCAAAGTCTTCTTTTTAAGTCTGTGCTTTCTAGAGAATATTTCTACCCCTTGATGTGCAGCTTTCTTCCTCTGCAGGTGGCACAAGCACGAGTGGTTTAATTCTGGGAGTAAATGTAACTTGTCCTCATGGTCAAGGCCATGTGCTCTCCAGTCTCACTCGTCTGATTTGGTCCGTCTGATTTGTTGTCACCCCTCTTGGCTTGCTCCTCTGCTGCTTTGTTCCTACAGGCCCTCTCATGTCCGTAGTGCTGTAACTGTCATCAGCCACTGTCAGATACCCTCTTACACCACCGTTGTGCAACCAACAGGCAAATGGCAGCTCGATGATGGTTACTCTGAAGGAAGGTTGGCTTTAGCTGAGATTTTAGCATATATTTGGAACAAACAGTTTCATAAATGATTTGTGAAAATAAACTCTATGTTGCTACTCGTCTTCTTCCTTTCACATCCTAGAGAGATGTGAGAGATTTTAAGCCTAGAAGAGATCACTCCGCTCTGACTGCCTGCATAATTCAGCCATCCCTGTATAAATGGAGGTTTCAAGATCAAGGAGCTTGCAAATGAAATTGTCCTTTAGTGAGAAAAGAACCCCCCCACACACACACCTTTAATTAAGAAAGATCCAGGTACTCCAGCACAATCCTTCTTAAATTATTCCAGTGTTGTCCAAGAGAAATGTCTTGTACCTTTCATATGCTTGTTAACACTCATCTGGTATTTTTCCTCTGAAATTAAACTCTCACCCTGTTGCACATTCAATTAGATTACAAGCACTCCAGAACAGAGACTGTGTCTCTATCTGTATAAACATCACCAGGGCACAGAATCCTAATATTAGTAAATGAAATAGATATGTTTCGTAACTGTAATTGTCCTTGTCACAAACTAATCCTTTGATAATTTTGGATAATGTATCCCTAAAGCTGCTCAGACAGCCTGGGAAGCATTTTCCAATATATTGCTAATAACATTCTCAGATCTTTTGAATAATATCTCTATTTACTTACATATAAGAGTTTAGTTCTCTCCATGTGAGAGCTTAAAAATGAAAATATATGCTGTAGAAATGGAAGCCAGAGAAAAATATGTGAGAGAAACCTCTGATGAAATAAGAGGAGATGGAATGTGTCCATAATGAAAGCAACATGCAAGAGTCCTGTCAGCCTTTGTTTTACTTTTTCTCTCTATGGCCTTGTCTGGAGTTGTCTGTGCTCTCACAAGTAAATTAATCTGTGCCTTGGGCAGTAGGAACTTTCCATGACTAGAGGAGCCTGATTGATTGCTTCAAATATTGAGAATGCAGGTTTGATGGGGATTGCATAGCAATGGTGACAGCAGTGGCAATTTGAGCAGTTTGGCCTCTTCACTAAAACATATACCTTACAACACACACATGTTTGCAGCTAAATAGAAAAGACTTTATCCCCACTTTGTGTTTTCCTGCTTGCCCTCCAAGCCTTTCAGTATGGCTTATTTCAAGCACAAACTAAGTTAATTAATCAAGTCACACAACATTCCTGCTACAGAAAAGCTTTTCTATAGGCCCCTTTAATGGCTTGGTAATGATTCACTGATGTGGATATATTGGAGGAAGAAGAGTTGGGGTTTTTTATGTTGTTTATTTTGGTTGTGGATGGGTTCTTTTGGTGGAACAATATTTCTCATGAAAGGGTAAAGCCAGATCACATAATAAACATTTCATATAAAATGATCAAGGATAAAATAATGACTTCAGTAAAACCTAGGGCAAATGCTGCATGTGACTCCACAGGACCAAGATTCTCGTTCAGGTATCTGAACTGGCTCAACAGGATTTCCAGGTTAGGCCTCTGAGAAATGTGCTCCCCCTTTGGCTGCTTCACACTTCAAAGTATGAACCCTCTGTGCTCCCCCAGTTTTCACTGAGAAAAGGCATCAAGCACGCTCTCATACTGCCTCTGATTGACAAGTTACGTGTACATGTGCTGTCACCACCTGGACATAAAAATCTACATTAATCAGCATGAGAAAAAATGTTGTTAAATGATCACATTGTTCTTAACTTAGTTATTACTTGAGTGAAAATCATATAGCACTGTGTGGCCTCTCCTGCTCGATCATATTGTCATTGCTTGTGCTACTCTCTAAGGCACAAGAACTCCTTAAAGGGTTTGTCCTCGTATTTATTGCTCCCGTATGGCTAAGCACTAGTCTGGACACAAAAGGGAGAGATCAGTGTTGCCAAAGTGTAACTCTACAAACAATTACCTCACTCAGGGCCTACCCAGCTATCCGTAATTCTCAACCACGACATATTAGACCTAGAGCCATTGCATTTTCAGTGATAATTACCAAGTGACAGCACCTTTCCATTGTGCTGGAGGACAAGGAAGGACAGGATTTACATTCAGAGGAAGATATCAGGCAGCAGAGACTGGGTATTGTCGGCATCTGAGAAAGGAAGTCACTGTCTGATGCATAGGAAAAGTACTATAGATCTGCAGTGCAGGATGTGCAATAAGAGGATGTGTAACAGTAGGAAGATTTCCTTTTTTAAAAAATAAAAAGCACTATAGCTTTGTGGAAGAGGCACTTTTCATTTTAAAAAAGGAAAGGTGGACAAATGTTCATAGTGACAGACCGTGAGAGAGGTGCAGAAAGCCAAATGCCTTTGTGGAGGGTTGGCAGCAGTAAGCTATTAAATTGCTCACCTGCCTTCAAGACCCGCAGCCTCAGAATTCCCATTTTTGAAGCTGATAAGCTTTCTAGTATCTGATAGTGTATCAGATGGTAGATTATCCCATCTGCCCCTAAATTGGGTAATCTAGCTCAAAATTGGTGTGTCTCATCCTCCAGAGCATTTTTGATGGAGAGGCCACAGCAGGCTGCGGACAGCAGCATTGCATTGGCTCCTCTGTGCCACAGCCCTCCCCAGTAGCAGTAGCTCCAGGGCTGAAGAGCAGTTATGCTCAAACCTAGAGGAGCAAGCGGGGACTTTAGGGAAGTCACTCCTCTGCTTGCTCTGCTCCTCTCCAACGCTCCTCTGCTTGCTCTGCACTGTGCTCTGCAGAGGCAGCTTCAGTTCAGAAGTGGCACAGAGCTGTTGTTTGGCACACAGCGCATGGGCCCTGCTGTGGGTCCGGTCAGGCCCAATGCCCAGGATGGCAGCCAGAGTTGCGCTCTGCCACCCACAAAACGTAAGCACGCACACAAGCCAAGAGCTGGGGATGGAGGGCATGCGTTTACTCAGGCGCTACGCTTCAGCACTCTGGTGTTTTTTAAGATCAGAGTATAGCAACAGCAGACTGGAATGTAGTATTCCTGGAATAAATGGGATTCCATAGTGCTGTTATGATTAAAATTAAATATGTGCATGGCTATTTGCAGGACAGAAGGCTAAACGATCACAACAGGCAAAAATCTCCCGTCAAATCCCCATACTCTGCAGTCGTGCAGGATTGTACTGCCAGGTTAGTAAACACTCCATTTGAAGTTACTGGCATCCAAGCATAGCCTGGTGCAGCGGGATTTCATGCTAGAAGATTAAAGATGTCATGATCTCTTACTCAGCAGCAGTACGGAAAGTACTACAAAAAGTTCACTCTTCTGGAAACAAAAACTGAACTGTAAATCAGAAATGTAATCCAACATCAAAGGAACAGAGGCCTAGATTTTTTCAGAGGAGGCTTAGTCAGGGCACTGGTGAAACCAGAAAGCACAGATATAAAGCAGAGCCAGGGAAAGTGGCAACAGAGCAAATCAAAAGAAGAAGAAGGTTGCATGTGATAATGTCAGGAAGACAAGCAGTGTTTCTACTCTGATAACCCTAGAATCCCACTCAGAGCTGAGATATTCCACCTGCTACGAGGCTCCCAGAGTCTCATGTTCAAAACTGAGGCGAGAGAGATCACCTGTTCTGAGCTGGGTTTGACTGCTGTATTTTTACCATCTGCACGGAAATTTTTCATGCCTGGGGCCTGCCTCAGGCAGAGTGGTGCTGCTACTTAAAATTTCAGCCCATGTTATTCCTCCATTTCCACAAAGGCAGACAGGAAAAAAACGGCCTGTTTCATTCATGCTAAAAAATTGTGGCCGTCCTCAGGCAGCGTTCCTGTGTTGGAGCGTCCGCAGGCTGCTGGGGCAGCGGGGCCGAAGCACTGGGGAGGCAGCTCTGCTAGCCAAGCGGGCACTGCCACGAGCCCCGTGCCGCCTCGGCACAGCCTTCGGTTCTGCTAGCGAGCAGAGATCTGCTTCGGAGCGCGCCCTCATCAGCCCAGTTCTCACTGGAATCTGATGCAAAGCTCGGGCGTCATGAGGACCATGGTGGACACCACCCATCTGATCTGCCGGCTACATATCCCAGGTGGGAGGATATTCTGACTGCTTCCTCTGGCCTCGCGTAGGTATGTTGAGGCAGGGAGTAATGTTCGTGGGTGCCTCGCGTGGTGCCCATGTTACACGGAGCACAGGGACAGCAGCATTCAGACCTGTAACACTGATGTACTTGTGGACATCTGTGTCTCTACTGTGCTCTTATGTGTGAGAGACACAGAGGAGGGAAATGACAGCTACCTGCTACAAATGGAGAAGTGGAAGTGATTTGTAGAGGAGACCTGGGATTTTGGAGAGATTAAACTTGGAACAGAAAGATGGTGGAAAGGTAAGGTAGAGTGGAATAGACAAGGTAAGGAAATCCAGATTGGAAATTGTGTAACTAAAATTGTAGGAGTTGCAGTAACATTGGGATTAGAGCCCTAGGGACAGGCAGCATGAGGACAGGGCAATGGAGAGAAGATGGAGGTCAGGAAGCCAAGGACAAGGGAAAAATATGGGGAAGGGAGACAAGACTAAGAACGGGAATGAAGAATGGAGCAGAGCCGAGAAAGGGAGAGAGAGGAAAGCTAGGACTGGTGAAGTAGAGATACTGAGATAAGAAACCAGGGGAGGAAAGACTTGATAAATTGTACGTGAGGAAATGTGAGCTTTGGGGAAGACACTGAAAGGAACAGGGACAGAGTCAGAGCACAAGGACTTATTTGGTGTAGAGAAGCAGGACTAAAAGCTAAGACCTTAAGGCTTTGTATTACTAACCCCAGAGTATTTGCAGCCTCTTTATTTTTTTTCTTCTTTTTTTTTTGTTCTTTTATTTATTTTTCTTTTTTTACACCATGTGCGTGCATTCTGGGTGTGTATAATAAAATACAAGTCAAAAATAGCTCAGAAATAAGAGTTTAGAAAAAAAAATGTTTTGAAGCATGAAAAGAAGAGCCCTAAAAGACATCAGTGAAAGAAAGTATTTGAAAGAAAACGTTCTGTGGTGAGAAGTCACACTTTAACATACTACCATTCCTTGAAAGCTCTTTTTCAATTCAACCTGACTCAGACTTGCTGCATTTCTTCCAGCTTACGTAAAAATAAATTGGAGGCAGTGAAAGAGAAAAAGGAGGATTTCTTAGAGAATTTTCTATGGTATGTCATCTAATGAAAGGGAGCAGTTGTGCCCAGCTATCACTGCTGAATTAACCTGCTTCTCACTGTTCTTATTAGAAAAACAAGAATATTAAGTCTACAGATGGGGTAGCAAACTACTGTCAGTTAGTAAAAGGAAAAAAAAAAAAGAGAGAAATTCTGTATTTTGAGACATCTTCTATTGCAAATATAAACAGTAATGTTTATTCACAGTATGGACAAAGTGATGCTGCTACCAAGGAGTGTGCAGTGGATGAAACGCTGTTGCGCCTGTCAGTCACAAATCACAAACTCAACAAAACTCACAGGGAATGACAAACAGAAACTTTCCCTAAAGCAAAGGTGTTTCACCTGGGATTTGGGACAGGTCCCATCACTAGTAGGAGGACTTCAGAGCAGTAGAAGAAAAACAAATGATAAAACTCAAAATGCTTTGGAAATAACTGACTTCAATGTTCTTCCTTCTGTTTAGAAGAAAAACATGCCTCCTGCAGTTTTTTTGGAACAGATCACAAAAAACAATTTGGAGAGCCAAGTGTCTCTCCCCTCAGGCTAGCTACCAGGGCAATATGGTTGGGATATTTTGTAAAATCCTTATTAACCGAAAATAACAACTGTCTGGGTGCTTGAACACCGTTCAGCGCCAGAATGTTCCTGATCAAATGGGATCATTAAAACTTCATGGTGCTTATGTGAAAAAGAGAGAATGTTACCATCGCCTGCAAACCCTGGCCAATTTTCAATTCATCTATGTATCTACTAAGTTATGCTGATGCCAAACCTCACTGTTTTTTTTAAGTCTTGTTATATTTGGTGCTTCTTTTCCTTAAGGATCCAGCTTCTGAGGTCCTGTGATTATATGAGCATCTCATAGACTATGTTTAATGGCATGATTGTGTTTAAAAGCTTGAAATCATGAAGCTTAAGAAAGGAAAGAACCTATGATAAATTTTTTAACATGATTTTTGTAGTTTGATTTTCCAAGTCTCATCAATTGATACTATCTCTTAAATGTTAATGAATATAACACACTTCTCTCCAACAGCTACTGAGATCAAATGCAAAAGCAGAGGTGTCTCTGCTATTCAAGAATCTCCCTCTACTGAATTATTTTCTTAGTCAAAATGTACAATAATAATCAAGTGATTCAGACACCTAAAAATTCAAAGATGCTTTGGGACAGGGATTGTTTCCCTGTTTTACTTGTATCACATGAACAGACGCATGTGTCAGCGTCACCTTAGTTCATTTTAGAAGCCTGTGGGCTTAAGCAGGCTGCACTACGTATAAACTCCAAGATCGCACAGGCAGAACAGGGTTGCCCAAGCAGCTGGCAAACACTTAGTGAGCAGCAGAAATTTAAAATATTGGATCAGATCCTATTTGCCTACCAAGAAAAGAATTTGCGTATAAAGTCCTATACACTCTGAATGCAAGACAACACAGCAGTAGGTTTGGTGATCAGGGTTCCTTGGGTTTACAGCCCCAGTGAGCTCCTTGCTTGGCTTCCGCCCCTTTCTCAAGGTCAGGCACAGACCGGCTTTCTGTTGGATTTATCCCAGATTTCTGCCTCAGCACACAGGCTTGCAAAACCATATTCCAGACCCATGCTGGGCAATCTGAGAAACGAGCCAGCTCCAGCCTGTTATCCTGCCGTGGGCATCCCTGCTATTAGCTGTCTCTATTACATGAAGGGGTTGAACTGAGTTCTATACTGTGTCTGGAAGAGGCCCTGCTCACCGGTCCTCATCCTGAAGCTGTCTGTGGAACAGTTCTACAGATGACATCAATTAACGTCTTTCAACAAAATTTCAGCAGTAAGAGGTTAGCACTGTCAACAGCAAGGTAGAAGACTTTTAACCACATGAAATCGGTCAGACTCTTTTGGCCTGTGTCTCAGCAACTCCGCATCTGCACTCCTCGTCTCTTTTTTGGGAGAACAGTGCACACAACTTCCCTCTCCCTCCTCATGTGTAACCTGTTTGATAACGTTTTGCTAAGCACTGATTTCCTTGATATTCTGCAATGATGTGGAAGTCATTTTCCTGGAATCTTGGTCTAAACTGTAAACTTGACTGGTCAGCTGTTTTGACTAAGAGAATGACATGTAGCTACTGCAACAAATTCCCCTTGGTGAAGATTTGCTTAGCTGGTGTCATTTGGGATGCTGTGCAGCTATGTCAACAGAAAACTCCCAACACTAACACGCCAGCAGAGACACTTACTGTAAGACAACCTTTTAAATCCTCTGCGCTGAAAAAAAGGGATATTTTAAAGGTTGTAATATCACTGTTAATGGAAACAATCCTGGAAAAGAGCATTCAAAAGTAGCACACACAGTGACAGTGATTTCAAATGGTGAATACTGGCAGGGAGTACCAATGGTGAGTGATTGTCAATAAAATGAATATGTATTTGAAAATATATACAAATAAAGATGCAGGAGACACAAGCTAAGCAGAAAATATTTCTTGCTGCAACAACAGCATAACAATGTGTTAGTGCTTAAAACAAGTTGGAATAGAAATAAAGAAAAAGATTGTTCCTGGAAAAATACCAGTCATCTTTCACCAGTCTTTGAAAAGAAATGGTGTTATTTTTAACAACTTTTTTTTAGTTTATTCTGAAAACTCCTGTCCTCTGAACTGAGAAAGTGACCTCCTCTGGAAAGATGTTGCACTCAGTTTAACCTTGAGCATTATATACTGCTGTCAGTCATTTCTTCCACCAACAGAGCAATGATTTTCTACAATAACCTTGCACCTGAGTCAATACTTTCTCTGAGTTACAGGAGAGAGCATTTTATCCAGGCAGTTTCTTGAGCCATGGTGATATATTGGGTACTGACGAGCTTTTGTGCTTCATATTCCCTTGGCTCAAATTCTCCAAGCATGATCTTAAATTCTGCAGAGAACCAGCTCACTTGCAAGGCTTGTTACCAACTGTCCAAATGAAATACTAGTTTGTCGTTATCAATGTACCAGCAGACTTAAGCAAATACTCAAGAGTTGCTTCCCTGTTTCTGTAAATGACCTGTATTATGTACATTGCATGTAGTCATATTTATGTACTCTTTGCTTATGTCCCTTCTGGCTATATTCTATAACTAGATACCCCACAAAAACCAAATGGTTTTAGGAAAGAGAGAATCAGTGTTAAACTACTGAAAGAACCCATTGATTCTGAAGACTGGCTTTTGCTGAAACACACTGCGTTGCAAATTAAGCTTGCTGACACTTGAACCATTGAGCTGTACGGAAAAAAACCTTTCAAGAGCAGTGACAAAAAGATCAAATTAATTTTGGCTTTCTATCGTACAGGAATTCATTGGTGTGGGCTGAAGGACCTGGGGAGCAACAACCTCCTGTGTGAGGGCTTAAATCCCAGGGATTTAGAAAGTGCTGCTTCCTCCTGCAGAAAGCAAGAGGCAGTTGGGCTACAGTGATCACATCATGTCTACAAGCCCTTCTGTTGCCACTGGGATAAGCAGAGAGGACAGAGCTTTAGCATGAGCGCAGAATGGAGGACCTGGAGACAGAGGGAGCCTTGGGTGCACTTCCATGTACTTTTCACATGAGAAATATGCACAAGGAATTCAGGAGGGGTCACCTAAAGCTGCATTGTCAGGCTCTGGAACTGCCAAAAGTGCAGCACGTACTTCTGCTTCTGCATTTTACAGTGAGTGATAAACCTAGGCATATAGTCCTGTCCCATCTAAGCCTGCCTGAAACACCTCCAAAGTGCTCCTCATGACGTATAACACAGGGTTGCCATGCCATTGCATGGCTCTTCCCTTACACAGACACATAAATGTATAAATATACACATATGTACATACGTAAGTGTCTGTGAGTGCTTATACATGTTTTATATCTGTATTGAAGTTTCAGCTACATCCAGTGCAGAAACAACCATTGGATCACCAGAGACCCCAGGGCTTGCCATTTTTCCCAGCTTACAAAGATCAGCTCTTTCTTGCTTACTCTCTGCTTCTCTTAAAAAAAAAAAAAAAACAACTTGCATTCCTTGCTGTACAGTGGCTCAGCTTCATGGAGAGGTGAGATCTCAGAGGCCTCCTGAGTGCTCTGGGTTTCAGCTGCAAGTGAAAGAGTTTTCTGTCCAAGACAGACTAGGATTTTGCTGGGCTTAATCTGGGTATTTCTGACATTTGCAGAGAAGGAATTTGGGAGAACATTAACTCACTGAGGGAGACTTAAAACTGAAATAGGAAAAGGCAGAGTAAGTTTGGGAACTGTTGTGGTTATGGTGCTGCTGAGCACGGAGTTCGTAATTTTGGATTTTGGCCCTGCAGTTCTTACTATATGTGAAACTTGTTTATATGCAGAAAGATAAAATCAAATTTTTAAAGCAGATTGGTTAAAATGGACTGGAGGCTTCTGTGAACTTGAGAGGGACAGACAGAAGAGGAAAAAAAGGAAAACAAAACAAAACAAAACTGTGGTTAATTCCGATTCATTTTGCACCAAGACAAGCCCTTGATTTTCATCTGGTAATACAGGCACCCAAAGAACTGTCTTAATACAGAGAGAAATGGTAAATTACTTACTATAGCTCATTTTTAAAAACTTCTTGTGTAACAAAAAGCTGTACAAACTACTGAAAGGTCTTTACTTATTATACAGGACCATAGCAAAAATGAATATTGCTAGGAATGTACAAACTGTGCAATACTAAACGAAAAAGATGGATGCCCTCCACTGCACAAACATATTTAAGTACATGCTCCAGTGCAAAAGACTTAAAATCACGTAAGCAGCCAGGTAAAGCAGATAACGGCTGCTTGCACTGAGCAGAAGTGAAACTTTTACATATTGCAAGAACTCCCTTATCCCAATTAAATATGGTTTGATTGGGAAATCCTGAGATACGGCTTGATAAGGGAGTGTGCGTTAAGTGCTGTGCTACGAGTAACTTTGGTTATGAGTTCCCTTCAAAATAAATAAATAAAATTCCTAAACGTGGCATACTGATGAGCCAAATATTTGGTCCGATACATTCCCGTGTGCATTATTTCGCGTGATCCTGAGGTAAATAAATACGTAAACAGAGCGCTGGCTTCGCTCTCCGCTCGCCTCAGTGCTGGTTCCGCGTTCGGGCAGCCGCGAGGGCCGTTGGGGCCGTTAAACGGCTGCGCGGACCGGGTAACGGGCGCCGCGAGGC
>VZSV01000163.1:1285494-1318545 GCA_013398735.1 Nothocercus julius | reverse complement strand
TAACGCATTCCCGAGGAGCGAGGCGCTCGCAGCCTTGCTGCGAGACGGGCAGCCTTCCTCACCTCGCTCTAAAGCGCCGAGTAACGCATTCCCGAGGAGCGAGGCGCTCGCAGCCTTGCTGCGAGACGGGCAGCCTTCCTCACCTCGCTCTAAAGCGCCGAGTGCCCTCTGCGAAATTGTTTGCCCTCAGCAGCAAAACAGTTCGGACATTTTTTAACACTAACTGGGAGGAAAAGCTTAAAAGCCTCCTTGGGAACGCGCCACTCATTCCCAGGAGGTTTTCGGGGATTAATCTGCAACCCTAGGCATTGTATCGCTATACTAACACCGGCAGCAGTTTTTTTCATGAAAAAAATAATTGCATGAGGTGAACAAGACCAGTATCAGGCATCCTTACCAAGATGAGTTGGAGAAAAGCTGTTGGGAAAGTGAAAACTTTACTGTAGCACACGTTAAACTAGAGTATGGAAAGATAGTATTGTGTATGGTGCTAAGGTAGGCATTGATAGAAACTTGCTTCAGAGCAAGTTTCCCCCTGATACTCAGGAGTAAAAACATCTGTATTTTTCAAACGGCTGCTGCTGCTGTTGTTTCTTTCCTCTTAAGTAAAATTGATAGCTAAAGTATGCCTTTTATTTTTGCTTGTCTAGATGGTTCAAGAGGAAATAAGCTTAAACTGATGCTTCAAAAGCAAAAAGGTAAATAAAGAGACAGAAAATTGCTTTTCTGTATTCTTCTGTTGATAAAAATTCAGTTGCTATGGATCAAAACTTTAAATGCAGTTGTCATTGTATTTCCAGCTCAAAGGCGGTAGTCAGAGCAGCAGTGTACATATATATATATACACAAATTACTGCATAGTATATTGCTCTCCGTGTGTGTATGTGTGTATATATATATATATAAATGTATGGATGTACGAACATACACACAGCAGTTTACGGGTGGCAGTGTACAAACGCTCTTGGTGTGCATCACACCACGTGCGCTGCCAGCTCTGGAGCTGGCACCGCCCTGTTTATTCTGAAGTGGTTACCTGCAGTGTTGGAGGCTGTGCTCATCACAACAGCCCTCCTCCTCCCTGACACTAAAGACAAGCGGCTCAAAACCAGCATTCATGTGCATTTTGCTCTGCACGTCTGGCTGCCGCGTGGCAGGATACATGGAACACCTTTCCCAGCATGTGCATAGCAGTCATGACATTTATTTCTTGCGCTCTGGGAGGGCACAGGTTTTCCAAAGGAGTTATGACCCATGGAAATTCTGGTATCTGAGATGCAGAAGAGAAAATCTGCAAATTGGAGTCGCTTGTTAAGCAGTTACTTGTTCCCTGTGTCCCCTTGGCCCTCCGCACACTTCCTTTTTGGAAGGCTGCTCTCTCCACGGGAAGGATTATGGCCCAGAGCCCAGTGCGCAGATGAGGCACAGGGCTCACTGCCTGAGGGAAGAGGATGGGAACAGGAGCTGGCCAGGGACAGGCAGCCCTACAGCACATGAAGAGACAGGCTGAAAACACCCAAGTTCCTAGATGGAGTTGCCTCCCCTCAGCCCGCCCTGCGGCTGAGGCCAAGAACTTGCTTCTCTGCAGAGGTGGCTGCAGATCTCCCCGTACCTGCTGAGCACAGGGCTAGCTGAGTAGCATGTGTGAGGTTGGCAGGCTGGAGACATTCCAGTGCATGCACCAAGCTCCGTGCTCTGCAGCCTGAGATGGGGAAGGGGGCGTTATTTTCAGACAGGCAGCACTCAACGGCACTCATTATTTCAGAGTTACAGATGTAAACAATAGATTTGGAAATACATATATCCACTTGTGTGTGCACTTCCCTCCACCCAACTAAACTCTGTGTCTCTAGCATCCTAGGTTTTTTAACTTCACCTCTCATTTTCTTTCCTATTCCAAGTAACAGCAGCATACAGAGATGATTATCCCAATCTCTTGTTAAAGCACTACACAGTGCTCTATATGCACTGTCAGTTTTGGTTTGTTTGTTTTAAGTCTCCACTTTGCTTGTATCTTTGAGATCAAAATAGCTGATAAAACATCCAAGAGAACAAGGGTAGCTGAGAAAACATTATACTGATGATTGCAATTTTTACTACTGTTGTTACACACACAATGTTGCCAAGCACAGAGTTGATGACATAATGAAAAAAGCGTCTTTAGTGCAATATATTTCAGGGTGATTAAAAATTTCCTGGCATGTCTGTTGGGGGGAATTAATTTCAGCCCCTGTTGCCATTAAGCCTGAGGTGTCAGTGAGAGAAGACAAGGCCAAAGAGTTCTTAAGCAGTTTGAAACGCCAGAAACGCCAGCTGTGGGACAGGACTCAGCCCGATGTGCAGCAGTGGTACCAGCAGTTCCTGTACTTAGGCTTTGATGAAGCGGTGAGTACGAAACTTAAAGAATTGTTTGGAGTTCCAAGTAAGCAAATTTGAGGGTAGATGCACAGAACGCACAGGTGAGCGCAACAGTTAAGAATAGTGCCTAGGGGGAAGGTAGCCTGCATTTGTTCAAAATTATGATATTACAATTTTGTTTTAAATTAGTACACATTGCACAGAAATACAAGGTTGGTATTTGTTAGAAATTTCTACATTATTTTATTAATAAAGTGCTATTAAAAGCTTCAAAGAAATTCTTGCCTTCTAGTGAACTTAGAACTAATAAATTGTAACTAGAGTTATGAACTAAGTTTACCTTGAGAAACAGACATAGTGTCATCCATTGTAGTTCAGAAAGAAGTTTGGTAGTCTCAACCTAATCAGTTCGCTTTTAAGCACACATTAAAATCCACACTGAGCTGGGCTTGACGGACATTCTTCAATAAAATCACACTAATACTGCATAAGATGTGCACGTGCCTGTCACGAGCATGGGCAGCTATGCTTCAGCTCCGAAATCTGAAAGGAAAACTGTTCAATAATGTGCAAGCAACTTCCCTTCAAATTATAAAGATATATTTTTTAAACATATATATTTATAATTTAATTTGTAAAGACAGTTCCAGCTCATATGCATATGGCACACAAAGCTTTACTAAGTAGATCACTGAAACAGAGGGAAAAATGTGCATGCATTTTCATTGCTATGTGTCAAAATACTTGTACATAAATAAGAGGTAAAAAAATATAGATGTTCACTTCTAGGCTTTTGTCAGCCACATGAATATATTTAACGAGATTGAATTGGCATGGACAAGCTGGAGGACATTTTAGACCTTCATACTGTGTGGATTGCTTACAAGATGAATGCACTCATTTTCAAAGCTGGAGTAATTAAAAAAAATAATTTGCTTGAACTGAAATAATGGATACATTTTGTGGTTGTTGTTGCTTCTGGGCATTATGCAGATAAAATTACTTTTTAACCACTTGTCTATACCAAACACACAATAGGAAAAATAGGAAAAGTGATTTTATACCTCAGAAACTGAAGGTTGTTGTAGGCCATTACTAAAAGGTAACACACATGTCATGCAGCTAAGACACACTCTGTTCTGAAATATATCTGGGTGCCTCTGAGAAAAATGAGATGCAGCCCGTTGTGGGATACAATGAATGCACTTGGTAGGTTTTCTTGGGTAATAAGACCCAGTTTTAACAATGAAATAACTGTTTGTTTCAGCCATCTTTTAGAAAGGGCGTAAGCCATACTTACCCATTGTGTATTTTGTAAAACTTGATTTTCAAGTCCCAGCCAAAAATGTTTCCAAAGAGTCATTCAGATGGAAAGACTTTGGCTTGGCCACTGTTTGATATCTCTGTGTCCTCTTTTTCCACCACTCTTGTGGATAACACATAGCTGAACTGCCCACTACAGTTCTACAGCTAGTGGACCATGCTGTTTGCATTCATTTTCACCCATGCAAGAAGGGGAGAGACACGCCGGGCACAGAGCAGAGGCCTCTGTCATCCACTTTGCACCAGGACTCAAGGGCGTAGGGTGCTGGAGAACCACGACTTGGGTTTTAAGTACAAAGCAGTGAAATGTTTTTTACTGTGCAGCAATGCAAAGTAGAAGTGCAAAGGGCTCCAGTGCATGTTGCATTGAAGGCGCCGTCTGTCTAAGCACTTTCCTGTGGGCAGCTGTGGGCAAGGGGGCCTGCTCAGGATAGTTAGGTCTCCTCAAAGCCCTGACACAGCCCATAGGGACAGTAGATGCAAGTTATGAAACCCCCTAGATCAATGCATTTAGTTTTGTCAAATTCAGAAAAGATCAGATTTCTTAAACAGGCAGAAGGAACCACTTGTACCTTTTCTGTTTCATTTTCTTTAAAGTTTCAGGTTTGGAAAGCAAGTACTCTCTTTTTTTCCTGCAGAAATTTGAAGACGACATTTCCTACTGGACAAGCTTGGGCCGGAGGGGTCACGAATACTACGGTGGCTACTACCAGCACCACTATGATGAAGATTCACCGATTGGTCCGCGAAACCCACATACCTTCAGACATGGAGCAGGGGTCAACTATGATGATTACTAATGCCATTTAACCTGCCATTTATCCTATAGTTAGTATCTATATGGCTGTGTTGGGCTTGGCCGAGTCTTCCGTCAGTCAGTGCTGTTGCTTTCCTACTAGCTATTCACATAAAACAGCAAGAATAAAGGATCTGCGAGATGCAGTGTGCCTTTTTTTACAGTTACTTAGTAGTACACTATATATAAAGTGTTATAGAAATAAAGCTTTTTTGATTAAAAAAAAAATCTTTTCCATTTATTTGGTAGAGTTTGTTGATGAGTTTCATTCAAAGCAGTGCAGTACTGGAGATGATTTTTAAAGGGCTTTTTCATTTGCTTTCCTACAATTAATTGCCTGATTCCATTATATCATCCAGTTTGGCATATATCATAGAAGCCAATATATTTCAGATGTGCTTGCTCATTCAGATTTGTGTCAAAAATATCCAATTATTCCAAGGGGGGAAAAAAACCCCAAATCCTCCCAGCTGAAACGCTGCCTTGTTGCTCTGGCTGTTTCCATGCCCTGCTGCGCTCGGCTTCACAGATTACCTGTCATGGCACTCGCGCAGTTCCTGAGGGAGCAGGAGACAGATGCCCGCTGGATGTTCCCTAAAGTGGCTGCCTCCAAAGCCTGCAGGAAGAGCGGCTGCTCCGGGGCAAGGCTCCACAGCAGGGACCCACGACACAAAGCACCCACCGCTCCCAGGCACATGCTGGCTTCTGTGAGTCCCCCCACTGTGTCCTTGCAGTCTGGCTTGAAATGTGGATTAAAACAACCAAGTGACTCCTTACGCCTGGGAGAGGCAGAGCACTGGAAGGGAACTGTTCAAGAGGACTGGTTAGTTCCATGGTTTGGGGAGTGCGTCAGGATGGAGGGAGATGGACCATGTACCACAAGCTGCGAGGAGCTGCAGCAGGGAGGCTTTAGCTGCCTATAATTTAAAGCTTACAAGAAGTTTCCAAAGCATGGACTGTATAACACCAGTCTTGACACTTCTCCTGCTTCTTTCATAATCAAATATATTTCCTAATCTTTTTTACAGCCCCTGTTGTGTGATGGGCTGGTGTCCAGCAGAGGCAGCCCAGCACTATCCAGCTCCCTGCAGGAAGGTTTCCAGGGAGAGAGAGCCAGATGGAACAAACATGCTACTCACTTTTCTTCTGCACACAAAAACATGCAGTCATCTAACATGCTCTGAAGGAAGGCGGCTTCCTTCTCAGCTTTGGGGGGCTCACACTTACAGTGAGTGCTTGCCAGTTAAATTGGTTTGAACTGCTGCACTTCCTAGGGTAGAAAGCACTTTATTCCAAATATGGAATAGCCATTTATCCCGATTCAAGTACACGCTCTTGGACAGTTGAAAACCCTCAGTTCCTGGAAGAGTACTTCCATTTTGTATCCTATCAAAAATGCAGAGTTTGGCAATGTTATAACTGTGCTGATAGTTTCCATCGTTTCCCAGAATTTACAACAACAACTGGGAATTCAGACCTTCTGAATAAAGCAGAAAACAAACAAACAAACAGTGTTGTAAATAACTACCATTCCTCACAGGCCTTTGTAAGCTGTGTCCATTCCTGCAGGCTGATGCAGTCCAGTGGCTTTCCCTGCCTTGCAGAGCCGCAGCAAACTTTATAGAATTTCACTTCTGGATTTGATACAAAAGAAAAAACAACCCCCCTTCACCCCCCAGCTACCTTTTTCATACACTGTACTGCAGGCTCCGTTAACCCATTTTCTTGCAGGGAAGTCCACCCAACTTGCAATACAGCAGCCGTTGACGATGCCAAAGCACAGGCAATAAATTACAAACAAAACAACAACAAACAGGCAGGAGTCATCACAGGTTTGAGAAAGAAATGAGGAAAGAAATGTTATCGCTTTAAGTACAATATACAGCTTGTCAAAAGTCAACACAACAGATTATTTCTGCAAGCCCCACTGCGCTTGTCTGCAAACCAGCAACATGGTTTCCAAAGCTTTTGCGCAGCCCTACGTGTTACAGTAAGCTGAAACATAACATCGAGTTAAGGAAAAACAGAACAAAACAAAAACCAGCACATCCCACTATGAACCTCACGCTATCCTAACTTCCAGGCTGCTAAAGTGACCCTTGTGCAAGGTTCAGTAACCCGCACCTCTCCTACTACTAGTAGGACGACTCCTAGCACTTCGCTTGCCAGCACCAAGCGGGCTGGCTCCCCACAGACCTTTGCTGCATTGCACAGGCCCCACTGAAAAACGTGCAGCTGCCAGCAGCTGAAGGGCCCTTGGGTGCAGATCAGTAAGATTGAATAGGCACATCGAGTCTTGCCTTCCCAGCTATGGGGCAGCAGAAAATCCCAACTCCCAAAATTTCTGAGAAAACACACAAATAATCCACTGTGTTTAGGCATGGAAATCAGGATGTGGTTTGGCTTCACTCACTACAATATCCTGTATTTCCAGGCTTTCAGTCCTGCCACCTCTGTATTCCACCACTTTCATCCATCAAACGTGGCTATTCCGGAATGGCAGTAGCTGTTTCTCATGTGTGGTCCCCTGCAAACTTGCTGCCTTCTTTCTCTATGGAGGTAATGCCAGGTGGGAACAGAGAGCACCAATACGAGGGCTTGCAAGGCACAACTCATCAGCCATCGCTCAGGCTCGCTCAGGACAGAACTTGAAATTACCCTGAACTTTCCTTCTTAAGCACCAGAAGACTCTGTTTCGAACACCTACAATTCATGCTTTCTGAACCTGCTTGAAGACCACTCACTGGCTTCAATGGCACAGGGAAATCGCAATCTCAGCTGATTCTGGGAGGTGCTAGGAAGAGAATGGGGACTGAACTAGAAACCATGGAACCGAAAGCTAAATGCAGTACAGGGAAAGTCGCAGGCCACGCTGGGGGCATTCCACATATTCACAAACGGGTTATGTCCGCACCAGCCACTTGTCCTCTGTCCAATTTTCTTCCTTTACGAAGAAAGTCATGCAGTAATCTAAAAAGCTTTTAAATTCGTAACTTCAGTATCCAAACATTCAAGATTTCCCCAGTTATTTAAAAATGCACTTTTTGTGCAACAGTCCCTAGAAACATGCTTTCTGTAGCAGAGCTCATGCATTCTGCAATGAAGTCAGAGGACTAAACGAAAACATTCCTGGAAGCAACAGCTGAAACCCACAACTGCCCTGTTCTTGGTGACAGCTCCGACGGCTGGACTCTTTGTAAAGGAAGGACTTTGAATCCTTCCGCACTGCACTGTGCAATTTGGATAAGGAGGAAGAGCACCTTCCCCCAAGCAGGGATGGTTCAAAGGTTAGGGTTAAAAAACTGCACTGGGACATTGATAGTTACAGGCACAAAACGATGCCAAAGTACTGCCTTCCACAAATATCCAGCTGTTGTGGGAGTATCCGGCCAGTATCCAGCCAGGCAGGCTCTGCGCCTCGGTCAGTCATGACAGATTGGACGAGGCACATTTGGAGCACACAGACCAGGGCTGTACCTTTCAGGTACCTTCATAAGCAAAAATAATATTGAGAATTATCAGGGATCCCAAAAAAGTCTTTAAGGGAAAAACAGAGCCTGCACAAGCTGCTAGACTGCCACAGGGTGCAGGCAGGTGGCTATTGCTCCACTGAGAAAAGGAAATCTCCATCTCTGTGCAGCAAACACGAGCACTGCGCCCCAAAAGGACCCGCTGCAGCCTGGGGACATGGCCGAGCGCAGCAGCCGCGTCGTTCCCGAAGCCCCAGGGAGTCTCGGCAGCCAAACCGAATAAGCCTCCAAACCTCGCAGGTTTTGGCTTAAGTCTTCTCTACATGTAACCCCCACTTTGTCAAGCATGTCAAGAGTGTAAAGACACTCAGAAAAGCTCATGAAGCAAAGCTTTAATGAGATAAAGCCAAGTCACTCTAGGAGATTTTCCCATTCCAACTGATGAGGCTTTTCAATTTTGAATGGCACTAAGACAATGTATCTTCTAAAAAAGCCTTGGTCAGCCCGTCCTCCAAGGTACCCAAGTCTGGGTGTCACTGTGCAAAATAAGAACAACTGAATGTTAATAATTCTTTTAGAATGACAGACATTGTTATCAAAGTTACATAATATTTACTGGCAATTCAATAAAATACTTAAAATATTTCCTCAAATTGGGGAGGCTGAAGTTGTAATCTGTTTTAAAGAAAATCTTACACTTCCACATCATTATCAACTGCTTAAATTGGAATAAATCATGATGTGCTTTTGTCTAATCTATTTCAACAGACATCCTACAGTCCTTCCAACATACATCTCTTAACAGTTTTTAACTTTGAAACAATTATTAGCTGTTACTTTCTAATCAATATACAATATATGTGTAATGAGAAGTGGGTACAGTGAAAAGACTGAAACTGTAACATAGAAGTTTCAATATTTTATTAAAATA
The DNA here is from genome assembly GCA_013398735.1 of Nothocercus julius. Lineage (NCBI taxonomy): Eukaryota > Metazoa > Chordata > Aves > Tinamiformes > Tinamidae > Nothocercus > Nothocercus julius. Next base: position 1,309,667 of record VZSV01000163.1, on the reverse strand, counting down.
GCATATTCGACCACTGTAACCAATAATACATTAACTTTATTCCCAGAGTACGCACAACACAGTAGTGATTCAAAATATCCTTATCCATGGTAATTAATGAAAATATCTTAAATTCAAGTGTACAACTAAAACTAAACCTTTGAAAAATCTCTCCTTTGAAGAATACATAAAGCTCTCATACAGAATTCTTTTAAACTCCTATATACCAGATGACAGTTTCTCTCACCTGACAATACCACTCACCTTTTTTCTTATGCATAGTAGAACATCTCATATTTTATAGTACTCATTTTATAAATAAATTGGCATTTTCCATCCCATTTGTGTTCATCTTCAGCTTCACAAAGAAACCAGTAAATAAAACTGTCAAGGACAGTCACAACAAAATGATCTCACAGCAAGATATAAAACTTGAAGATACTAAAAGATGCTTCTACTCTATTTTACATAAAAAGACAGATTTAAAAAGTGCAAGGCAAGATTTGCAGGGGATGGGGTTTTCTTTTTTTGTGTTTTTCTTTTGTTGTTGTTTTAGGCACATCCACTTCTTGAAAGCAAGCTTCAGAATGAAATTCCAGTTTGTTCTTCATGATACCTGTTTCAAAGTCTCTCTTAAAAAAAAAAAAAAAAAAAAAAGAAAAAAAAAATACATCCCGTCAAATGTCAAGTAGGGAATTTTCTGTCCAACTAACAGTCTTCAGTTATGTCTTGTTCTTCCTTTTTTCATCCTTGCAGGCTTTGGTTTGGGAATATACTGATTGTTGGCCTGATACTCGAGTTCTTTGCGGAAGTAATGAATGGCCTTATTCAAACCTTCTTCCAATGGGACCTGTTCCGAAAAATAGGGAGAGAATCTTATCACCAAGTTCACATCTACTCTTTTCACAATAGCATCTTTTTAACACAGCTATTACAACACTGCTGTAAAACCCTTTGATTCTTAGTCAGTACAAGCATTAACAGCACCACACACTGGTTACATCTCTGCACTGCTAATGTACGACAGCTTTCAAGCATCAGAAATATTTTCTCATGGAGTAAGTTTAAAAATAAGAAAAAAGTTGGCACCAAATAGTTGTAACCAGTCCATTTTGTGTCCAGATGCACAAAATACTTTCATTACACATGGAAAGAGATAAACACAAATTTAAGCCCTTACTGGTTTTAATTATTAATCTAATTAATTTAATTACTATCTTCCACAGAATCCCTGTAAAAAGTTTTGCTTTTCTTAACTGCACCACTAACATACAAAAACAGAGAGACACAAACTATCAGCCTTTCATCTTTTATTCTATACAAATCATTGTTATTCTTCACATTCTAGGTCTGTATATAAGTATTGCTGTTTGTAGACGGGAGCAACAAGTTTATTACAACTTAATTTGCCAACACAGAGCTGCAGTGTAAGTAAGTCTGACCCCAAACATGGAAGATCAGAAGCAAATCAAAGTTAACCTTCCATCTCTAGTGATCCTTGACTTCCCATCCTCCTCATACGTTGAGCTGTGGCCACCTTTGGCATCTCTGAATCCTTTTGAAGTGCTCTGGAGTTCGACTTTCCTGCTCATGATGGGCTTATACTTACTAGACAGGGGCCCACACCTTCCTGGAAAGGTTTTGGTCTGCAACCCCCAAAAGCCTACAAATCACCAACCTCGCTAGAAAGGAGAGCTGGCTAAGAAAGCCACAATCTTACTGGGATTAAATGGGTCTCACCTCTCCCAAACAAACCAGCTTTTACCTTCAACTATGCTGAATTACTCCTAAGCACCATCTTCCAACTAAAACTCCTCATGAGGAAAACAGCACTCACAGACATGTTGCATTTCTTACATTTTTTCTGTGCAAAACAACTACAAACTTGACATCATCTCAGATGACTAATAACTAGGCTTGGGAGGTGAACAGGAATCACTGGGGTAGTAAATTTAAGTTAGAAAAAGTTAGACCAACCCTGAATGTGTTTTGAGATTACCTGAACACAGAACAAGCCCTGGTAAGCCCAGAATAACAGCACCTTCCTCTGGTTTAGTTCAGTCTGCCTGAATCAAAGTGTCAGCCATCTCACATTAATTCCATCGTCTGTTTTTCTTTGGTTTCATCTATTCTAAATGTACTCGAGCAACATTTTTCTGTTCTTAAATCTCTCCCACTTCAAACTGCAAAGATGTTGCAGATCATCTTTAAAATTTCTCCTTTTTAAAAAAATGTATTTTGTTAAATAAGACTAAATTTTTCCTTCCATAACTTGTGTTCGTATTCCAAAGTACATGTCCAGCTTACAGAAAGGCAGCAGCTAAATGTTAGACATGTGAAGAGAGAAAAAAAAAAAAAAAAAGGAAGTAGGATAGGTTTTCTAATATTTAAGTCATTAAAAATGTCAATGCTGATCTGCTCTCCTGCATGGCACAGGCCATAAAATCTTAACCAACAGTTCCTGAATCATGAGCTAGGGCAATCTTTGAGAGACTCAGGTACTTAACAGCCTTACAAAACAACCACTCCGTTGGAACAGATATTCTGATAACTTAAAAGATACTATTGTAATGTGACCTGGAAAATATACTGAAACACCCTCTCTCTCCCCACCATGCCTTTTTTTTGGGCACAACAGCAGTAGAAATTTACTTACCACAGGTTCCCAGCCAAGCAGTAACTTGGCTTTTCTGATGTCAGGTTTTCGTTTCTGAGGGTCATCCTGTGCTTCTGAGAGAAACTGGATTTCACTTCCACTGCCTAACAAACAAGGGACTGCACGTTACCATACTTAATTCTCTATATGTCACATTTACATCCTCCCTTCTTGGTGAAGGATCAGGTCTCTTTGCAGCTCTCTCTTTCCTAATCCCTACCACTGAAATTTCCACACAGGCAGCTGCATTGAGTGCAAAGGCTGGGTGAACCAGCTGAGCACTTCGGCACTGCAGAGGGATTTGCTTCTTCTTTGCCCACATTCTTCAGTCTGATTGTTAAAGATCCAACATAGAACTTGAGTTTCCTTGTAACAACATACAGAGATAGGACAAGGTCTCTGAGAAAACCCAGCAACTTATTTATGTGTCATCTACCTGTGAGAGATTTAACATGTATAAAACTAAAGTGTGACAAAGCCCAAACAGGCTGCCCAGAAAGGTTGGGGAGTCTCCTTCTCTGGAGATCTTCAAAACGCACCTGGATGCCACCCTGTGCCATGTGCTCCAGGTGTCCCTGCTGGAGCAGGGGGGTTGGACTAGATGATCTCTAGAGGTCCCTTCCAACCTCAACCATTCTGTGATTCTGTGAAATGACTTGTTCAGACACAGTCAAAGCGACCAAATTATTTGTGGACAAATAGGCAAAGGGAGGTAACAATTATTTTATCTGCTAGATGGGCTTGGTGCTGTAGTTTTGAATGTTCCTTCCCAATCTGTGGACTCATAGATGTTTTCCAATGGCAAGAGTCCCATGTTAGAAACATCACATTCATCAGCGTCTGTACCATACATTTTAACTTGCTTTTCTCAGGTGTCTTTTACAGATCCCTCAAAAGAACTGCTGGGATCTACAGACTGATAATCCTTGCCAGTGGCATCAGTTTGCTTCATCTCATGAGGAAACCACATTAGAAGACTGAGTACAGTCATTTACTACCATTTTGGGGAGTTTGATTCTCTGTCGATCTCAGAATTGTGGGGGCAGAAGAGGAAATGAGATGCCCAGTAATTTATATACATTCCATGAAGTACAACAGCCAATGAGAAAGTCTCTTCACTAGCCAGTAAGAACCTACTAACTTGCATAAACAATATGTAAAACTACTGTGATACGTCACCCAAACAGACAGAAACAATGTATTCATTCTACTGTTCATGCACTGTTTTACATATTAATCAGATAATCAAAATTCCCTTTCAACTATATTTAATTATATGATCAGGATACAACTAAATGTCTTTGACAGAGTTATTAAGAAATCCAAAAACCAACTAAATCATCCTCATATTACACAATTGATCATGTAACAATAATCACACAACAATAAATACTTCACGAACTTCATTGCATAATGACTTATGATACTCACCAACAAGCTTTTTAATTAACTGGGCAAATTCTAGAATAGTGTGCTCTTCTGGGTTTCCCTGGAAATGGAAGAATATTCACTGCAACAGCAATTAACCATCTTAAGAGATGCTAGCTTTCTGACATGAGATAATTCTAACAGGTTCATATTCAGCTTTGTGAAAGAAGTAAATATTAATTTCTACTTTGAGGGAAAAATATATATAAAAATATATGATCAAATATTATCCTATTTTTCTCCCATAAGGCTAGTAATAAAGTGATTTCTAATTTCTGGGACTAGTCACTTCAGTGCCTTTTTTTAAAAGGCACTTTCAGTGCCTTTTTTAAAAAACAAATAAATGCTTCAATCATTTCATTTGGGCATTCCTCCTCACTTTTGTTCTCTCATTTTTCCACATTTCAACCACATGAATCTTATTGCCAGAACAAACAACAGGTTTAGTAAATTTTGCTTGTTCTTGGAACTACCAGACACCAACATCTACGGGCTCAGTACTTTATAAGGAGCATAAAGGCTTTATTCCTGATGGAAAGAACATTTTTGCTGCGTTTATTTCTTCTGGAAGCTACCTTGAGTGACAAGGAGGAGAGCTGACGGTGACATGGGCTACTGCGGAGCAACAGAGCAGAACCCTCCTACTTACCAAGTTGACGGGACTACTGACATTGCTGTTCATCAAGGCCACCAACCCATTCACGAGATCGCTAGGGAAAAGAAAGAATAAATTGAAGCAGGATCTCATTTCCCTGTAAATGCTCTAATCTACGAAAGAGAGTTGCCTCTTTAGAAATGCAGTAAATCACACAGGTCAGCTGAGGAAGGCCAAAATCAGATTTATAGTGCATATTTTACCAGGCCTATGATTCCTTGTCTGTTTGCTCCACAGTCCCTATTTCTTAAAAATACTAGGAAATTTTATGTGAAAAGTTTCCAACTTTTCAGTTTCAAAAGATGATTTTGTTTGCAACAATTCCTCTGAGCATATGAAAGATAAAACCACAAAACAAAATGTTCACAAAAGACAGTAACCTTTTTTTTCTTCTAGTATCCAAAGAGCTTGCTTTTTCAAAGGCCAATTTTCAACACACTTCAAATAAGCAGCATACTGTATCCTCTGCAGAGGCACATGAAAATACTGCCTGCTTTGCACTTTGTTGTTCATGTTTGCTCCTTCCAAAAATTAAAAAAAAAAAAAAAAAAAAAATTTTTAAAAATAGTATGTTGGTGCCATCTTCCCTCTCCTCAACAAAATAAGCCGAACTTTTTTTCTGGGTTATTTCAACAGCTCCCTTAGCTCAACCCTGGACACGCAAATTCAGATATCTTTAACTATGGCTTATTATTATCAGGAAAATAAAGGCTGCTTTGATCAGATACGTGTTTCTGTAGCTTCCACCATCACTATCACTGCATCTGGCAGAGGGAAAGAACAATATTTAGAAGTGTAGCTTTTTTCTTCTTCTTCTTTTTTTGAAGCAAAGCAAAATATTCCCCTCCCCAACTCCAAAAGCAGAAGCCTGGCACTGTAGTTTAGCTAGTTGGACAGAACAAAACATGCATCTTATTCATCTGAAACCAACTTCAGTACTGCAGTCTGATCACTGCAGATGGACTGTTTTATCTGAACAAATACTGCTAATTTCAAGGGAAGCAAGTGTAGACACCAAGATCAAATTAGAGCTTTGGATTTCTCTTTTAAGCATCTTAAAGCCAAAGAAGAGTACGATCAAGTGAAATGCTTGTAATCAGTACAGCAGCTAGCATTGCTTTTACCCACCATAATACATCTTACTGAATTTGTTAGGTATTTTTCACTCTTTAACTAGGTAGCAGAAACCTCATAAGAAATGCCTTCATCTCATGGCAGTCTTGACCATAACAGCAGGACCTGACCACAACGGCAATCGTAACTAAGTTACTTCAACTACCCCATTGCTCTTTTGTCTGCCAATGTTTACCAATTCTAAATTGAGAGCTACTACGAATTGTAGTTTGTCAACTATTATGTGACTTTGAAAATCTTCCAAAAGCTGTTACTGTTTATATGAAGCCTCCTCATGAAAAGAATTTCTAGTGCTTGAAATGTCACTTGGGAAGAAGACATCCAAACAGTATCATATTTTCAATGAATTCTAGTTTAAGGGTTTGATCTTAGAATTTTTATACTTGCAACCCATTCTACTGAGGATAAAGTTTAACTTCTGAACAATCAGCTGTTATAGCCTAAGTTTGGGAATCATGTACTTTCAAACTGGTTGTGGTCATGTAGGAGAAAAAAAATACCTATGTTTTGGACCTATATATAGAAGAAATATATATAAAAAGACCTATATATATAAAGAAAATATAAGATAAAAAGGAAGTTGACTTCTACTTGCTATGTGCTTGAATTTAAAAATGGCAGCTTAAGGTTTATTTTAAATTTATCTTTTTTTCCCTATTTTTTCCTTTAAGTAAGAGTTCAGTAACGTGATAAGTTTGATGTAGGCTCCTAACCTCAACCACTGACGTCTAAAGTATTTACTAAATGGACAATGTTAGTTCACTTCTTTGTGAAAGTGAGTTTGCAAACCCGTATTTTGTAAACTTTTCTTTGTAAAAGCTGTTTTCAGTTCTTAACACTCCCCCTACTTCCCCTCGCTACTCCCACACCAACATATTATCCAGAAATTAATGAGCAGAATTTTGGTGGCCTTGAGACACTTAATGCTCGTCCAGGAAAGTACTGAATTTCTCCATTTTGGAATATGCTGGCTTCTATCTTAAGGCAACATGTAGAAATATGTACCGCTGAATGCATGGGTTTTGTATGTGCTTACACAGTACGCTTTCAATTCAGTTCTGGTTTGCAGGTTCACAAGCCTTGGAAGGAAAGGATGTCAAAAGAGAAATCCAGCAATTCTAGGTACAGTCCCTCTGTACCCACAACAGCAACGAAACGCTACTTTGAACTTGCAGACTCCTACGATTACAGTTTTATTAAGTAATTCCACCTTAACCACCAGGAAACAAAAAAATCCTTAAGGAAGAAAATCAAAACCATGTCCCCTCATACTTCCAAGTGAATTCTAATCCTGAAATAATTCCTACCACACCCTACATTAAGCATCATGTTTTTCCCCCTTTGTTAGTGAAAGTACATTCTAGCCTTGCCTACACTGTAAATATTGGCTATAGCAACAACCCCTGAACCCTCTCCTTGTGCCCGGAGGGGCTGCACGCACTGAGCACCCCATGGACACGGGGTGGCAGCACTGCACTGCAGCGCAGGGACTCGCCACCCACCTCCGAGCAGCAGGATCAGCCTCCTGGTCACCTGCCATCCCTCCAGGGACACAGCACATCCATACTGTCATCCAAAGCTCTAAAGCCAATAATGTCTTGTATCTTGGCTTTGTGTGTGTGTGTGTTTTTTTTTGTTTGTTTGGTTTTTTTTACATTCAATATCCCCTTTCTGAAAGCAAAGCTGTCCTATGGATGGAAACAATTTCCTTATTAAAAAAAAAAAAAATGCAAGTGCAAGACTGTTTTGTGCTATATATTAAGCTGGCCAAGCTCAAAGAAGAAAACAGTATCAGAGAGCACAGACGAGACTCACCTGACATACTGGAAAGCTCTTGTCTGAGTCCCAGGTCCGTAAACCTAAAAATAGATGAAAATTAGAGAAGCTAGGGGAAAAAAAATGGACTTTTATGTTCTTCTACTTCTTCACCATTCTAGAAGTCCCAAGGAGAAACATCTGGGACATAATGCCCATGGCACAGGGACCAACAAAGATGTTTAGCAGAGCCTTTGGCAAAAGCAGCAATTCTTTGAAGTTTTTCTGTTGGAAGTGTCTCCAGTCAACATTCCCTTATGCACCACATTACTCCAGAACTCTGGATGTAGGAAACACTTTCCCAAGATGTGTGACAAAGCCATGTTTTGTCCTTTCCTGGAGCACTGAAAGAGGCTGCAGCATGAAGTCAGACAGAAAAAAAATAATAAAAAAAAAGCCAAATATTTAAAGCAACCTCAGAATATTAAGATGTGGTTCTGACAACCAACTTTTATTTGCTCAATAACAAAAGACAGCTTCAAAGAAACCATCAAATGTTAGTAGCCTTAAAAAAAAAAAAAAGTGTGAATTTCTAAATATTGGCATCTGTGCCAAGGAGAGGTGGAAAAATTTCTAGTGGACATGATTCCCCAATTCACCTATACATATTTGTTTAGAAACCCTAGCGGGGACGGAAAAAGTATTTTCCCTCAGATTTTGTATTTTGAAGCAACCAAATTGTTTTAAGTCTAAAACAGACATTAAATCATAGTGAAGACAGATATAATGGTAGGAGATAATATTAGTTATTTCACAGTTTAGCTGGGGGCAGTGCTGAAATCCCTGGAATATTTTAAGCGTGCCTTAAGGATAGCTTTCAGATTTAAATAAAGAAAACACTTAGGCTTACGTGGAGACATATACATCTTACCACTAGCTTGGTACATTAGAAACACTCTTCTGAAGGGAAACGCACCTCAAGAGGCCAGCAGACTGTCAGTATGGAAATAGGGAGCAGATTTCATGTAAGTATATACAGAGCTTCCCACTTGCTATTGATTACCTTGTAGCATAGGGTTTGCAGAACAAAGTTGTGTGCAAGACTCCTCAGAAGTTATTCTTGGGGCTACATTTCTTACATGCAGGCAACGGATGGAGAATACACTGTGGTTTCCAACACTCCCCCTGCTACCCCCCTCAGTTTGTCTTAATACAATCTCTACAACAATAAAAAGCAACAGTGGTCACGTCTGCACAGGCTGTGATCTCTTAAACCAGGGTAATTCATGGGATTGCTTTCACTTTGCAGGATTAATTTACTCCACTTCAACCACTACTTTGAACCAAAAGAGACTGAAAATATTTGATTTCTAAAAAGGTCAACATTAGGTATCCTTGCCAAACAAACTAACAGTAATTCTCTATTAAGTCTCTAATTCTAATTACTATGCCTAATTCTCTAGTAATATAAGGGTAAAATATTTTTGTCTCAATCACTGCTTCTTGCTGACAGTTCATTTTATTTGACCTGGTCAGTGAGATGGTTCCAGCCTCAGTTCTTTCCTCACATCCAGTAATTTTCCATGCCAGATAGTTACTTCCTAAGGAACAGCAACATTGGACAAAATGTTTAAAGCATCTTATCTTCTGTTACATTCTTGATAGGGTCTGGATGGCACGGGAGTTAGGTTAACAACACAGACAAAAAGCCTTCAATATTCCCTCCCATGGGCTGGCAGCAACTCCAGGCTTCTCTTGCTGACACTGCAATACCCCAAGGATTGCCTTTTTTAAAACAAGATAATATCTTCATATTTAGTGAGGCTTCACAGAACTTCCACTGATTGTACTTAGTTCTACTTACAAAAGATAAATGTCTATTTTCAATAAAATGCCAGAATGCCACCAGCAATCCAGTATACAGTTACAGTCCTGTCTTGCTAAAAGTCCTATAGGGAGCAGAAGTGTCTAAGCAAGAGGCAACATCTTTTCCCCTCCTTCTCTTTGCTCAGTGCCTTGCAACAAACAGATCCAGCCTCACCCTGCAGCTTTTGGGAGCCTGAGCAGTAAGAAGATCAAACTCCTGCAGGAAGCAGAAAGCTTTTTCAACTGATGGTCCACTCTGTGAATGTTTTGTTTAAAGCTACGTGATAAATGTGGGCAACTTGTTACCAAAGGTAACTGCCCACCTGCGGCAGGCAACGAGGCACCAGGAAAGGGCAGATTCCTTCCAAGGCACAACCCGAAGTGCTGCCCATCAACCCCGAGTTTAGGGCATCATTGAACAGAGGGAAAGAGCAGAGCAGTCTCTGGGCAAACAGTCACCCTGGCTGTTGGGAGACCAGCTCAACACTCACGTTTCAAGAGTGTATCCATGCCAAAACCTTGTGTTTTTCATCAGTAACTGTTCGCTTTGGGGACAAAAGAATAACATCTGCAATACTGCAAATTGTGCAAATGTGCAAGTACTAAAAAAAGTCCCTGTAGGTTCTTCCAGACATCTAGCCTTCCTGACAGTCCGTGGTACCCAAAGGCTGACAACTAGTGGACACCTTGAGTCTTAGATGTACTTTTGCTGCCTTAAAAACACTTATTTGCAAATAAAATAGTTCTGTTAATGTTCAGACCAGAAATGGATTATCATTATAATACAAGTAATTCACTTCAATCTTGCTGTGATCTAAGAAGAATCGGGGAAATCGGTTTACTGAAGTGTAGCCAACATCAAAATCACTTCAGAACATATTTTAATGCAGATTTTCCCACCAGAAAAAAACTGAGGGGACTGTCTCTTGATACGAATCAGTAGCATAAAATACAAAATTCTAGCTAAAGAAAAAATCAGGAGTGTTTATTTTTCACCATTATTAGCAAATTACAACTGCATCTTCTCTTCCTCCTCCCTCTAAATAGCTCAATAGCACTGCTCCAGCATAGAAGCAGCAGAATTACTGAGAAATTAAGTGGACAAGCACTTCTTTCCGAATAGGCAGGGTGTAAGCTGTAAGGGGCAACTCCTACACTGGACACACATGCTCAGGCAGTCAGCCCATTCGGTGCCGAGGAGTCTCCGCAGCACTGACCAGGCCACCTGGGCTCCCCGTTCTTGCCAGCTACCCAGGACGCAGCCACACAGACCTGTGCTCTTAATGACAGCTTATCTGACACTAATCACAGGCTGCATCCAACAACCGCGGCCACTAAAGTCACCATCAGCCTCATGAAGGCACAGCTGTACCCTTCACAGGCACATTTCAACGCTGGGAGCACTTCGTAGAGAGAAGACTAAAACTCTGGGGAAAAAAAAGTGAATCTTTAGGAGGTGCAGTGGCCAGAGCATTCAGGTTATAGACTTTGTTACTGTGAAATAAGCACAGGGCAAAACTAGCAATTTAAATGCAATGGTCAGGAGTAATAGTGAAGACTCAAAACTAGTAACACCGAAAAACAGAAAAATTGCCTAAGGCAACCACTGATAAGCAATAAGCAAGTAAGCAAAGGCTTACTTTCTAGAGAAGACAATTTTCAAAAATAATCAGTGTAGTTACTACAGATGGTGATCACTTGGCAGACTAAACACAATTTGCAACTTCCTCAGAGAGTTACAGATTTCATCCAAACAGCAGAGCAATGTTTGAATTCTGAAAGGAGCAGCCCTATTTTGGCATATCGTGTATTTAAAAAAAAAAAAAAAAAAAGAAAAGGTAAACTCTATTACAGGACATCAAGCCTGTCCTTGCCAGAGCATGACATTGCTGTGAAAGTGCCATGTCCCGTTTCAGGTTCTGTTCCACAAGAATCACAGTAGCAGGAATTGTTACAAAAACTTTATCCTCTTCCATCATTAGATCGTCTTCCTATCCTACGGGAAGTTCTGGATGAACTCTGGATTTACAGTCTCTAGTAGAAGGAATATTAGTTCAATCTCAAGCCAATGGCCCTGTGGAGACACTTAGCAACATTTATAGTTGTTTTTCAGAATAAGAGCCTATAAGCCTTTGAGTAATTACTTCACTCTTCACATCTAGGCAGTAATAATGAATTTATATGAAATTTCTGTGGTATATCAAGTAAATTGCAAATATTTCCACGAGCTCACAACATATATCAAATTTCAAACCCTTCTCTCTGTTTTACGATGTGTTTCCTCCAACTTTCATTACATATGCCCTTTATTTTGCAATAGGAGACTTAACAGGCCCGGGGCATAGGACAGGTACTGTGTGTACTGCTGAATTATCAGCAGTGTTGCTGGCATCATTTTGGCCTGTTCCAACTCCTGCTCTCCCAGTGCTGCTTAAGCATGAGCAAGAGTCAAGGACCACTCTCAACAGACAGACTTCTTTTGGATACAGGAAGATTTAGCTGTAGAGACAAGGGCGCAATGTCACTTTGTCTACAGTCACAAAAACTGGTCCTCACCTCTTTATTTACAACATAATGTCAACTGGGGGCCTTTAATGTTATTTTATACATGGAAAATTTTGGCTGCTCTGCCAAAAAAAAAAAAAAAAAAAAATTACATTGCTAACTTTGAAAAGTTGAGAGAAAAAAAATCCTCAACGGGAAGAACTACCAAAACATGCTGTCTGCTTGCTGTGGATGACTCGTTCCCATGCAAGAGCTGTGACAGAGGCTTAAAACACTGCCTCACATTAGAACCTGTAACTTACTGCTCTCTGGGAAAGGAAGAACAACTGCACTGGCAGAATATACCCTTGCATATGCAATTCTGTACATTTGAGCATGATACACTGTGAGACCAGATTTTTGCAGGTGGAAAACCTCAGTGTTTTCTAAAAATCACAGCACGTGAGGCTAAGCTATTCAGCAACTGGACACATCACATGACTTAGAAGCCACTGCTTACAGTTAGGGGTTCTCCCTGGAGAGCTTGCAGGATGAAGTTGCTGACAACTCTACCATCATTCATGTGCATTCGAGGACCAAAGGTGTTGAATATTCTGGCAACTCTCACTTCAACCCCTTCCTGTGGGTAAAGAGAAAGAAGTATCACTACTTTATTAAAAACCTTTCTTCCAAAAAATGCAAAATAACCACTTCCCTCCAACCTTCCTTAAGAATCTCTCTTACAGATTTAAAATGCATTCTTTTCTTACCATTAAATAATTTGAACCTCTCATCTGCAAACCACAATGTTTAAGGCATGACAATTTACACAAATTCTCACTATTTTCAATGTGAATTCTAAATCAGCACTAGCACCCCTGAGGACTTCAGCACACGCATTTTCCTTTACCAAGAACTTTAACAATTTCCATAGCTCCCTTCAAAAAAAAACTCCACCCCCATCTGGGGCTTCCTTAGACACAGGCAGGCTATATCATGTAGGTCACCGACTGCCATTTCCCAGGAAGACGGAGTGTACACACAGGAAATGTAATAGTGGTACACTGATGGCTGAAGGACACAGCTCACACTCCATTCAGGGGAGAGACCCTAGGAACTGTTTTTTTGGAAATAAACGTACAGATTCAAAATCTAAAATCTGGCACTCTCTCTCAGGTCTCCAAGTGATCCATCCATAAACAAATCAATCCTCGCGGGAATTTTGTGAAAGCAGCAGCATTTGCACTCCACAAGGAGGATAATGAAACAGGAAAAACACACTTCATTTTAGATGTTAACTACTGTAGACAAACAGGAATAACCAAGCAACACTGTCCACTGCTGCCAAAAAATAACCTCACATCATCTTTTCACGGCTCTTGGGTAAAGCAAAAGTTCCTGCCCATGTGAAATGCAGCAGTCAGGAACAGGCTCTTTATTTGCTCTTCAGTTCATTGAGAAAAGCATTGCAGTATATGCTAGATGTACATACATTTACTATGCATACACTGCTCCCAGCATCCCATCACGGATCCATTACTGCTGTCACCGCTGTATTGCAGAACATACCAGGGCAGTTTCGTGTTCTTTCTGCTTTCCCCAGAACGCTCTCCTAGCAGCATATAATCTCCTCCAAGGAAGGACTGTATTTCATGGGGACTTTCCAGATATACGCATTAATAACAAGCACTAAAACTACAGTCCTTAGAAGCTAAGGCCCCAACATAAGAATAACTCATTAAATTACGCTGACCAAAAAGTGACTCTCCTACTGCACGAGCTGCAGCAGCATCAGCCGCCTTGTTTTCACATACTGGTTAGAAACTAGTGAGGGCTCCAGGTAAGAACAGCAGCACTCACAGTGTAACATTAACCCAGCACTTCAGCACTTCCCCTCCCTGTAATTTAAAGAGTTTTTTTGTGTGTTTGTTTTGGTCAAACATGGCAATGCTGTCTTTTAAAATGTGTAACATTTTACTTAAAGTGTCATCAGGTAAAGTCCTTCCCTGTATTGTACTGCTTTGAAAATTTATTTTCTGGAAAACTGAATTTTCACAGCCTGTAAAACTAGGATCTATCTTCTCTTAAGAAACACTACCATAAATATATTTTGGTGCCAGGAAATTAATGTGTGACTGAGACGCCTGCTTTTCACTTCAGGAAAGCCTGAACCCAGTGATCTCTTGTGCATGTTCAATAATTCTCTACTCCTTTCAGCATTAACTGCCTACAAGCATTGATGGGCACCCTCCCATGCCTGGTTATGTGAACATCAGCAGTATATTCACTATGACTGACCCCTCCATAGAATTCCCACTAGCCAAGTCAATCACTTCCCCAGATTTGTGGGCAAAGCTAGTATCAAGTTATATACACTTTTTCATTAAATCTTAGAGAAGGGAGGAAACTTTTTCAGCCATTTTTATACTGTCGAACAAAACAGAGCTTAAAGAAATCCCTGGCCTTGAGACCAAATGGGATCAACCAGCTTTAGTCTACACACAGGCTTTCTTAAAGCAGATTCATAAAGAAAAATTCTTAGAAAAATCCAAAAATGAGTCATGCAGCAAGGTAAAAAATGCAGCAGTGTGGGCTGTCAATCCACTTTGGTGCTCTCCAACTCTTTCATTTATCAAGACACACGTACAGAGTCCATGCCTGTGCAGAGGGAGATGGAAGACAGAAAAGATGAAGAAAATATTTTCCATGGCTCACATACAGATTGTTCCTCTGAACAACAACAAAAAATAACACAGTAGAATGCAGAGAAGGTGGGTACAAGATTATCATACTAAAGAAAAGAAAGCTACAGCAGCCCGTGAAGACTAGAGAGGCTTCTTTTCTTGTCCTTCCCCACTAAGTTCTCCATGGTCTGCAGCATGTATTCTTAGCCACTACTCCAAAGATACCGTATCCATACAGCAGCAGTGTATCAAAGATGTTACGAAAGTATCTTAGTTTAGAAAGACATATTTCAGTGTAGTAAGCTCTTCAAGAAGAGGCTTCTCTTTGTCTTGACTGTCTGAGAAAATAAATCCGTACGGAACATAATTCAAATGTTAAGAGTTTTTGTTTGTTTTTAAATTGAAATAACCGCAAAATATGCTGTGGCTGTAATTCATTAGGATATCAGACAAACCTGCCTTACTATTTAAGGGTTAGACCCTCTTCCTTTGCAAACATCTAAACAGCAAGTATGAGACCTTTCCATGCACAAAGGTCAGGAAACAAGGCTGCCAAGTGAACAACTTACAGACAATTAAGACTCACTGACAAAGCAAACAAACAAAACCCCGGCAAAACCCCCAGAGCCTTAAGTACTTTAGATGCATCACCTCCCAGGGAAAGCTCAGGCAGCTGGACAAGTATCATGAGCTGAGATAAATCTCAATCAACATTTTGGGCAAAAGTATTAACATTGTTGTCTACCTCCCTTGCTTTATTAGTCATTCTGTTCGTGACTTTACTCTTTCACATGTGTTTCAGACAACATTCATTAACTCTCAAGATTATTTCCTGTATTCAGAATTACAGGTAGACTGTAGTGAACTGTTGTTCACTAGGGTGCGCTGGTGATATTTTTTAAGCTATAAAACTCAATACCAAGGGCTTAGCCTAAGGTACTACTTATCTACATGTGTGTGTGTGTGTGTGTGTGTGTGTGTGTGTCCCCACGTGCATACATGAACATATATACATATATATGTATATATGTGTGCGTATATACATATACACACACTTAAATACACACATATATGTATATATCTGTGTGCATATATGTATATATATATATGTATGCACACACACATATATATATGTAGATATACATACTTTGCCTACTGCATAAGCAAAATGAGATTCATTTCTGGTTACTAACAATTGCTTTGAAAACATTCAGCACGGGTGAGATTGCATTCCATAAGCAATAAGCTCCTAAATAAGGTAGCAAGGACCACGACACTCAATTCCACTCTGCATGATGCAGGTGCCGGAGCACAACCAAGGAATCCCTGGCAGTACTCCTGCCTCATGGCTGAAATCCCTACCATGCTTGCAGCACAACACCTCCCACGCTACAGATTTTACTGGAATATTTCAAGGTCTCTTCACATCATTATTTACATCTTCCTGTGAAAATCTTATCTTATTTCTAGGGCTTGCCTCTGCTTGCTGTTTGTTTGTACTGTATATGGCCAAGGCAAGCAGTCACAAGCCCATTCCACAACACTTATACAGGCAACATTGCCATTTGGAAGAGATGCACACCCATTTAGATGCGTTACTAGGATATCCCCATCAGACAGGGATTTTTAACTTCAGTATGGCGCTGCACAGCCCAGATTCTGAACACAGGCAGGCAGGCTGCATCTCACCAGTGCAGCTAATACCACCGCAATGATAGCCAGTGAATGGGAACTTTTAACTGTTTTCAGTGAGTTTCCAATGAGGGCCAGGAAAACAAGCAAATGAACAGCATTTCATGGTTGAACACAAAAATTCCAGACTTCAGTGTGATGAAGAGTTCTGCAGAGAGTAACGTTCATGAATTAGTGTGGCAAAAGTACTTACAGGTATAAGACATTGCCATGGCAGCCATATAATAGATACAAAATAAGGGGCTAACCAAAATGAGAAACCTCAAAAAAGAAACATCCTGCTTGAATCAGAAGACAAACGCTCCTATGTATATATTGTCATTCAAACACTGGCTAAACTTAGTTGAAATGAATATCAAAACAAAACCAAAACAAGCTTAAAAATCTTACTGCCTTCTGAACTGAACTTGCAAAAAGTGCAGATTACATTTAAGCATTTGAGCCTTTTTGGGGAATTTGATTATTATTGTAAGATGATCTTCTATCCTGGTGTTTGTTACAAAGTCCTTACGTTTGTTAGCAACGCAAAGCATGCAGAAACAGTACAGGTGCTACTCCAACACTACCACAACCACTTACCAGAGAAGGGGCAGGAAGGCCAGAGGGTCTTTTCCTGCTGTATACATGCCACGTTTGCATTGGGAAGTCACAGCACAGCAGCTATAACAACCCAATTCAGATAATCCAGTAGAGAAACCCCCCACTTTACAGAAAGGCTCCTACTACTGATGACCTGATGAAATGAGAGGTTGCATTTTTATGATATTGCCTTAGATACTGCAGTTCTGCTTCATCCCTTCCATTTCAGTTCACTCCCTTTAACTGGGTAGTAACAGCAGACAACTTTGGAAGCCAGTATTCAACGCCTACACTTTACAGGGCCAAGTTACAATGATACTCTGGTTTATGTGCAAAGTTCTTACACAGAAAAAAAATACAGACAACTCTGACAATCCATTAGAAAAATGTACAAATCCATGAATCCAATAGTTTGGAGTTTAGAAAAGAACAGCTTACCAGAGAAGTATAGCAGGGTTGCCCGGCAGCAACCAGAATGAACAAATTTCAAAAGCTTGATCTCCAAATTGCTGCAATTTGCAGGATTTAGCCTTACTGATTTATGCGGAAGTTGTGACTTTTATCTGACATTTCTCTTTTTCCAAAGCATGAAGCATCTTTGTGAACCGTGCAGTTACTATGGTTGAAAGTAGCACCACTTTCAGCAAAGTGGAGCCAGTTCATTAAAAAAAAAAAAAAAGACAAAAACATGATTAACAAGCAGTGCTTGGCATCTCTAATGGAACCACTGCCTTTATTGAGAAGACTGATACAACTGTGAGTATGTGGAGCTTCCAAACTTTACAGAGGAAGTGTGTCCAATCCTCTTTTCTTTCTGAATTTCACTGACTTAGAATGCAATGACTTAGGTAACAGGAGAACATTAACAGTGGTGAGGACACATGCAGTTTAAGAGATGTTAATGCCATCTCATGGAAAGCAGTGAGGATGTATTAGCATTTTACAGATGCCCCTCTCCAAGCTTCATCTCAGACCTGCTGTTCCTAGATGGGAAACGAAACTCTTCCTTAGGGCTTCTAAAAAGCTAAAGGGATATCCATGGTATTTTCACACTGCTATTTACTTTCAGCCTGAGATATACCCAGCAGTTACCATCACCTCTAGCACCGAAGAACTGCTCTCTGAGCTGCTTGACTACTGCCCTGATGAGACACATCATAAGATGTGTCTTGTGTGAGACTCATTGTGAGAAGAGCGATGAGACACTCCTCTCCTCCTCTAAGAGGCCAGAAGAGCAGGCTTCCGGTCTGGGAATTTCTTTACAGATAAACGGTGAAAGAGAAGAAATTAGGTAGGCATTGCACATGGTATGACAACTTCTGAACAAAGCATAAAATGAGAGTGCAATACTAAGTGCTGAACCTCCAACTCCCATCCCGTGCACTTTTTTCCCCACCTATTAGTCCAGTAAAATTTTATTTGTTCTTCAGAGAACACTGTTCATTTTGTAAAATTCTGGTTTCATCTTCTCTGGTAAGCTAAAACTTTGAGTTATTTTTGTGGAGAAGCACCATTACTAGCTGGGCAAGTGCATCACAACTACAGCAAGCAGACATCACAGATGGAAGTCTCAGCAGAAACAAAGCAGAGGTAAGAAAGACTAAGAAAGATAGGCAGAAGAGTGCCAAAGACAAGGGTCCAGAATGAAAAAGTGTATGGAATAAGCTCTTCTTATAAGGAAAAAATAAAGTTTCAAAGCAAAGCCTTGCACCATGTTGGGGCGATGATGTGAACTGCAAAGAGGAGGGAGCGCTGGTAAACACTGAACAAAAGAACAAGGAAAGGGTATTAAAGCACCTAACAGAAGATGTAGCCTAGTTCCCAAGGGAGCAGAGCAAGGAACTAAAGCTCCTGCTGACTTCAGAGGCCTTCCAGCAGCAGGGAGGATAAACCCATCACCTGGATTTATTCCACTTGCTTCCCTGTGACTAGCAGGTGCACTGAGGAGCACAGCTGACCTATTTTCCCACATTCATTTAAGGAGGGAGAGCTGCTCCCGAAAGCTTTTAGCAAATATACTCTCAAATTGGGTGCTTCACAGGAGAAGAGATGGGCTCATCTCATATACACTTTGAAATTGTGAACCCTGCAATTCTCCAGCAAACAGCTCAATTCTTCTCCTCTCTCTTTAAGGAAATGCTACTACTGCCCTTGAACTCCTTCAGAAGGAAGCACTGCAGCCTGCTGCGCTTGTCAAAGGAAGGCCCTTGTAAACAGGACAGCAAAATCAAGAAATGTTTAATTCATAGAGTCAAAGCAGTGAAAAACGAACCTTGCCAGCATAAGGGAGTGCACTGAAAAGGTCCTGATCAGGACAGTCCATGGAGAAACTGCAACCACAGAGCATACTGAAACAGCTTCTGACTCTGAACAGCTCATTTAGAAGTATAATTTGGAAGTATGAGTACATGTATGTAAGAAAGTGAATGATGATGGAAAACTTCAGAAGAAATGACAAAATAGAACAAAACAAAAAACCACACACAACTTTCCATGTGTGTTCTTTTTATTAAAGCTTAGAAGATTCTGGGAATGTTTCAGTCTGAAGTCCTGCACATCTATTTTTTTGGGGCTAGACCACTCCTGTTGGAAAATGTCCTTAGAAGCACATTTTCAGAGCATAAGTCAGATACACTAGCAATACCAGCAAAAGCCAATGTTTCCTCGTCTGAAAACAGTACAAATCAACACTTGGAAAAAACTGTGAAGTGTTTCAGAATATAGAAGAACATAGGAGAAGTGTGGCCAGACTTCAGTAAGCTACAATGAAGTATGGGAAGGATCCCACGGGCCTGCCCTTAGACAATGTTCATTTACACCATGAGTTTTTATTTAATGCAAGTGTGCACCACAGCTCCACTTCACAAGCCTTTACTCTTCTTTGTAAATCCTGCCTAAGACTTATGGGATAATATTATGACTCATCTTAGGGCCTTAAAATGCAGCCCATGATTTCCAGAATGATCTACCATCTTTGCCACTAAAAGCGCGGTGCAATGTGCATCACAGACTCAACAGAAAACTCGACACTCTTTCTCATATTTCTCAGAATTTCTCATAAAAACTGTAATATCTAATGGCAAACAAATTTTCAAACCTAAAAGGAATGGTACGACACTGCATTAAACTATTATTCAGTAGCATCACCATATTACAAGTTAAAAGATTTAAATTAGAGCAAAGAAGATATAAACATGGAGATTTTTCATGTCTATCTGGTAGAACAGATGGGTTAAAATTATTACATCCTCTGTGCTAAAATACTTCTGCCCAAATTCTTACCCTTCATATTTTTGTTTTCAAACTTGTAAAAAGCATTTAGTAATTTATCATTTAAAGATTTTAAATTCTGTAGAATATACTACATTTGATGGTGTTTGCAGTTTTAATATACGAAGGGGAAATCAGAGAAACAGTGATACAGTTTTTGTTAAAGTGTCACATTTTCTGGTAGATTAGTCTCCCAGAGACTAGCTGAGCAGTAACTAAATAAGAAAAGATTCACACGCAGGTAAAAAGTCAATGCTAGGTTAATTAATGATAAGCTTCTCCTTGCTGATTATTAAACCCAAGGAAAACGACATGTATAATTTCACAAATATGTTTTAAAATTCATTTTGACCCTCATGTTAATGTATTTGAAAAAAATGCTACAACTGAGTATTCCTATCTTTCGCTAAGGACTATATTTACACTTAAATAATTTGAATACATTCTGAAGTGATTTAAAGTAGTCTGCTCCTACAGGAGTACTCATTAAAGAGCTTCATTTTTTACCCATATATTTAGATTTCAAGTATGCTCATTAAACATTCCACTTTTATCAGTAATGGCACAATTCAGCAAAACACTTGAGCACAAGACCAACTTTAAGCAACTCTTATCTAGCTCCCAAATTGGTAAGGTCACTTCAGTTTAATCTGTCTAAAAAACTATTTACGATACTGAAAGACATAACAAGTCTAATGAGAAAATGAAAACACATCTTCTTGGAGAATGCTACTCAACTGAAAAAACACAACAAATGGGAGCAATAAAAACCTCTGCATTAAAAGAAAACTGATTTTGCAATTACAGTACAAACTCCTACTCAAGGTGTTCTCTTTCAATCTTCTATTCTGAATCATAGGCAACATCCCTGTTTGCTCTATACTTAGCCCTCACGAGTACTGAAAATCCACTCTGATACCATTTTAATACCTGTTTCATGTACGCATAGCACATGGTCTCTGCAACCCGCTTTCCTTCATCATAGCAGGCTCTGGGGCCTATTGGATTCACATGGCCCCAGTAATCCTCATTTTGAGGATGAACTTCAGGATCTGTGGAGAAAAACAAACCATCTTTTGTCAACAGAAAAATTGTCCATGTGTAATGAACCTTTTGGCAGATCACTAGTTTTATGTAGCTGAACAACCCTCTGGCCTACATACTTAAAAAATGCCACTTTCAACGTCACTCAGTAAAAGGGCATTCACTGTAATCATAATACTTCATTCTAGATTCTAATCAGAGTTCAACATTCAAAATCCCCCCCCAAAGCCTTTATGCAAAGCCATAAACCAAGATGTAGGAACGTTACAAACAACAGCCAGAGCCTGTTTCCACCACTTGGTCAAATACTTAATAAAATAAGTACTAATGCAACACGTTTTAAACTGTGAGTAGTGGACCTGATGAAGAAATCAAGGTAAGGCAAAATATACCATCTTGACACTAATGTCCATCGGCAGGTTTGCAAATATCCGTTGGTTAGTGATACCTCAAGAGCTCTAGCAAGGCTTTTGTCCTTACCTCCATATACTTCCGACGTAGAGGCCAGTAGCAGCCGTGCCCCAACACGTTTGGCTAACCCTAGATTTTAGGGAATAAGGGGGAGGGGGGGGGACATAATTTAGGCAAGTGAAAGAATCATTTGTTTGTGCTTGCTGCTTTACTTTAATCATGTTTAAACATGTTCTTAAAAGGAACTTTTTCCACCAGTAGTAATAGCTAGCTACAAATCACACTTGTTGCTCGCCATCTCAAGGTAGGGCCTTGAGAAGCTGTGAAAGGGCACACCCCACATGTGAGGTGTTTCTTTCTGGGACTAGAAGTTACACTGAACCAATACCCAGAACTTTCTATATTATGTTCTAAATAAAGGCCAAGTAAGCATAAACCATGCCAGTTAGGGAATTAGCATCTTGAAACAACACACTGTGGTTCGATCACCAAAATCAGAAGGACGATTAAAACAAAGCAAAACAAACAAAACAAAACCCCAAAAGAACCTATTATAAGACAAAACCTAACATCTTTCCTCACTTATAATTACTGTCCATTTAAACAGTCTTGACAATCTACCCAGCACTTGGGATTACTCTGCACTTTATTCCAGCAGCTTTGTAACCTTGAAGTTGACACAGCCAAGGAAACAAAACTCTATTCTGGGCCATGCAACTCTCTGGTGGCCCAGCAGCTTCTAAATTTTTTACTTTTCTGAACTGCACCCAACAGCATCTCTCGTATGAGAAACTCAGCAGGGGTTGGACACAGAAGGTTTTTTTGCCTCATGATAATTTCTACGGTTGCAGGCACCCAGTTCAAACAACAGCACATGTCAAATAGATTAAAGCTGTGAAGGAAAAATAGTAAAGACTTCAGGTCCTCTATTTACAGGCACATTCCTCAACAGCATGTAAAAAGGTAGCTAAAGCTGAGAATTTTGCCTTGTAATTATCTGCTATGAGCAAGTCAAAGTCAGCACGGTAGGAATTGCAGTCAGTACTGCAACGTCACTGTAAAGAAAGTCCCATGCTCTTATTTGTTCCTATGATTTCTATAATTACTGCACAGGTTTTGCTCCGTAGCCACATAACAGATATGGAAGTTCTTATGCTTTAACACCTGATCTGGGATGCTGTCAGAGCTCACCTGCAGATATGCTAAAAGAAATACAAAACCAAAAAATAACAGTCTACAAAGGCAGGGGCGGGTCTGGAAACAACAACCCATTTGTCTTAAAGAATCTTCTATCACTGTATATCTGAATATACACACATGACTCAGCTGCCCTTCCTGCCCAACTCTGTCCAGGTGTTTAGGTCTAACAACATTAAGTAAGAAGAAAAAAAAAGACTTTGACTCACCGAGCATGTTTAATGTCCCAATAGTGTTGGTTTTTAATGTTTTTATAGGATTATACATGTAATTTGGAGGAGAAGCAGGAGATGCTAGATGATAGATTTGGTCCACTACAGAGCAGGATGGGAGGGAAAAAAAAAGAAAAAAGCACCATTATTTTCCTGTGTAGCACATTAAATGAGAAAGCCTTAGGGAGTCAAGAAACAAGCATTTGTTTTTGCCTGTCCTAACACTGGAACTCAGCACTTACTGTACTCCTACCTGCAGATGACATGTATGCAAATCTACTATAACCTACAGCAAGTCTTAATTTTCAGTAGAACCAAAGCTAAAGTTTAATGAATAACGATATTGTTGAGACAGATACAGAGATTTAGAGTGCTTAGATTTTTCCACTTGTAAAAATTCTACGTATAGATACTTCAGAGCCAATGCTAGAAGCTGCAAGAGGACATGAAATGTTTTATTCCTCTCATATTTCTTACATGACAACCAGCTTCAGAGTATTTTTCTTAAGTGGTCATCCAAAAAAAGGAATCAAAACATTATCAAGAATTAGAATCAAGGTGAAAAGATGAAAAAAATGGAAAAATTATTCCTTCATTGTGCTGCAAAAGGAAAGTTTGCTTTTTAAAGGAGAGCTGGCACTCAAATCCTAAGGAACTTGAAAAAGCCAAAGCTGGCTGCTAGAAGACAATGTTGCAGAAGGCAAGGGAAAAAAAAAAAAATGCAGTCTTATTCTAGAACAGAATGCTATTGATTTGGTGATACACTCAAAAATTTTTAAGTGTCCTCCCAGTTGTTTTATATGTAACATGTAACAGAAAATGACATCAGTACAAAATATAATCCCATTCCTGGGCAACAAACTGATTATCAGCAGCCCTCTACCAGGTTTAACTTCCACAGTATCCGTGAAATAATGAACTTTGTTCTCCATTTTTACATTAGGCATTCAGCCAGAAAAAGATAGAAACATCCACAACTTTCAAAAAAAAAGGCTGAAACTTCCCAAATTTTCCTTTTTTCCTCCTCATTAAAATTTAATTACACTTCTTTAAACAGCACAGGTTACATATAAGATACCACTAGTAGGAAAAATAATCAAATATTAAGTTACAACCTGCACTCAACT
>VZSV01000163.1:1251757-1278316 GCA_013398735.1 Nothocercus julius | reverse complement strand
GCAAACTAATAAAGTACTTTTTTTCGTTTCTACATACACTTAATGTTAAATTTCATTTGGTGGTTTTTAATGCAAATCTATCACCATGGAGTGATCACAGTGACCCCAGCGCATGCATATATACATAGCTGTTTTGCGAGTGGTACTTGTATACTTTTTGACTAGTTGCTGCCTTCTGATACCCCAAAAGTTACTTTCATTTGAAAAAAGAAATTGGAGACCTTGTTTTTCTTCTTGAAAAAAGCCTCAGTGAAAGCTACGTGTTCTTGTGTTTCCTACTGACATCAACTTCCCACAATGCTAAACTAAAGGAAATCCTACTGGAGGAAGAGGAAGTCGCTCAGCACCACATAATTATGATAGAATCAAGAGCCAAAATGTGTATGTTTAGGTGATTTCCCACTGTTTCTGGCCAGTGAGATTTAGACCCAAAAATGCAGTTTGCCTCTTCATGCCATGAATCAGAGATTTAAACACAACAGACTGTGTATACGCTCTTCTGTCTAGATTAGAAATGACGTTTCTTACTAAAAAAAACACTGATTTTTCTTTGAAATGTCTTAAACATTCTGATATGAACTATTTCAAACACAACTGCAAACAATTAGAAATACCTCAGATAAAACCTGTTTCTTCAAAGCTGCTTTTGTCACAACCCCAGTTTATTCCAAGTCCTATTTACGAGTAAAAGACTCTAGAAGTCAGTTCTAATAGTGACTGAGATGAAATGAGCCATATGCCAAAAGGGAAAGGAAAAGAACAAAACTGATTTGTGCATCTGTTAAAATAATTATCTTTACTGTTTCATCTTTCTTTTTTTTCCCCTTGAAGTCTATCCTCCTACCCTCTTTCCTATGTAGGACTCTGAACTCACCACTGTTTTTAAAACCCAAGCAAATTTTTATCACAGTTCCGTATCAGAATATCAAAGCTAATTTTGCTTTAGTATTTAACTGTGCCATCTTTACTTTAAATTGTTGAAGAATGAGAAGAAATCCAGTGAACTGCTCACTGAAGCTCATGGTGTAAATTAAGATTAGCATGAAATGGGAATTGGTGTCTTAAATCCAGAGGGCATGGGAGAGTTCACGTAAGCATCTTGGAACTGCCACTCGCTACCACCCAGTATTGGACAGCAGCAACAGCTGAACTGCTAATTCTCTGAAGAGGCCTCAAATACAGTCAGTTAGAAAGAAAGCGCAGGGAGAAGATTAGGAACACTGACAGAACTGGCCGAGCTATAGGCTACCAGCATCTGCAGCGAACAGAGCGCCAATTACTCAGATCCCATTACACATCACATCATCAGTGGAAGCAGAAACAGTAAGAGACTGAACCAAAGTAAGTAACAGAACCAATACGCTGTAAGAACAGAGGAGAGCACACATTTGTAGAACTGTTTCAGTGGCACTGTCAAGATAAATCACAAGAAATAAAATTTAGAGATGTTTTTCCTGCCAAATTCAATGCATTAGAATACAGCAAGAATTAAATATAAATATATACATATATAGCTCAGATTTATTGTTCTTTTAAAAATGAAATAACTACATTTCTACAAAGTTTTAAGGGAATAAGCCAAAACCACAATGCCACTGTGGCTGGAATAACATTTTCGTTGATCTAGTACCTGCTGATTTATTTCGTAAGTCTGTACATATATTTGTATCTAGTATAAATATATTTTAACTAATGCTGTCTTGCAATTCAGCATAATATTCTGAAGTTTATGACAGGTTAGACATTGAGTTATTTCTAACTTTATCGAATCAGGATGGTTTAACATTTTCTTTCTGAAAATGGGGACAATTCAGTACTGTTGCCTTCCTCTTCGACAGGCTGTTGTAGAAAGCCTGTAAATAAAAAAGGAGCATTGTTTTCCATAAAAAAAAAAAAAAGCCAGATAAGAAAAGTGAGCTGACCTGCCCTCTCAGACTGCTTCTCTTCCTCTCAGCTGACCATAGAGAGCTGCAGGACGGATGCAAGCTAGTGCAAAAGCACTTGTGAATTCCGATTCACGACCCATTATATATCTAGGTTGCAGAGTGAGGGAGGATGCACACAGGGATGTGCGACATCGGATGGAGACAGACAGACAACCTATCACTGCCTCTGTGTTCCCACAAAATCACTATCATATTACAAAGTTTGTAAAATTTCCTTCCTCATACCCGCCTTGCCACGGAGAAGTAACTGTTTCAAAGACAACAGCCCTCAACCTCTCACCCTGTGATGATCACCAAAATTGGGCTAATAACAAACAAAAACTACTGGATGGAGCAATCCACATGTCTGTGCATAAATCGGAGTTCTTTACAAACATGCTCAGATTCCAAAGCACAGGTTACTCACCTTCAATGTACAGGGGCTCAACGACATCATGATTTATCAGTTCGAAGTTCTCATGACCAATCCAGTGCTCCACATTTCTTTTCCTGCCCGTAAAGAAGTTGTCCACAACTGTAACCTCATGGCCATCCATCATTAGTTTGTCAGTAAGATGAGAACCCACAAACCCTGCTCCTCCAGTTATCTGCGTTAGGACAGTTGGTATGAATTTTTTTTTTTCTTTTTAAAGAAACACCAGACAAAGTCCACAAACATGAAGACAGAAGAACAGTAGTTTTCAGATCTTTGCTTACCCAGGGGAAACAACTCCATTTCCATGTTTAAAAATCCTCCCCAATATTTAGGAAATTGAAAATTTCAAGAAAGATGCTTGGCATGTTTCATCACTATCAGTCCAGAACTTTAGCTGATTTATTCAATATACCAACAATATCTTTGAAAAAAAAAATTATTTTCCTTTTTCCTTCAAATTGGATTGTGCCTGTTTATATCACAGCAAAGCAGAAAAAGACCCCGAAAGGATTCTCTTCCACTCCTATCTTCCACTCCTACCTGGCAACAAAATGCCAACAAAATGTTATTTTTGTATAAGCTCTATAATATCAAGGATATCAAATCCAGACATGGTTTTAATGGAAAATATCCTTAGTTGCCTAAGCAAGTACTATGAATTCTTTCATCCTTCAGAGAAGGAAGGGTATTCTCAAACAAAAACAAATCTTTGAAAATCTCCTTTTTAAAAATTTTTGCTAAAAGCAAAACCATCTCTTCTGTTTTACTGGATCCATAATCCCACACCCTAAATTTCAGCCTCTGACACCATTAGCTCCAACACCCAACATTTGCACCTTTTAAAACTTCATGTTTTACTATAAAGAAACAAGTGGAATTTAAGTATTTAAATTTTAAATAGTACATGTAAAAGAAGGGGAGTTGTTTATTTTTTCCCTTTTGGCAGCTCAGTTTTAAGAGTTAAAAAGAAATATCACTGAACTCAGTACTGAACAGTCAACATAGCAGTGGAACTGCAGGCTGTGAGACATATCCTAACAGACACATCTCTGCTCTTCATAAGCTCTTTTTGAGTGCACACAAAGCAGTAATAGATAACTACTCTCAAAGAATTAATGAACTTGGAAATCCCAGTGTGGCGTCAGCTATTACATGACTGCATGAACAAATATACATTTTGAAAAGGTGATTCAGCTATTGTGTCTGTTCTTCACTTTCAGTCATAAATAACCAAACAACAAATAGACTTGGTGAATTTGTCAAAAGGAATCTAACAAATGAATCACGTACTACGATGACAATATGCTGTGTGTGGAATGGTGTAAATGGCTGAAATCCTCTCACTTTGGAGTAGTCAAAGCCTATTCTGCCCAGACTACGAACCTGAAGAGAAAGAGCCTTTAGGGGAAGCTCTCTCTAAAAGGAAACAGTAGTCTCAGGGCTCCTAGTGCCCTGCAACTAGCAGGAGCGGAGAAGAGCTGCTGAGAACAGGCAAGAAGTGGGCACTGAGGGAGGACAGTCCCATGCCAGGTATGACCACTTACAAAGGCAAAAATAATCTGCATGGAAAAGTTATTGCCAGAGGTTTATCCCAGCTCAAAAGAGAGTTGCAGCTTTCTTAACCCAAAGGTGTTTTTATGGTGACCCAGGCAGAAGTCACCAGGAGGTGACCGCAGTCTATTTCTTCACCTTAGGGCCAATAAAATTCCTTGCTTCTATTTCTATTTCCAGAATTCCAGAGAAGACAAACAGCACATTCCCAATAGGTCTTTGGTGTAGTAAAACATGATGTCTTGATCCCCAATCTTCTTCTTTTTTTTTTTTTTTTGGAAAACAAACAAAAAAGGAAATAGAAACCAAACAGTACTAGAAGCACCTGCCGATGTTATATTTAAGCAAAAGGACAAACAGAAATAACAATAAAAAACATTTGAGAAGGATTCCAATTGCTTTATCAATAAGTATTTTTTTAATCATAAAATGCAAATATCTTAGCTTTATTAATATATTAACTCCAAGAGTATTAGACAAAGAGATATCTGGAAAAGGAGACGAATTTCCCCTGAAAAAGTAAACATCTGTGTAAATTATTTTTTTAATCATTACTCAAGGGTTCATTAAAAAAGGAGAGATGATTATCACTGAAGCTTTCTATATAACTTTTCCATAACCACAGAAAGATAAGGTTAACACACACTATTTCTAAATACAACTTTCTGCAAAGCAAAATCAGATACTGTACACAAGTCTTTTCCATATCAGAGTTGGAAAACTGCACCTGGAGCTTAAATGCATATTCTTTTAAAGGACCTCATTAATACAAAACATTTAATTACATAATAGAGCCAAAGTGCTTGATAACTTCAGCAACTACTGAAAGCCATGAACATTTCTAAATTTCCTCTATGCAAGGCATTTAAATTTTTTTTTTTAATCTATCAGACTTGTTCCTTTCTGTATAGTCAGATTGGAGACATATAGAGTCCCATAGTATCCCATTATTTTTTTCATTTTATGTTTTCACTGGATTACTGTATTCAAGTCAGAGAAAACTCACAACAGACTGATCCTATGTCACAACTATTATCCATAACATTAACATAACAGCTTGCACAAGAAAGGGCACTTCAGAAAAGCGAGCAATAGTGCTCTGCAGGATAGGATTCAATAGACTTGAGCTCTTGTGGATCAGAGTGCCAGCGAATCTGCTCTTCACTGAGATACCTCCACTCCTGGCAAACATCTGCAAATGGAGGAGCTATAAGCAAACAGAACTGCCGTCTGCTCACGTCAGTGCTGTGTATATTTCCAGGTTGTAAAAAAATAAAAAACCCTGCATTTAGCGAAAAGCAGAAATCTGAACAGAATCCAGAAAAACACATACCATCAGAAAACTAACAAACAAAAAAAACCCACAAAACTAAAGAACAAAAA
This sequence comes from Nothocercus julius, assembly GCA_013398735.1. Lineage (NCBI taxonomy): Eukaryota > Metazoa > Chordata > Aves > Tinamiformes > Tinamidae > Nothocercus > Nothocercus julius. Next base: position 1,273,021 of record VZSV01000163.1, on the reverse strand, counting down.
GGAAATAATCTGAGAAAGTTCACTTGCTTTGCCGATTTCTGTGTTTGTTCCTGACATACTTCCAAGCATCATGCAAGCCCTCCAGATGCTGTCTTCCACTACTCAAAAGGACACTTTTCCTACGTAACAATGACTGAGATAATATAGCAGCTGCAACTGCCCACTTGAGTAGGAAGCTTGTGAAGATCAATCCAAATTCACACTGATTTGGTCACCAACCATGGCAGATAAGAAATAACAATACAACTCACTCATCCTTTTGACCAACTTTCTCTCTGGTAATTTCATGTCTCCGAAGTATGGAAGTATGAAGCTGTTCATGCCCAGGCCAGCAGGAAACATCTTTATTCCAACTACTTGCAACCAGAGGCAAAGCGATAAAATCCTAGCTGTATCAACAAAATATCCAAAAATCTTTACGTCAAGGGTTTTAGCATTAAAAGCTCCACAACCCAAGAATACCTTGCACTGGTATTTTTCTTGTCAATACTTTTTAATTTATAGACAGAAATCATGGTACTAAGGCAACATTACTGCACTTGCCTGTATGATGAGCTCACTATTTAGGAATTTTCAGTTAAGACCACCTATGCGTTTTACCTCATCACACCTTCCAATTTCAACAACGGAGGAAACAATCTACAAGTTTATCTCCTTCAGACTGTCATAAAGAAAGACAAGATAACACTGCAAAGCTAAACAAGTAAAATATAACACTTATTTTTATAAATTTTTGTATAGCAACGAAGAAAAATTTGCTTTTATTTTATATTTTCATGGGACGAGGATTGCAAAAGAAAATCATACGCTATTTGCAACTTTTCAGTGTTTTTTTTCTAAATTTTGAAGAGTCCTGCCTGAAAAGAACACCAGACAAGTCAGAGCTATAGGTACGTTAGCAGGGATTTATCCTAGACTTCGCTCTCTACTGAAGAGGCAGAAATTTAAAATACATAAATACACATCTTAAACACCTTCACTCGGCTCTGTCTCTTGAAAACCTGCAGACAACATTGTCCTCAAGATGAAACAAGAGGAATCTGAACACTCAGCTATCTTTAAGTATTTGTAGGTACAACTCAAAAGCTGATACAGCAACACTACTCAGCCTAAGAACGTCTTAAACCAGTCCTCCGCTTGACCTACCATGCCCTCTTCTTCCACCTTAAAATGCCCCTGGTGCTTGGCAATCTCACAGCAGCAGCACAGAATATACCGATGCAGGAGCACTCCCTCACTCTGACTCACAGTTCCATCTTAACAGCGCTGCAGGGCAGCTACTTTTCCAGCCTCATAATTCGGTTTTGTCCCCATCAATCATACCAGCTCTCTGCACTTTCAAGATGTACCTAAAAATCTTCCCAGTCTCAACAAGCTGAAACCAGCTGGAAGCACCAAGACCTCTGGCAACACAATTTAAAATTGTTAAAACAGACAACAGCAACTTAATGAGCACCTCCAATCCAGAGCCCAAGTCTATTACCTATATGCTGTATTTTCAGCACATGAACGCAGAATAAAAGAGCACTTCTTCCGAGGCAGGGCAGGCCCATACAAGGTCTGTAGTAAATTACTTTATTCTTGTTCATGCCTTTAATTAATCCTCTATCCCCTATTACATTCCACACAGTTCTTTAATTTCCCAAGCACAACACCTGATTAAATACCAACTTACCAATATTCTTTTGCGATCCTTTTCTGATAAAAATTTCACCGGTGGATATTTCTGGGTGAAACTACAGAATATTCCAAAACAAAGAAGAAAAAATGTGTTAAGCTTCAGCTTTGCCTCTTCTTAAGAATGCTTTTTCTTTCATATATATCTGTCTTTAAAATGTCAGAAATGATTTTCATAATCTCTGATTCTCAAAGGTCTTTTAAGGATATGTTTACTTCCTTTTTCTAAAGAATCTGGGCCTTCGTCAAGGCACCCACCCAGTAATAAAAAACTGTTTTAAAAAAATTGCCTAGAAAATTTTCTTGTAGAAAAATCACTGGGCTTCTTTCTGTCTTTTGAAAGCAGAAGTAATGGGGTTTGGTATGACATCATAAGAGAGTAAAACATAAGCAAAAAGTTTTGAAGAGCGAACAACCTTCTTAAAAACTCTGGAAAAGCAAACAAACTGGGTTAACTTATATGATTGATTTCAAACAAATCTCCTTGAAATTTCATCAAAGTAAAGTTTAAAACCAGGAAGTTTAAAAAATTATCTTTAAGGTCTCTGGTAAGAAGGATGAGAAATCTTATCACCATCAGAGCTTATCAACTTGCTTGCCAGAAGTGGATAAACTGCTATTGTCTTGATAGTCTGTGAGCTACTTTCGCCTTAGTTTTTTTGCACCTTCTTCTGTAAGGGTGTTAAATCTTCTTTAAGAGAGTTTAATTTAAATAAAATAATGTGACAGAGGAAACTCAGGTGCTCTCTTAAGCTTAAAATCAATGCTCAGGAGCTTAAATGCTTTTACGCACATGGGGCCCTGTCACTTTGTCTCCCCCCATTTACATGTCTGCTGTACTGGCAACAACTGTCTCTAAAGAAAGGGATAATGGCATGTTTTTTCAAAGGTAAAAAGCATTTCAGTCTTGACAATATATCAATATCTGAGGTAATCCTTAACGAAGCATTGATAAGACATCAGAAGGAACTCTAGCCATGGTTATTCTTGTCCTCCAGTTAGTCCACATGGCTAGACATACAACTGGCTGTAGCAATTGGAGGCCTGTAAGTCAAGAGTTCACAGTTACTTATTAAATCTACTCACAAACAGACCAGGACTGAATCATAGAATCACTATAGCTAGAAAAGAACTTCAAGATTATCGAGTCCAACCAAAAGCCCTTCACCACCATGCCTACTGAACCATGTCCCTAAGCGCCTCATCTACACATTTCCTGAACACTGACAGGGATGGTGACTCCACCACTTCCCTGGGCAGCCTGTGCCAATGTTTCAGCACTCTTTCCATGTGGAAGTTTTTCCATGTGGAAGTTTTTCCATGTGGAAGTTTTTCCATGTGGAAGTTTTTCCATGTGGAAGTTTTTCCATGTGGAAGTNAAGTTTTTCCATGTGGAAGTTTTTCCATGTGGAAGTTTTTCCATGTGGAAGTTTTTCCATGTGGAAGTTTTTCCATGTGGAAGTTTTTCCATGTGATCCTGATGTACCTGGTCTCTTTTGCTTCTAACCTGCATCACTGGCTCAAGAGGAATTCTTCACAAGCAGAGACAGATGCTTCTGCACTTGTGGAACCTTTTACTCTTCAATGAAGGCCATTTTCAGCTTCATGCAGAGGGGAAATGCGGCAGAATAGTCTTCCAACATTCCCCAAATAGGAAGACTGAAGTAAGGAATTTATGAAGGGTAAGAGAGTTAAGTGCCAAATGAGAGTTAATCTCCTCCATTTTTAAGGCCATGTTTATATGATCACATTAATCCAGTATGGAGTCCAACAGCTGCCAAAAGGACTCCCAACCACCCCTGCCCCTTCCTCACCCCAGGGCTGCCTTAGAGGCAGTGGGCAGGAACCTCAAACTGATCTAGCTGGACGCTCAGCTGCTGGCAAGCATGTGACTTAATCCTGGCCTAATGCTTGCTTTGATCGAACTTCTGACTTTAGCTCCAGTTAAATAACCTTTTGTTAGGAAACTAGCTTAAGGAATTCTTGTCTTTCCTGCCTCCCATAAGCATGGGCATGGCTTCCTTCCAGATTTTATCTGATTATGAGATGGAAAAAAAAAAACAAAAAAAAAACAAACAAGCAAAAAAAACACATTGCCATTAGAGAAGAAACATTTTACTACCAGGAACAGCCTTTAGGCATCTAATAGTGGGTAGTTTTTTTTACTGTCATTTTACACAGATATAAAACTCAGAATTCAGTACCTGGAAACATCTCAGAGATGATCAGAGCAGCAGAGGTAAAGAGCTACACTATTTAAAACACCCCAACAACATAAGCAATGTTTCTCTTTTGAGAAAGTATCATTCCGTATCAGCTCGTACAGAAGTAAAATATGTTATTTCTTTCCCCTCACTATTAAGGACTTGCTACAGACATTTCAAACAACTCAATATATGGCACACTACTCAAAATAGAAAACTTTTAGGTGCCTCCTAAGAAGAGTTTATCTTAACAGCTCCAACCCAACAACCTAATGCTCATTTGAAAAAAATAAAATAAAAATAGTTCTCTGAGTGGCGAAAGTAGTACCTGAATTACTTCACTATCAGTAAAGATTAAGCAAGTTAACTGAACAGAGAGAAGGCATCCACAATTTCATTTGAACACAAAGTCATTACTCCACAATTTCTCCATTATAATTGACATGTAACCAATACAAGTAATTCAGTCTGTAATTCGTTTCATGTTGCCCATAAATTGCCAACTCCATGCTTGCATTAAGAGATGAGCAAATATATCAATATTCTTCCTAAAATAAACTGCACATGACAGATTAGTGAATTTTTCAAGTTAATTTTAAGAAAATCAAAACTTAAGAGTATGAGGTTCATTTGTGGAAGGGCAACTGCTCCCTAATAAACTGACCAAACAAACTCAAATCACTGTGCGTGTTGACCTGGCTGACAGGAGTGTAATTCTGCCCCCTCGAGAGGAACAGCACACTAGCCACCAATGTGCCATATGTAACCACACAGGCTTATTGGCACTGCTTGAACAAGGCAAGTTTCAACCCTTTGTAAAATAGCATTCCCTACTAGCTGTGTGCCTGGCACATCAAGAGCATCATTTATGAAACAGCATCACTGGCAAAAGTAGCCATGCCCTTGTCACAATTGCCAATTCCTACTCCTATTCCAGACCTTTCTTTGTGATGAAAAGCATCTGTCCAAGTAAAAACTGGGACTCATGAACTGATACGGTTTCAAGGTAGCCAGGCTGGCACGGGAAAGAGCTGCTTGGGGAAAAAAAAAAAAAAAAAAAGAAAAAAAAAAGACTGAAATGCTTTAGTTTCTTCATCCTGCATACTATCAGCTACACAAATGGGTGTGCTGGCATAAACATGAGAAAAGGACATTGCAAGATGGAAACAAGCAGCCAGGGAGAGATTGGTCAGCCTCCCCTCCCAGCCCACCTTAAAAAAACAAACAAACGACTACCTCAACTTAAAGGGTTTGAGGAACTATGGCCCAGAACCTCTTCAAATTTAACACTTGCATTTAACCTAGGATTTGCTATTCACTTAAAAGCTTGCCTGCTTTCCTCAATCATATCATGTACTTTAATTCAAGAGTATCACCTTCTCTTAACCAACCCTGAGAGAACAAGTCTGTTGCTTGTACTCATCCAAAGCACGTGCATAGACCAAGATTCACAATCTAATGGTGAGCTAACCATTGTAAGTGATCATAAGCATGGGGAATACAAAGTAAAACGTATTTCTTTTCAGTCTCTGGTGGCTGAAACAAATTTTAGTACACACCTATATTTGACTTACCAAACCATGGTAACCTGTGCACCAAGAGGACAAACTAATTCCTTTACAGCATCTGAACATCACAAAAATCAAGCATTCCCAATTACTTCAATGAGACTATTCAGCCTGAGCATTACTTAGACATGCATTAATGCCTGCTGGCATTCAAGGCCCCAGTTCTCAAAGGTATCGAGGGTGTACACAAAACATACACACATCTCAAGCTCAAAACTACAGGACTGTCTGCTATAAAACAGAAATTGCTTTTCACACAAGTCACAAACTTAGTATAAGACACTTACCTTTTCTCTAGATCTTTGATTTTCTCCCTTAGAGGTGCAACAGCCTAAAGTAAAGGAGCAAAGTTTAATCTTTAAAGAACAAGATTTACATCGTAAAATATTCATAAAAGAAGTTATTTTAACACAAGAATCATGCAAATAGTCATACTTAAGAGTGTCTTCAGTGAAGCTCTTCATATAAAAGCTACATTTTCAGTACTCTTCTTTGTAAAATTTAAAAAAAAAACAAAAAAAAAACCAAAAACAACAACAACAAAAAACCTTAAAACCATTTTTTTAACCTGAAAGTAGATCAGCTATTTTACCAAAATCAAATCAGCTACAGCGTGAATTCCCTTCGCTTACCATCCATGCACCTCCACAGCTAATGTGGTGGCTCAAAATGTGGGTGAGAATACCCAAGATTATGATTCCTATTTAGCTAAACACAGTCATGAGTGACTTGCCCAAGGCAATTCAAGACAGCTTCTAATATTGAGCTACAGCACAACAGGATAGCCAGTAAAACTCCAACTACTCAGAAGGGCAGCATATACACATCCTTCAGTGGATACAAAGAAAGGGGCATTAGCTCCTGTGCAACAGCTGCAATTCTCTCAGAACACGGTATGAGAAGTTAAAGAAACATTATCTTTAAAATGCCAAGGCATACTCTCAAATTCTGTTGTAAAACACATTTTGGCTTTTAATTTCTAAAAGATTTTATTAAGATTTTCCGTACAATGAAGTTCATCCACCAAATTTTCTATTTGCATTTTCATAGCTTTGAAAGCAAGAATCAGTGAAGTCAGCATCAATTTAAAGTTCTTGATCATCCAAAATTCTAACAGCAGAAACAAGTTCCTAAATGCTCGTTAAAGGCACTAAAGCCTGTCACAAAATTTAACACATAGGGCCATATAAGTTTAAAGTTATTAGCAGGCATCACTTGAGATGTTACTAAATACAGCACATTGCCGCCTACCGTTCATCCATTTTATACAACCACTGCTGGTCAGAGCTAGACAATTCAGAACTTCATAAACTGAAATAAGCTGCATATTTATGTTACGATGATATACAACATTTTTATACTCAATAAGATAGAACTCCGTGGAGCAGCAACTAGTCCCTCAAAATGCCCTACCGGTTCTGATTGTTCAAGACACTGCACAACTAAAGCTTTAAACAAGATCCAGAAGGCTTAAATAGAAACTCAGAAGCACTGATATAGAAATTCAGAACCATCAGTGTACTAATACCTGCATCTGCTTCGGAAATTGCAAGCATTTGTGCTTAAAGCATTAGTGGTACAAACCAGCCCCAACCTACAAAAACAACTAAAATATATTAGCTCAAGAGCTAAGAACAAAGGAAAACACTTTGGGGGAATATGACGTTAGCACTGAAGCTGATGCCTAATTCACATTTTGAAAGGATGACAGAGGAAAGAATTTGCACATTAAATCTTGTGTTCAGTAACAAAGGTCAACTCTTAGGAGGACTATGACCACTGTGAAATCTCTGCAGCAAGTGACTAGCTCTAGAGTTACAGCTTCAAGGAAAGGTTTAGAGGAAAAGATAGAGAAGGAGAAGAGTCACTAACCAACATCAGAAACATCGCTATAATGAAAACCAGCATTGACACGGATCTAATGCTTCGAAAGGTTTTAGCAAAGTGAACAGTAACAGAAAGGGTTATATAATTTATTCCAGTACGGAATGAGTAAAATAGGGACTTCAGAACAGAACCGACTGCAACAATTGTCAAACTAACCTCCTCTATTTTACTTTCCACCTTTTGATCCCCATTTTCTTGAAGAGACCTGTTGGAAAGAAAACAGTCCATAACTAAACAATATTCACTACAATGCACATGCAATACATTTTTAACAGAAGTTAGTCTTATTTCATAGACACAGAGCAAATCAAAGTGGATGACCCATGTCCACTAAACTCAGCTAACTGGAGTCCCGCCACAGAGTTCAGCAGACCCAGAACCAGGCCCATAGGAAACTGCAGTAACACTCAAGATGGTGTTCATTTTACAGAGAAACTTCACTTTAGTGTAGAAAATTGTCCAACTACTACACCAAGGGTAGGGTTAGCAGAAACATTTTCAGTGTAACTTTACTATGAAAGTCTCTAAGGTGCCTTTGTGAGGGTCTGTTTCTACTGTATGCTACAAATATGCTAATAAAACATTTGCCCTTCCTGTCACAACTGTAATTCCAATCTAAAAGAGAGAAGAACAAACCTGATTGGCTTTGACTTTGAGCTTTTATAAAAACAAGGAAGAAAAGATACTGAAGCAACAGTGACTTTTCACATGGACACTACTTCTGTGAAGTGAAGCCAAGCCTATACTCTGAAGGATGAAGGATGTCAAGCTGACTTGTGAAAACAAATCTGCTTGGTCTTATATAGCATGCAATTATGTAATATATCCAAAGCAACTAGGAGTTTCCATCCTCTGTGTAAATTTCTAAAAATGTAGAATACGTATTTTTAAATTTTACCTCTTGCATCTAGTCTGTATGATCTTCCTGAAGTTCCCAAAATTATTTTTCTTTCCCAATTACACCCTCTCTCTGAAAGGTGAATTCTTTAATCAAGCCTCATAGTAGTAAGCTTTTGCATACTAGAGGATTCATGCCCATCCAGCATAAAAAAAACAGAGTTCTTTCAAATAAAACAGAGCTCCTTTAGTTGGGATCAGAAGTCATTACACAAGAAACAGAAGGCCCTTTGTTAAGTAGGTGTATGTATAAATATATATGCCACACTGCTAGTAGCTACAGCAATGATTCCCTTCATATCCTTCTGCGAAATTCTCTTACTAAAGTTAGTCCTGTATTACCGAGGCAAAAATCTCACTGAACAGATTTGTTTTGTCTCATCAGTAAGGACAACAGGAAACTCCTAGACTGAGCCATGCAGGCCCAGACCACCTTTTCATAACAAACCGTAATTTATTGTAATAGTGACAAATAAATAAAAACTCCAGTTAACACAGTATGAATTTATTATGAGGAAACCATATTATATAATTCTTGTAAATTCTTCAAATTTTCTCCAAAACTGAAAGCTTCAAAAGAAGCTTTCAGGAATTTTCTGTGGAATACATAACCTTTCGTCTTTGCTCTACAATTAAAGAGCATTTAGAAAACCCTTAGATGATTAAAAGGTCTTCTCAGAAACGGTTCCTAGTATTATTTATTCATAAATCATGGAGTTTAAGGATTGGCACCTGACAGTTTAGTTTTCAAACAAGCTTTTGTTCCTGGCAGAGGCAAACAAAACATTTTCCTCAAAGCCCCCTAAAATGCTCCTCAAATAAGGAAGTACATACAACTAATGGCAAAATCTCTGAGCCGGGAGAGCTCACTGGGAACCAACATATTGAAGTTCATCAGCACCTGCCTTCCTCAAACCCCTCTGAGGTTCTTGCCTTTCCTCTGAAAACACTCAGCTGCTCATGCAACAGCTGCCACAGTTTGCTGGTCACTAAACACGGCAACCCAAATGATGTCTCCGCCTGCAAACAGCAGCGGTTCAGCAGCTGCTTTGTTACCCACTGATCACTCTTCTCAGCAAGTGTGGGAAACTGAGAGGAATTAATAGGACAGCTAAGACAGGAACAGATTCCACATCCTGGAATAAGCTGCCCTGGGTGAAGGAGAGTGCCCAGAAAATTCAGTGATTTGTTCGCTTTGTCTCAGCCTTCCTCTACTCCGTGCCACTAAGCATGGTAGCAGAATAACTAAACCCTTTTCTAGCAAAACAACAGGGTGGAGTATTTTGTGTTCTGTGGGCAAAGATTTTGTTGTAGTAAACAGACTGTCTGCATACTCTCCTCATCTTCTATATTAATCACTTCTTTCCCATGACTCTTCCCAGAGAACAAATAGTTGTGCAAGCACCAATATTGTGAAAAATCTTTATAATTTGCTTGGATAGGTTAGGCCTTCCTATTTCTAATGGCCAAAATTCTGGGGGAGCACACTGCCAGATTTTCTGCTTTTCAGTAGCTAAACCACTGGATTTTTTCCCAGATAACTGTGGAAGGGAAAAACTTCACAAGCACACCACTGTTTCTAGGCTCAGAGGCGTTATTACAGGAGCAGTGGAGGACCTGCATGCTGCTCGTGGCTGTTTAAGCCTTTATCATCACTGAGAGACGGTCAGGTCTGTGCTGCAGGAAGGCAGCCTCCAAGCCCGTGGGTCCAGCTAGGCTAAACACAGCGCCTGGAAACATCTCCCTGTTCACGAGGTGCTAAAATGTGCAAGATCCTGGGCCAGACATGCAGCACAGACACCCAAGACTGAACAGACTTCCAGGACTGAACACCTTTTATTCAAAAAATGCTCTCATTTGCCTCATGAACACCCCAGTAACAGCATGAGCTGCTGCTGCTTTCTCCCTACAGGGTATATGGTGATGAGAAGGATCATAGTTAACTTTATTTCAGCTAAATATATTAAATACCAAAAATAATATACAATACCTCATATTGACAAAGTTTCCCCATACAGCTGTAAAACAAGAGAGAGAATATTTTAGGGTCATATATGAAGTGTACACAAAGTCATTTTTTCTATTTTCATTAGAAGTAATTTAAAACAACATTAAATTTGATCTTTGCCAATTATCTAAATAAGTTACATGTATTTTATATATATATATATATACACACATAAACCAAGTAATCAGAACACAGTTTATAAATATGTTATAAAATATGTTATAAATATGTTATAAAAGTTTATAAATATGTTACTTCCCATAAAATGACATAAGATTACCAAGAATGGGAAAAATAAAATCATTCAGTTAAGATAGATTAAAATATTCCAAGTTACACGTGGAAATATCTGAGCAAACAAGTCTGTGTGTGCATTGTGGATGCACAAGACCTGGAGACTGCAGAGGTACAAGGACAAAAAAGACCGGTCTTTTTATCCGGTTGAAGCTAGTTGAAGCAGCTGAACCACTGCAGAGTGACACAACAGTCTTGCATTAAAAACTTGAAGCTCTTTCACTTTATAGTGTAATGCAGATTTGAAAGGGATTTGAAGGCAAATACCTCAATATAACCAAATACCTCACTAAACAAACACAACTCATTTAACTCATTTAGTTTTATACAGAAAATAGTCTTCAGGAAGATAAACCACAGTACAGCAAACAAGCGTCAGCTGTTTCTGAGAAGACTTAACTGCTGAATCTATTCTCTATTAAAAAATATTCTTAAGCTTTTAAGCTTTTTAATTCTTAAGAGTTTAAAAGATTACACTATCAGTCTTAGTGACTGCTTTTCCTTTTAACTGAGACAGAACATAGTCTGAAGCAAAAAGACAAGAAGACTCCAAGTCTAATGCAGGCTACATTGGAGACCTGACAATTTCTGATCTTCAAGATAAGTAGGGTTAACACAGAACAGTTATGTAAGGGACTCTTTAGCAATAAACACCATGGAAAATGCACACAGAATATCTCCAGAAAATCATTCCATAATTGCTCTTTAAGAAACAAGGCTCAGCCTAAGCGTACAAATTCCACTAGTTTTGTTTCAGCCCCCAAGCAGCAGCTATTTAAGTAGTTCAACAAAGTAATATTTCACTTTATCTAGATTCAGGCTTTGCATATATATTTTTAGGATTATTATTTAAGTATATGATGAGGTATCAGTGAAACCACAAAGCAAAAAACAGAGCAGCAACAATCACAAGTATCTTCTGGGCAACAGAATAACCAAAACAAGAGCAGCGTGGAGGACAGAGGTGAGATTGCTGTAATACAGCTACTGGCCTAGCCGCTTGGGAATGGAAAAGTAACTGAACAAATCACAAACACTGCTGAGTAATTCAAAGAGCAAATCAGATTTGTGATAGGCTATCCAACAAAAAGCAGGAGGATGCTAGATCAGCGATGGTACCAGAAACCCTCTGTTGCCTTTGGGGGAGACAGAGGGAAAGTTTAAGGAAGAGCTGATCAATGAAACTTAAATTAATAATAAGACACTGAATTTTACAGTTATCTACTGTCTAGCTACAATTTTATATTTTTTATATTGATAAGTTTAACAAAAAAATCCCTTTTTGCTGAATTATGATCATTTAACTGACAACCCTGGGTACAGAATTATCAAGATACAGATTACTCAGATATACTGATAATAGGTTGTTTTCCTGCCCAACAGAAACCTGTACAAAAAGGTACCATATTGTTTATGTAGCGGCAGGAAACACCTGGGTTTAGTTGGTCAGGCAGGAATTGACAAAAAAAATGAGTCTCCAGGTGCACTGGTCGTGCCCACTGTGTACTGCACTGCATACAAGCAACTGGCTTCCTAAAGAAAAAGATATTATTTGTGTGCTCACTGCCTGAAAGGATGGGGAACTCAAAATGTATGCTTCCAAAAACACTACACTACACTTAGTATCACGGTTCCATAGCTGAGTATTGCTAAGTAAAACACCTTCCAGTTGAAGACATGAAGGCTGAATGGGTCAGAGGTACAGTTTTGTACTACAGTGCACATCACAGTTGTTGCATAAAGGTTACAGCAGGGGAAGTCTGACATGCAGGCAACAAAGTTTTTCTGCAGTAAGGAAATACCATCCTATTAGAACACTTGAGCCCAAATCCATAAGTGAAATGATGAAGAATTACATGCCTACATCCAAATCAAAAGTCCTCAGAGGTGCCATAAAACGCCTTAACAGCTACAAAATCCAAGCACCAAAAGCTACAGGAATGTGGATGGTCAAGAATACTTACACACCAGCAATGTTGTAGATCAGATCCTTACACACAAACACAGCTTTCCAAAGGCTCACACCCCTAACAGATCCATTTTGAGCTAACACTGAGCATCCCACAAAATTTAAAAGCCAGTCTTTAAATAAAGAAAACCTTCCCACAACGCTTTTTAAGCCAAAACGTACTCATTAAGGACAGAAGTCCTACACCAGTTCTCAAGCCATAAAGATGCCTCACACACACTATGCAGAGAACTACATGGGAGAACTTCTTACCCATCCGAGCTGTGGCCCTGTCACCTACTGAAACTCTGTCAATGAGAAGAAAAGAATTAATGACTAATTGCACTATTCAGAGGGCAGCATGACTTTTGTAACTAAACACCCATCTACAACAGAGAAAAATGAAGTTCTGTTTATTCCCTGAAAGGACTATTTGTAAGTTTCATCCAATCACTAATTAAGGTAATACATATTAAGCTGCCATAAGGAAAGGGATCAGAACATCTGAATTGTTCTGAAACACATGGAAGCCAAGTTTAATGACCTGCAAGAGAAAAATATTGCCCTGCTTTGGTTCTATGCAATCAGAGACTTTTCTCTCTTTTCTTTCTGCTTCCCTTCCATAAAAATAGTGACAATCTTTTTTTTTTTTTTTTGGTAGAAATTTTGCAAGAATTACAAGTATTGTGAAGATTGAAAATACACCAGAGACATTAATCATTCCCATAGGTAATAACCCTTAAAGTGACAGTTTCTAAAGAAGAATGCTGTGACTTGGAGAAAGTGGTAACCATACTTTTAGAAAAAAGGCTATTTCCTTCTTAAAGCCTTAATCACTGTTTTGTTATCAGATATTTAAATTTCTGCAACTAAGCATCAATGCCTCCTTGTTTTCAGAAAACCCCAAGCCTTCTTCCTTTCTCCTGTTCCCAAGGAATATTTTCCCAAGATTTTCTCCAAGACTTCTTGAAATTACACTTAAAACAAAACAGTCACATTGAGTAAAGACTGGTTTTCTTTCTACTGAACAAACTTGTATTGCTGAGAATATAAGCACTTGATTTCTTTTCTAAGAGAAAATCGCTTCTGAAATTAAGATGGACACAGCAGACCATAATGATCAGATTATATCCCCAAAGTGCCAAGGATCTTTCAAAGTGATAGTTGTTCTTCGGATACTCCATTAAGGCAGAGGCTGGCCTGAATTAAAACAACAAAATATATTGTCACACACATAAGAAGGGAGAAAAAACAAACATACAAACAAAAGAACCCATCCAATTTGTTAAAAAATATCCACTGTGGGATGGACATTTCTTTATCCATCATAGTTAGAGTTCTGGTTCTGACCAGCTGCACTTTATAGCAAGAAAAAGTTTAGATTGCGGTGTTTGTCCTTATATTTTAGGTTCCTTTGAATCTGAAAAATAATGCTATTGGCACCTGACCCTGGGTGAGGGGGGAAAAAAACAAAATTTCAAAGGAAATTTTTTACGCTAGGATGATCCCTCTTTCTCTAGGTTTCTTCAAATGACATTAAAACCAAGTCATGGTCTATCACAAGGCACATATGGTAACAAACACTCAATCTCACATCTTCATCGAAGATACTGATTTCACTATCACATAAATTTTAAAACAGACATTTTAAAAAGCAAGATTGTGATGGCTGTGGAGATCCAATTGTACTGCGTGCAAGAGCAGATGTAATCTCTCTTAAAATCAGTTTCTTTCCCAATGGCTATGTTGTGTGCCTTTTTAAAATATTTAGCTTTGAAACTTCTTTACAACATTTTGCTCAATTTATCTGAAAAGAGGCATTTTTTCCCCCTGTATTGCCTTCCTTCTATCTTGCAGTCCTCCAAACAACAGAGCACAAGGGGATACTGGCTAGAAAGGGATTTTGTCATCAATGGAAAGAGTGAACAGAAACAAATGAAAGTCTAGAGCAGAACCTTGACATCTGAATACTCCAAATGAATCACTACAGACAAGTTTCTCATTTCAGAGGGATGCAGAGACATTCAAAGAGATTCTTTCTTCTTAAATCACACTATCATAGCCACTCAGCAGCATCACTCTCTTGATAAAAGTAAGCTTTCACACTTCTGAGAAGAACTTGGCAGAATGGAAGAACATGCAAGAGGATCCATGAAAAGATGATTTGCATTACAGATGCATTAAAACAAGCATTTACTTCTTCTGCATATCTCAATTAGATACATAACAAAGTGATAATTTAGTGCCTTTTGAACTGTATTTTACAGTCTGCAATCCAGAACAATAAAATCTTAACAGTATCCAAAATGTAATCCCAGTTTTTTTTTTTTTAAATTTGCTTTAGAAAAGTATTATATTGATGAGACTATATTGCAATATTATTGGATACAGCAACCTAAAATTATTAATTGTAACTTTGTATTATGGAATGGCCCCTTCCTGGGTGAAATTTAGGAATTCTGCATTCCTTCAGTATTCCAGGGCGGTATCTTTACAAAATGCACCAGAGTAGAACATTGAATTGACAATTGAATTCCTTGATAAAAGCAGATCAGATTTAAGGATAAGCGTTCTACAAAATTGAAAACTGATTATATAAATACAATTATGGTACATCTAGTGAGGATACAAGCACTTTTATTTAGATGTTTAAAATGCCTGGAAGGCCATTTTAAGTACTTAAACATCAGTAACATTATGTAAGACAGACACCACCAATTTAAAAAAGCACATATATATATATATGTACACACACACACACACACACACACACACACACACGTATCTCAAACAAACATCTCTTGGCTGCTGTAAAACTCTACTACATAGACTAAAGGAAGCAAAAGGATTTACACCATTTGAGTATTTTGAGCTCACGACCTAGCCTCAGGTATCAATAACACAACATCAGTCACTCAGGCTTCTCGTACCTCCTAGGTAAAACAGACTCGTATAGGCTTCTGGGCACAAATTTCCCAAGTTTGAGTGAAGGAAAAGGGAAGCGGCATTACTCATCTCCAGCAACTGGAACATATTATACTCAAGTCTACACAAGCTATGCCTTCCCCAGTCTACACAGCATCCCTGATTTCTCAAAGGCATTTCCATTTTTTTCCAAAGGTATTTCCATTTCTAAAAGGGATTTCCAATTTTTAAGCATTATCTGTTCATTTTAGTTCTCAATTTTGTTTCCTTGACATAGCAGAAGAGTTGGGGGTGTTCTTCCAGAAACTCAGAGGTGTACAGGACATGCCAAAGAAACAGATGATGCACCAGCACAAGCGCCAAACCTCAGAACCTGAGCAGTCAACTGAGGCGCTATGACTCAAATGAGGAGTGCCAGCCAAATGAGGAGTGCAATTCAATGCAATTATTTTCAACATTTTTAAACAGTTTGTTGACTGCTAAGGTTTTCTCAGTTGCAGTACAGACCTTCACAGTACACATTCAAGTCTGAAATGAAAATAAACTCACTTTTCCTAGTTACCTTTCACAGATCCCCTCAGGTATGTTCGCACAGTAGTCCCCAACTCCCCTTGACCTGGGGTCCAAGGAAGAGAGTTTAAAAACCACCAGTTCAAACTAAGCTCTACTTTTGGTCAATCAGCCTTCAGGAAAAGAAACAAGCAGCAAAAAAATGAAAGGGTAAACATTTTGCCTTGGCATAACAGCAGGGAGGAAAGAAGATGAAAGCTTTAATAGCTTTTGTCCTGGAGTGAAAAAATGAAAGCACCACTTTCTGCATTTGCCACCATAAAGACAAATAGTAAGTAGAGATAAACTGCTAGATAAACTGCGAGGGTGAATTTGTCCAGAAAGAAAAAAGGAAAAATGTGACCAGCAACTAGCAAGCCACAGTTGAAGCCCATTTATTCCTGACAAATTCAGGAGGACTATTGGAGATTTAACAAATGCCCATGAGCTGCAGGGCTCTAGCCAGTTGGAAGGCTGACAAGGAAGGGAACTAAAGCTGTAATCTGATTTGCATAAATCCACACATAAAAGGCAGCTCTGCAAGACATGAAGCCAACGAGCAAATGTTTTTGGTTTGCTTTTTTTTTTTTTTTTTTTTCGGTGGAGAATCCCTGGCATGCTGACACAAAAAGCAGCCAAGCATGATGTCACATCAGACCATTGCTACCTCTTCCTTGGCCAATTCTGCTAGCTAATTGTAAAGCCGCTGGAGAAGGAAGAATGACCCTGCTATTCTCAAAAGCCGAGCTAAATAACTTGCAAACAGTTAGCTTGAAGCAATAACCAAGAGGGCCATATCACAGCTACTTTTTCCATTAAAAAAATTGAAAGTAAAGGTTTCTAGTTATCAAAAATGCAACAGTAAGGAGCATTTAATGTTCACCGTGAACAAATAAGAAAGATTAAAAATGCAAGGAGTTCATGAGATTCAAATCTAAAAGCTTACTGCCACTTTGATATTTTGAGAAGAGTACATTGCATTCTACTAGCTGTAGATGTAAATCAGAAAAAAAAAAAATAGGCAACCCTGCAATACACAGGGAAACTAGTGGGGAAACAAACAATGCTAGAAGTCAAGCCAGTAGACTCCAGATGCACTTCACTCATTCTGTGCTGTAACTTATTTTGTAAATGTAATGAGGTCTTAATCTTAGATCTCATGACAGCATCCTCCCACATTTTTTTTTTTAAACACTTTGGAGAAGGAACAAGATAGTGACACACTTCCAGAGAATTATCTTATCCACTGTTCCACTTTACCAGAAATAAAGCTCTTTATTTTCATTAAGAACATGCAACACTCTTGTTATACCAAAGACAATTCCCTTGTTATACCAAGATATCAACAGATTATTTAAAGCAACATAAAGATTAAAGCAAACCATGCAGACTGACAAGTCCCAGTCTTTAAATCCTGGCTACATTTTACAGATTTATTTCCAGTAAGTTAAATAAGGTCTTGATTCTACAGCCTTGCTGAAGCATCTCAGTATGTCTGTATAAAGCTTAAAAAGTTTCTTTTGCAAAGTTGTAGATGTTCAAGGCACTTATATATTGACATAGCATCTTACAAAGAGGTAAATGTTTTTTAAGTCTCAGACAGCATGTACCTAAGTTGAGCAAGTCATGATGACACTAGATCTTTTCCAAAGCAAACTTAATTGGTTACTGTTTTACGGTCTAAATACATTTCTCTTCCTATGAACAACAACAAAAATTACACCCACTTCACTTATGCTTATAATCACCTCATGTTCTTACATTATGGTTTCACAACGGCTTCAAGATGATGCAAGCACAACCTGTGACTGAGGACTGCTTCCAGGCCACCTCCAAGCCCACAGCCCCTCCTTGGCACAGCAAGGCACTCCCACAGTTTCTTATGTGGAGTTAAACCACGGAAAAGATCTAGCATAGGATTTTCTTCCTTTAAAAGGGCAATGAAAATTCAACTGTTGAGCATGGCTGCCCGTTACATCTAATGCAGCAGAGCAGTGCAGCGTTCATAGACGGAGGCTGCATCAAGTCAAGCAGTCTAATGCAGCTTCTCTTCCCTGCACCCTCCGTCCAATGAGTAATTTTATACTGAATAATTCATATAGTTCACTAGCTATATGATCTCCAGATTCATCACCAGGCTGATGGGGAACAAAAATTACCTCTTTTGCCAAAGACTAACAGATTAAATGAATGCAAACACATCCTTCGTTACACTGTTCAGTTTTGGAAGGGAACATTGAGTATGGTACAGCAGCGTTTAGCTCTGTGCTACAGAGAAGTGTTCCTTTTGGATTCATTAATTTTATAAAAATGATGCATCAAATGCAACATAATTCAAACTCAGAGAGTACGGACCCTTCTTGATAGAAGTGGGACTAGGGAAATCAATGAAGTCCATAAAAAAAAAAAAAGAGTTCTAGATATCTTTATGAATACATCAGCATGGCACTTCAACCAAAATCAACATGATTTCCTAGTTAATCACAAGTTGTAGAACATGCAATCTATGTGCTGACAACCCTGCTCACCTGCAGGCCCAGCTGCTCATTTCCCCTTGCACTGTCTCCTTTGCTCAACCAGGCCAGCTTTCCGAATGCCCACACTGTGACCTGGTTTTACAACCTGAAAAGGACCCCGGTACCTTTTTGACATATGATTTTAATGGAGAGCAGCTACTTTACCAACTGCACAGCACAGTCACCTATGTACTTGGAGAGGTGGCAGAGGGTGGTGCAGGGCCACCAAAGCCAGCCCAGTCGGCCATCATTTTGTACTGTGAAACCAGAAGAGCCACTCAATGACTTCTGACAACTGTCTTTTGGTTGCCTTTAGGGAGCTCTTCCTCTCGTTTGCTAAGTCTTATAGAGAAGTTCTTTGGGCATGTTTTTATCAAGTTTGCATTCAAAGGCAAAAGCTTTTATGAAATAAGATACTTTACAAAAAGGTTAGATGCTCTAAACGTTTTCCCAGGGCTAAGTTCACAAAGTGGTACTAACAAAAAGCGCTAACTCCTAGCTCAGAAAAAAAATAATGTGGAATACTTTGCTAAGCATTTAATTCCTTGTAACATACTGCACTCCAAATCCGATTCCCCATGTACTAACACTGAATGGAAATTCATAGAAGGGAGGTGTATATCCTGAAAACACTTAGTCATTTGGAAAGTACTTGAGAAAGAAAGAAAATAAAAAGTGCCAGCACATACACCTACACCAATTTTCTCAAATTCTGTGCTATTTTAGTCTGGTATTACCTGACTGAAGAGCACAGTGATGATTCAGTAATATTGCAAGAAGTACCATTTCAGGAGAGGGGGATGGAATCACAACTGCTTCCATAAAAAAAATATAACAAAAAAAACAGCTTCTCTAAAGTCTGTTAGAGCAGAGCCATCTGCTAGCATGTAATACTATACTGAAGATACCAGAGGTGTAACTGATGATTCCACTAAACAACCAGCCAAAAGACTGAAAAACACAGCTAGACATGAAAGACTAAATATTTAGAAATATATTTCTATCAGATACCAATCTACTCTCTTTTTAGGCTACTCTTTGCCATATTACACTGTAGTTTTTCTTCTCCCCCATGTTTCTGAATCCCAAAGAACTGCCAGAAACAGATGGTGAGAAGACTTCTAATGCTTGCAGCTCTGGCAGCAGCAGTTCTTATGTCATTTTTCCCTCCCTTAAGGCTGACCTCTATCCACAAGATTAGAAAGCAAACATTAACTACTGGCTACAGAGCCTAATCAATAACCAGGTCTCCATGGCCATGTCAATTGCCACTCTATTCTTGCATTTTCACACCACCCCTGTAACAGTGTTTGCAATACTAAAATCCCCTTTTTGGCAAAATATAAAACCCTTTCAAAATCAAAATACACATGAAGACATCCCTGCTTTACCATGCTTGGAGGCTGAAGCCACTTGGACAAACCTAAGATAGATAAGGAGTCACAGGCAACATTTAATTTTAACAGCAGAAATATCTAAATGAGGCCTTACAAACACAGTAACATATGGCTGTGAAGGGAATTCCTGTGCCATGTTCCTAGAATACGAAACACCACTCTTTCAAAATCAATGCTTGAGCAGCACCTTCTTTTCCCTGCCAAATGCAAAGGGAAGGTCCCTAAATAAACCCTGCATATATACCCCCCCAAAGCCATCTCATTTATATGTCCTTCTGAGCATCATAGGAGTTATGTGTCTTCAGCTAAGCTGAAAAACCTTCAAACACCTCTCCTCTTGATGCATTCACTGCCTCCATAAAACCTCTCTGAAAACACAGAGTAATCTAACACAAAATAAACGACATAAAAATGCAAAAGAATGTATGCAGACAAGAAAAGGAAGAGGGCTGGCAACATTTTAAGTCTGAGACTCTCCCTATTTGATTCACATCTAAGAAGCCCCATCACAAACATCCTTGTCAATGGTTATTTTAAGACGTGTCCAACACCATTTAGGCCTGTTCTGTCCTCAGGATCTTAGATTCCAACTACGTGCTCAGTAAACTAAAAAGTTTTCCCCACAGGAAGTCAGAAAGCTCTACAAAAACAAGACACCACCAAACCGGTCCTGAAACACTTCTTTTCAGTCATTACCTCACACAGCTACTAGGTTAAAACCCTCGGAGACCAAATGAGGTCGGAGGAGCTGCTGCGTAAAGACTCTTTGAGCTGGGTCTCCTTCTAGGAGCTGCCCCTGGGCCCCTTTGCCGCTCACACATCGCACAGAGCACCCCCAGCAAGGGGAACTACAACTGCCCTGGCACAGAGCTGTCAGAGGCCGCATCGCGTCTTCCTGTGCGGGGCCCCTTCGCTCCGCTGCCTTCCCCTCCGCGCGGGTCGCGGCTCCCTGCCCGGCCACGTTTCGCCGCCTCGTCGGGCCCCAACGGTCATCCCAACCGCCACTTTCCCTCTCCTAGAGGAGGGGGCCGCGCTGGGGAGGCCCCCGCGCCCCGCAGGCACCCGCCGCACGTGAGAAAGTTTTAACGGGTCCAAGAAGCACGGGGCGCCCAGGGAAGCGGGGCCACCCTCCCCGCCGAGCCTCTCCGCTGCCCGCGAGGAGCGGAGCAGCCGCCCTGCGGCGCCAGGAGCCGCCTCCCGCACACAGCCCCCGCCGGCCCCGCTCGCTCGCTCGCTCACTCACAAGCGACATAAGCGACGAGGGCGAGCCCCACGAGCAGCTTCATCCTCCTGCGGTTGATGGCGGTGAGCAGGCGCAACAGCGGGCCCTTGCTGACCATGCCCGGCGGGAGCGGCACGCGCAGCGCCCGCCGCCTGCACCGCCGCGCGCGGCC
>VZSV01000163.1:1233765-1251022 GCA_013398735.1 Nothocercus julius | reverse complement strand
AATGCAGTGCAACTACTTAATAGAAACC
Organism: Nothocercus julius; assembly: GCA_013398735.1. Taxonomy (NCBI): domain Eukaryota; kingdom Metazoa; phylum Chordata; class Aves; order Tinamiformes; family Tinamidae; genus Nothocercus; species Nothocercus julius. The sequence goes on along the minus strand of VZSV01000163.1, from coordinate 1,250,994 downwards.
TTCCTACATAACCCAGGCATCCCAATCAGCGGTACAAGGTTCGCGGTGTTGCTGAATCAGGATGTTCTTTCTCACATTCGTCTCCTCGAGGAGATGCCTGCAGGAATAAATGTTCTTGAGTTAAATGAGTAGTTTTAATAATTTAACGTCAAGGCAGAGATAGAGCTGTTTACACTGAGGAAACTATGATCTCAGTAAACCAAAGACCCATATAGTTAGCAGGAGTTAACTCCTCCTTGTTATGAGGAGTCAAAACATGTGAAAAGTTTTGTAAAATAAATCCTGTGCTTTAATTAAAAGGGCCATCCTTTCCTCTTGACTTTTGTTCCCTTTGATCTTGACTTTTGTTCCCTTTAATTTGTACTTGACAGACTTTGCCTGTGTGTTTATTTCACTGCTTGTGGCTATATGAAGAAAAATATAAATGTGTCCATAAAAATATAATCATTTAAAACATAATTGAGCATCAAATTTATCTGTGAAGTAATCACTTGCATAGTAAGAATTTTATACCTGGAGAATATTTGTCCATTAGAAAGCTACACATAAGCAGTGCTGTACAAAAGCTGGATAATATTGCTGGAATATTACTCCATCCGTTAATGAGGTGAGCCCTGCGGCTTGAACTCTGTTTTCATCTGAGTTTTGCTTAAATTGGATGGCAGAACATATTGTTAAATAATGGCATCCACAAGCACAACACCTATTCTACAAGCCTTTAGGGGTAGGCAAGACATTTTTAACAGTTGCTCTGCCCTAAATTAGGCTGCACAATCCACAGCTCTGGCAAGCTGCCTCCATGAGACACCTTTCTTGGCACGACAGTCAGACTAATCATACTGTAGAAACGGGTTGAGGCAGGATGCAATGTGTGGCGATGGGAAAAGGAGAAGGGGAGCAGGAAGCACCATGGATCTTTGTGGAGGAGGAGAGTCGGACTTGTGGGAGACAGCGTGGCCGGGCTCCTTGCAGGGCTGGCTGTTTATCATCGTTGGCAACAGGGCCAGCTGCTGTGTCCCTGTCACTCCCCAGCGCACCCAGAGCATGGCTGAATTAACAGAGGCTGCAGGAGGGCGAGCTTGTCTGTCAGGACTCAGTAACTATAGGCATGTACACTGTAAGCAGGATCAGAGTCTGCAGGCACATGTTGGACAACAGCAGGGATACTTATTTCAGGATAGAGCTGGTCACGTTCCCAATCTCATGCCAGGGACTGGCATCAGTAGCAGGAGTGCTGGTGTGTAGCGGCTGCCTAATGCACTGAGAGAAAGATGAAGAGATCATATGGACTTGAGTGCTGACCATTACGAGTGTGTTACGCATCAAGAAACAGGCTTGTCTACCCGAACGACCAGCATGAACTTAAAATTAACAGTACCCGCACAATATATTTTTCCTTGATGCTTGACCTCATCAGAATTGTGTAGTTAGCCAGCTACTTTTCCAGAAGCAGAGGAAAAAAAGATCTACTACATTATTGACACACGAGCCCCACGTTATGACACATGAGGGAGACTTCTGCCATGTGGAAATACAGTTAAAATCCTGTCTTTCTGTCCCTGGCTTTCCACCTTGTGATCTGGGAAAGAGAAATGGACCCTCTGAGACCCAAGCAGACAGAACTCTGTGTGTGAGATAAGGCAGTGATATGCAAAGCCCTGAAAAAGGCACAAAGGAAAAACAGCCGTATGAACAGACACCTGTTCCCACACTACTGTCATCGCTCGTTAGCTTTGGCCTCTGAGCTGGCCAAGGCTGAGTGTAGCCAAGATGGACAGTCGTGCAGGCCTTCCCTCACAATCCAGCTGCGTCCTACAGCTACTGCTCCTCAAGTGAAAGGAGTTTTCGGGTACCTTTATCCTATTTCAGTAAATTCTCAGTTGTTTCTCTTGGGTAACACATGCCTACTGCATAGGTACCACAATACAAAGCCCTAGATATTCTTGGAAAGCTCATGGTGTTAGTGTATGCACAGATAACAAAAAATGTAAAAACTTTTTTTTTTTTTTTAATTGTAGTAAGAATATTTTTGGCCAGCTCTACGTTTAGCAGCGGATCACCGTGAGGAGGGAAAGTAACACAAAAATAGTATGAGTTAAAACTGGCAGTGTTTCTTTTCAGGGAAAGTTAGAGGCATTTTATTGTTGTTGTTTTTGTTTTCTAAGTCTAGTGAAAAGAGAACACGCAGTTCTGGGAACAGAATCAATTCCTTCAACATTAGCATCTCAAAAGGAAAAAAAAAGACTTCTAAGTTCAAAGAGTTATTATTTGTCATTTTGGATGGTGATGGTGGTAAACAGTTTCAAATAGGCCTGGATCACAACTGTCTTAGCTACTGCATGAATGCAGAATTGAGACAATCCAAGACCTTGACAGCAAACAAAGTGAGAGACAGATCTTCCAGTGAATGCGAGCTAGCAAATAGATGGCAAAGCATAATATGGGAATGACTACTTAAATAGGAATTTGCAGGCATTAGGTTCATCTAGTGAATTATTTAATGATTTAGTCAGCTGTTACAAAGAATAAGCAAACAACTATATTTCTGGAATCTGTAAGTTGCCTACACTGTGCATCGCATAGGCATCATGTGTGAGTAGTATGAGATTACTTCATTCTGTGGAAGCTGAGAAGAACATTCTATTCTGAAAGTGCAGAAGGTGACATACTGGGTTCTCTTGTGTTTGGGCCAGCAAAGGCTGTGGCTAAGTTACCCATTATAGAAACTTCAAGCTTGCAGTAGTTGAAACCACAGTCCCCTCCCCTCTGCAAAGTTCTTGTATCATCCATCAAAGAAACAAGCTTAGTAGAGTAGGTCAGCAAGTGAGTTAATCATTCACTGCTGTTTTACATTTAATGATTTCCCCGAGTCCTTTGGAGGTTTTTAATTGGCATGGTGCCACCCTGCAATACTTGGGAAATCAGTGACTTAGAATGGCTTTATTTAGGGTTGGATTCGGCCCAGATCATGTTAGAATTAATAGCTGGCTTAGGCCTTCTTTGTATGTTGGAATATATGTCTCTACTCCCCAGGATATCCCTGTCCCAGAAAGCAAACAAGAACAAGAATAAACCTATTTAGTTATGGGCTAAGCATATATATTCATGTAACACATATGTGATGTAGTTTCTGAAGACTCTCGGTTAAAAATAAATAAATAAAGAGCTTATGCTGGAAGGCTGCGTTGGCCACTGCAACACTGGCGACAGGAAAACCATTTTTCTTCTGCATTTTTACTTGAAGTAATGCTAGCTGATTGTGACCTTAAGCCTCTTTAGCAGCATTTTTTATGAAGGATCTGCTTTTCCATTGCTCACACCAGCCTCAGGATTTTCAAGACACCTGAGTGATAGCGTTTTGGTGTAAGAGCAACATGAAGATTATTAGCCTATCTGTGAAGAAGGGGCTCCTGTTGAGCAAGTGGAGGATCAGGGCTGCAGAGCATGCCTGCTCTGCCGTCTAGATCTAGCCATTCCTTTCTTTCTTCCTTTCTGAGGTGAAAGATACTTAGTGCTGTTGAACTGCTTTAACTGCTGCCAGTAAAGCAGGAAATAAAGTCATTAAAGGTGTTAGAGAACTTGTAAGGTTGAATTTACAGACACACACCAGTCAGAGGAGTGACTATCACTCCTCTGATAGTCACGCCAGCTGAAATGTATCTGGAGTTCACCTAATCCCTAAGAATGAAGTCTTGATGTTTCATGTTATTCTTTTTCCACAAGTCTCCCTAGCTCTAGTGTGAATGACAGAGGTGAGGTGATTGACAGGAAGAACACATAAGATCTAGGACTTCAGCAGTACCAGATCCTTCTTTTCCCCCCGCAGGAAAGTATTTTTCCTCCTGGGTGGAGTGGCATAGAGGAGACATGCGTGAAGGGAGGGTGAGGATATAACAGACACGAAGCTTGTGCTCACACACAGCACAGTGCGTTGCCGTGGAGAAGTAGCCAATCTAACTCTGAACATCCTAACTTAAGCACTGGAAACAGAACAGACATGTTAGTGCAGTGTGTCGCCAAGGTTAATGAGCTCTGTTCAGAAACATAGCTACTGCTATGGCTACACTACTGGCATTAAATTGGCCAGTAACCATACAAATAAATGCAGCGTTCAGTCAGGCTGCCAGGTGTGTCTTTTCCTCTCATTGTGCAAGTTTCACCTCTTTGATCTTCGTCATGTTATAATTGTTACAATTCACCATTCACTGTGAGAGTCTTTCAGGGAAAATTAAACAAAATGAAGTTAAGAGGGCCTTAACTTCTAATGCAAAACAAACTGGAGACATTTGGATATCGTGAAGCAAACAAAAGCACAGACCCAAATATTTTCCTTTGCTGTTGTTCCTTATGTTACACCTTTGTTCTGGTCTTGGATACAGCTGGATGGATACAAAACTATGCAGGTACCTTTGTATGAGCTGACTACAGTCATCTGAATAGAAATATTCATTTGAATAAAGACTCTGATGAACACGCTTCTGTGTGATCTTATTCTCTTCTGCATTTAGAGGCTTTAGAGGTATAGCCTATGGTCACAATAATGTTACAGTATCAAATTTCTGTTCTGAAGTAAGGAGAATTAGGAATTTCCAGATAGGTTTTCCAGAAGGTAATGAGATTTAACCAAATAAACTTTCCTTCCTGCCTTCCAAATTTAATTTATGGTCTTGTATAAACAATAAATTTCCCCAGTGAATACTTGTTAAATGAATTTTCAAATTGTGTTGTAGCTCAGCAAGCAAGCAAACAAACCTAACAAAAACAACTTTTTTTTTTGTCATGCAGAATGTAAATTATGTAAATTCATTGCTGGTATGGAGCGCATCCATAGATTTCCAAATCATGTAAACGCAGTGAGAACTTTGGAGTATAAAAATATATATATATATTCAAAAAATATATATATATTCCATACATTTATTAAAAAAAAGATAATTCTTAGGTGCAAATTTATACATTTTGCTTGTCATGGGAACTGAAGATTTAATAGTCATTGCTGCAGTGCTGATTGAAAGCAAGAAATGAAAGACAGTGAAGGTCTAATGCAAACAGAATTTGTACTAACATGAAAATAATTATCAGAAAGTTATCTTGTTCTTTTATTCCAATGCCTGCTGGGAATGTTTTATAAATGAACAAGTTTACAGTATCATGGGCTTCATGCTTGACATTAGGCTAAGCCGGTTAGGCCAGCCCTGGAGTACCATATATTCTCACTGTCTTGTTCAATCATATCTTTTTTTTCCTATAGAAGCAATAGTTTGGGGTGAATGGTGAATGAGGCAGAAATCAGCTGAAGCCAGTGCCAGAACATATACCTGAAACCCAGCTGAGAAATACTGTTAGATCCCAAAGTTTCAGCATGTGGATTGCTTTGAAGGATTCTACAAAAGGTTACAGAGAAAAGGCAAGCTTATTATCAATAAACTTACATCTGAGGTGGCGAAAAGGATATAGATCAAAAAAGCCTGGAAACCTCTCTTCTCGTGATATGGTGACTAGGTATGAGCAGGATCCCAAGTTCTAACCTGTTAAAAGATTCAGTGGTACTGGCAATTTCAACAGATGATTGAGTTTGCCCACCACACACAGAGTGACTTCCCAAGCTAACTATACTACACTCCCATCAGGCTACATACAATATATTAGCATAATAAGTCTCTTGCCAGGGTAGCTTAAGCTAGGTCCCTGAAGAGAATCCGCAGAGTCAGAAAGATGAGTTGCCATTAGACATTTTCCTCTAATCAATGTGCTGGTGAAGGCTGTGATTTTTTTCAGCCTTTGTGTGTGTGTCTGTATACATATATGAACACATCCCTGTGTATCTTTATGTCTCTCTGTCTTCTTGCTCCCCTATCTGTATCCCCTATCTTGCTCCCCTATCTTGCTCCCCTATCCGTAATTTTTTAATCAGTCTTGTTTCATCTCAGGTCTCAGGCTATTAGTTTCCCTATACATTTATTGGAAATAAGTGCATGAAGAAGGTATAGGTTATACTCAAATCTTACTAAGCAATGAAAAATCTACGTGGGAGAAAGATATATGAACACTGTGACTGTGAGAAAAATTTTAATCATAGCTCACAATTTATTAGGTATGAAACAATCCAACCATAAGACACAAATTCGTTGGAAATAAGGCTTCATTAGTTCTACTCTTCCTGGAGTTACTAATGGTTCTGGCAAAACTTGAGAGGAAAGCAGGCAGTGCCAGCTTCTTGGGAAACAACTAATTGTGGCCCTAGAAGCAGAAAAATGTACAGGAGAAAATGAGGAATTATGTGGAAAGGGGAAAGGTAAAAGAAAAAAAAAAAAAAAAAAACAGTGTGTTGAAACTAGAAAGCTGTGCCCAAATATCTTAAAGCAAAAGCTTTAATTATCCATGTTTCTCTCAAAAAGTGTGAGAACAATGCCAGGTGATAGAGATCTAAAGTAAAGCCGGGAGCCATTTATCTGTCCACACACCCAGTGCTCTCTGTAGGAGCAGGGAAGGAAGGGTGTTGTCCACCTGCATGACATTTTAGGTGAGTTCAGTGGCTTGGTGGTTCTGGTTGTGCAGTCCCCACAAAATGAACTAGAGACTCTGCTTATGCCTGCATGTCACGCAGTCTTCATTTCCAAAACCCAGCCAACCAGAGAGAAATTGCAAGTAAAAAACATCTGTCAGGCCATTCTTTTGACCTCTGTGTGGTATTACTGCATGTTCTCGGACATTTCAAAGCAATGCAAAACATTTGAAAGGCATTACTTCCCATTTTCATTTTTTAAAGAACAAAATGACCATATCTAGAATTTAGAGTCCTGTTCTAAGGATATTCCTGAGCATCTTTGTTATTTATTTCAATCCGCAATGCAATGTACACAAAGGTTTTTAATACCTGAATTAATTTTGAGACACTATTAAAATCTGTGAAACATTTACAGGCTGCCCTGTAAACTTCATATTAGTCTAGTTTTAGTGTAGGCTATGTTTATACATTTATGGTCTAAAGTACTCTGTGTGGTCTCTGAATAGAAATAGCTATGGCTAAACAAAAACTGTATTCAAAATCCAGCTGTCAAGGGCTTCTGAAATGATGCACATGGTCATGCACTTTAAAAAAAATTATGTTTTACTACCAGGGACAAAGAAACATCTTTTAGAAGTGATTGCTATGTCTCTTGCATCCTACATTTAGTTAAGATGCTATCTACAGGACTGTTGTTCTTCACTGGGATCTGAAGAACCTCTAAAGTACCTCCTGACCTTCCTGAATGTTTTGATCTCAGACCACACATAGAATTACTCTTAGAGTGAAATAACTGATGTAACGGCACAAAACCTCTGCTATTTCCCAGCTTTCCCATGCTATCTAGTATATCGCACAGACAGTCTTGATAAATCCTACAGGTTCAAGTGCTCAAAGCTCCAGCTAGGGGCTGCTAAATGCAGTTGCTGAGGACACCGTAGACAGGCAGTTAGGAAGGTCAATAACCTAAAGATTTGTGTTTGGCGGCTGGCTCAGGTTTTCTTCCTCCCCACACATTGCTAAGCTAGTATCCTGGGCAAATGTGAGAATAAACCAGGGCTATTTATGTGAAGACTGAGGTACAGAGCCCACACATGTAAACAAGTGAGAGGAGAGGGAGCACTAGGAAAATTTGGGGTGGACTGGGTTTTTAAGGCAGGCATCACGCCCCAGCATCATATGTGGAGTGGGTCTAACTAGACCTCTTAAAGGAGCTGGTAAAACTTGCACTGTGGTCTTGGATGAAGTGTTACAACTAGAGGTTATATGCAGACGTGCACTGGGGAGAAGGCTACAAGGGATGTGCCAAGGAAAGGGGTCTGGATAGCCTTGCTGTATGCTCATGGGAGGAGGCTCACTGCTCTTGTAAATGCATCTTTCCCATCTCTTGGAAACTCACAAGGGTATGGATATTTGTTAGTTAAGTGGGGGAAAAAAAAGGCAAGCTAAAAGGAGAACAGGAAAATGTGTTTTGGTGTAATGGCTCTTTGTACTGTCTGATTTATATTCACTATGCCTTGGTACACAGTTTTCTATTTACAGGACTGAGTCTGTCCTTGGGTACTGCTTCCACCTCCGATGATGGGCTTTTTTCTTTTTTTCTTCCTTTTCTTTTTTAATGGCTGTTACCATATTCTTCAGCTGTTCAGGAGAACTTTTTCCCCAGAGACACATGTACCCCCTTTCTCAAACACTTTTTCTTTTTATACTGTAAGATAGCAAGGGAGGGGAGAGTTCTGAATACAGTGAAGTAGCCAGTACAGAATGAATTAGCCAGTGCTGGATTTTATGCATCCTTGCAGCAAAGCCAAAGCAAGCAGACTCTACAGCTTAGATCTTTGACTTACCCATTTAAATACTTCACTTCTGACCTGTTTGGTTTTATCATTTGAAATTAATCACTAGATGTAAAGCAGGGGTTTTTGTTTTAATCCTTTTGATGTGTGTGGTGTTTTCATTAGCTGAATGAAAAAGGAGATCTCCCCAATTTATAATTTCTAGAAGGTGAGTAACGCTTTTGGAACAAATTAATACAAGTCACTGAAAAAGTGTTCATGCCAAAATTTTTTTAGACTCTACTAGTTTAACTTGTTTTGAGGTGGATGAGGTGTTGGTCTCTTCTAGAGTGCAATAGCTGAGCCTCCTCTGGCAATAATGTAGAAATGAAAACAGGGTGATTATCACCTGGCCATCTAGTTTTCCAAGTAAGACCTGGTGTAATGTTTTTTAAAACCTCCGTCAGCAGAAGTGAGCATATAGTTTATATAATTCTACTTAAACCTAGTAAAATTAAGGAAGTTCTATTTATAATCTGCCTACTCAATGCTTATTTTAGATACAAAAACCATTCTTATTTGTGAGCAGTTTCTACTATCTCCATCCAATCCTGCAGGAGGAAGGAAGACAGGAGCTAAAGAGTTGCAATCCAGAGTCAGGTGTTTCAATATTTAATACTTTGTCCCTCTTCCAGAATACACTTTTTAGCAGTCTTTCCATTCCTTGTGAGGTTAGTAGGAGCTGCATATACAAAACATGCCTTTTATGAGTGTGGGTCATTGCCTAGGCAGTAAGGAGCCTTGCACAAGAAATTGGATGAATTCCTTGAGGTACAAGTTTCCTTGAGGCAAGGAAAGTGAGTTTCAAATGACTAAATTCCTAAGAGTGATGTGTTATAAGTGCAGTGCTAACCCATATGCTGATTAATCAGATGAACCGGTGCCAGTGTCACACTAATCTGAATTAGGGATTGGGAACAGAGGGGCCATGAATGTCAAAGCAGATTCTTGTCTGGCTATTCTGGGGGAAAATGCATCACTTCTATGCAGGGCTTTCTCCTGTTGTTCAAAACAAGCATTAAAAAAATCACCCTCTAAATCCAGAATTTCATAGTCTCCTGGACATTCAACTGAAAATTGCATAAGCTGAATATAACTTTTGTCCCATTTGCTAACAGCTATATCTGCAATTGGTATGTAAGTAGGTCTTGGAACCTTATAATCCGTGACCTCTACTTTAGCTATTATTCTGTTGCAAGATTGAACGTGATCTAATGAGTTGAAAACTGTAAGTGGATCCTCTATAGTAGTACAGTAAAGGAGTTGGTGTGATGTAAAGGGATCCCTTGAGAGTCCTCAGTCTGCTGAGAGCTGAGAGTCTGCCTGATGCAAAAACTAGCAAATAGCTAATAGCTCATGATTCAGAGGGATTTTACCCTGAGCTAGCTGATTCTCCATGTGCATTACATAAAGAACTGTAGGCACAGGAGTATAGATTCAGCTTAGGAGGTTAGATGTCCATTAGTCTCAGTGGAGCTGATTTTTTGGGCAATTTTAGGGCTCTCACTAGCCCTAGCTCAAAGTGCCTACCAGGTTCCCGGAAGAACTGGATTTCTTCTTAAACATCTTTCATTCTGCCTGGCCATTCTGCCTCCCTTCCCCCCTTGTGCCAATCATTGTCATGGGACTATATCAAAAGTATCATGGGACTATATCCTCGTTTCATAAAACAGAAGAAACAAAAAAAGCAACCTAAAATACCCTGGTGCTGTAGTTTGGAGTCCTAGTGAGTTCTTTGACATAAGGACTATTTTTATATGTGGTTGTACAACAGCTAGCAAAATCAGCATGACATAATTTAAATAGTAGAGGTGGTCTCTATATGCCTGAAGTGTTGACTACTTTATATGGTTATACAGTCTTTATAACAGACTTCATAACAAGTCTGTTATCTGTCTTTCATGAATTATTGCCTCTGAATTAATTTGCTAGTTCAGCTGTTATTCTGTGTTTACACAAAGCATATCATCTGTCTGTCTACATGTCTGTGTTACATTCCGATCAACATATTTCATTTACAAGGGGTCTCTTTGGTTTCAAAATCAAGAATAAAGGCTTGTCTTGTTTTGATTGTGTGAATGAAAATTCTTTTTTTTTTCCATCTACCATGGAGAAATGGGGTGGACATAGCTTTCAAATGTTACCTGAACTGAAACAATCCCCATTCGTTTTTAGATACAACCAGATGACAATTTATTTCCCCATTTTTCTTAGATGGAGTATCCTATGTGGTTTACAAGGCTGCTTACAGCTACATGCCTTTTTTTTTGATCACAGAGCAAATGAAACACACAGATTCATTACTAATTTTAAAGTATATTTCAACCTTGTTTCTAAGCACAGCTCTGCTCTTATTTCTTTCAAGAGTTCATCACCATATGGAAGAAGAACACGTTAAATGCTGATGTTGGAAGTCCAAAGGAGTGTCCAAAGCATATTCCTCCCACACGCTCCCCCAGTTTGCCTGCCTGGGCATATAGCCAAGAGGGATTCTAGGCCATCTTGCTAAGGAGAGCTCCTATGAAGAAAGACGGCAGATAAGGCTCCCCTTTTCATCTCTTGGAAGCTGCTCTTAAGCAGAGACTCCCATCTTTATTCCAGCTGAGAAGGATGATAACCATGCTGTGTGCTGCTCAGCCTTCATAGGACCCTTGACTGCTGTTTTCAAGAACAATTTAGCCACCTAGAGCTAAATCTGCATCTGACCTTGTCTGGGTTAGATGTTTTAGTCATTCATGAACAGTTACTGTATTACATTGGCATAGAAGAGTATTCACCAGTAGAGAGTTTTAATGATAGCAACTTTCCATCATTAGCCAAATTAGCCAGAGCAAATTGCCAGAGTAACAACCTTTTGCAAGCAGATCTTCAAGGGCAGAAATTTCCTTCGCATGCATTCAGTCTAAATTTTGTGTCTATGTTCTGCCTATAGAGCTGGTATTGACCGAGGGGAATAAAAGCAGCAACACATTTGAGACAAAAGCAGAAAGAGACAAACTGCAGTGCACAAAAAGAAATAAGCATTTTCCTTTCTTTTATTTGTGCTAGTAACAGTGCACTTTTTACAAAACTACCCAGAAACCTCACTCCATGTGTAGTGAGCCTTCCCCATTTGCCAAGAGGCTCTTACTCTGGGACCACGTTATAGTAGCTTGGTGGCTCACTCAGCGTGTTTCCATTGGTCTAGACCGTCTCCCACGACTACCTCAGCTCACTTCTCTCTTGAGTGTTGCTAATAGGCTGTCTTCACAGCAGAGCTAATTCAATTGCAAACACAGTGAAATATGATAGGAGACAACTCAAAGGAAAAGTGCATTAGGTCTAGAGGCCTTTGTCTTGGGGACGCTATGGGCCAAACGAACTTGACTGTGCCCGTAGAGACATAGTCCTAGCCTAAGAGCATTAAGGATTGTTCCATGGATTCAGTCATAAAGTGCTCTCTCCTGCTAGAGGCAGGAGATGCGGTCTGTGGTAGTGATATGAAAACAATGCTTTGTATAAGTAGCTTCTGAGGAGTTACTCATTATTAATGCAGACAGTTCTGACAGCACAAGCAAACAGCATTTGGCAGAAGGAACTTAATAAGAATCTCATTAAGGAATTCAGTCTGCCAGCCAGCAAGTACTCTGCAGTGCACTGAACTGACTTCTCTGCCTCTCTGCCTCTTTTTTTTTTTTTGGCTGCTAAGCATAAAAATGTCATTGTAAATTTATTTCCCCTCTTGATGTGTCTTACTAGTACCATACCACAGCTTATCAGAAGATTGATGTCAGCTTCTGGCAATCAATATTCTATGTCAGTACCATAAAGAAAGAACAGAAAAACATGAAAAATATAGAATGAGGGAAAAGTTAAGCAAAGAAGTATAAGCTGGATAATACACAGGTTTAAAATGGAAGATTAGCTACACCAGCATTTAGTTTGTCTGCATCTTCACTCAGTATTAATTAGTTGTTCATAACAGCATGAGAACCCACATGATCAAAGCCTCTCAAACAAGCCTGTCTGATGGGCCTTATGGCGCTCTCCTGCATAGATTCTGATTTTGTGAGGATTGGCTGTATCTGTTTTGACTTAGTTCTTTTCCCTCCCATCCCAGTTCTTGCTGAGGTCTCTAAACCGAAGTCACCGTTTTGGTCAAACACCAAAAATATGGATGCCTTGACAGGTATCTGTGGGTACATTTTGGCTTAGTTCTGATGTACTTTTTGCATGGAGAACACAAGTCAACATCACTTTTCTTTCAGAATAATACCGAAAAGCTCAACTTTGTGAATTTACCCTAGCCCAGTGAGCTGTAATATAGAAATGGGCTTGGTCCTGTTCTTGTGAAACACTCTGAAGTGAGTAGAGGTGAATTGTATCCATGTCATGTCCTGTACCACAACTGCAAAAATTATAGTTTCTTCTTGTATTTGCAAACAGTGACTTGTATAAGTGCTTTACAGGTTATTCGCAGATGGCAAAGGATAGTCTAAACATGATACCTGATGGAATCTCCTGTTACATCTCTCACTCCCACCCACCCCGTGTCACAAAACTGAAATGTTTTTGAGCCCTATAGCTTTAGCTTGGCCCTGAGACAGTAAAACTTTTTTTTTTTTATCAAATGTTCAAATAGAATTTCTGTATCTGTTGCTTTAGAAAAGTTAATTGAAAAAATAACATTGGCATCTGGCCCTCTGGAAAGGCAGCACCAGCCTGCATGGCTGTGCAGAGATGTAAAACAACACAGTGCTTTGGTCTTGACCCAGACTCAGCTGGCTTTGGATTAGCAAGTCAGCATGTACCTACTATTTCACTAGAGGTGATCTGCAAAGCAGAACAGTGTTTACCAGGACTCTTCAAAGAAATGAACAAACAAAAAAAAAGAACAAAAGAACAAAGTTCACACTGTTCAAAAGAAAAAAGAACCATGGCTGGAGAATGAGGAGCACTTCCCAGCTTTTTTTCATGCTTCACTTTTTAATCTTAGAAATATCAGGAGCAGAGCAGAAATCTCGTCTTTTGTAGCTTAGGTGAAAGATTTATCAAGTATTTTGTTAAAAGAGTAGGAGTGTTGAGTGATTCACACAGATTGTATTCCTCGTGAGTAATTTAATTAAATAAATGTCAACTAACTAATCAAACAACAACAAATTGTACAACTGAAGTGTTTCAAGCAGTCTGAATAATGATCTCATTTCTTTTATTTGATCAGTTTGGGTTCTTTCCTTTGTATTTTGTCATAGCCCTGCCATTTCTCCAACTCTCCATAGAGATGGTAGGGGAAAACAAGACCTGAAAGTGCTTCTTTTTTACCTGACTAGTTAAAAATGGAAATCCTTTTTGTGGAAAACGTTTTCAGACCATCATCCTCACTATCATTTAACCATCACCTCCAGTTTTTCAGTTCTGTACAAGCCACTTCAATACGCATCTAAATACATGTTTTCCTAGAACTCCAATAAAATTAGTAAATGGCCAGTCAGAGCATTACTGTGATCTTACAATTTGTGTTTGTAGGTTCATCATCAACTACCCTTATCTGAAGTATGTAAAGATAATTTGCAAGAGCAGAAGTACGTAACTTTTTTAATAACCACTCTTTTTGGTCAATAAACAGACACTCATATGCATCAAGGTAAAGGAACTGGGATGAGTAAACATGACAGAAAAAATTAGGCAGCAACTGTATCCAGAGCTTGAGTTTCTCTCAGGGTATTCTTAAACACTGCCTATGCAATTGCTGCTATTATATCTTGTGTTCTCTTGGGAGTGTTGTTTTCCTTTTTTTTTTTCTTTTTCTTTTTTTTTTTCTTCTATATTTACCGAAAGAAAAGCAAGTAATATATTGATCTAGAGATAATTCTGGCTTTCTGGCTTTAGTGGTGGTGGTGGTGGGGGGGACAGTGTGCTGCTTTTCCTGCCTCCATTCCACCCCAACCTGGTCTCTCTGTAAACAGTATATAGCCAGGGGATAACTAAGCATGCCCCCACTCACATACATCTTACCCCATGAATAGGAGGTAGCCCAGAGTCCGCTGAGCTCTCCTGCTCGGCACTGGCTGCATGACAGAATCTCCTCTTGAGTAGGGATGTCTCTTAAGGTTTCTCCTCGAGGTCGAGCGACTCCTTACCCACAACAGATCCTCATTAAGTGACTAATAGCACACTGAAGCTTTGCAGACTTCGCCAAGTTGCATCTCTGATTAATTGTACACATAATCCTTTAGACATAAATCATTGACCAAGTCTGGGACTAAGATTGAATCCAGCCACCCCAGACTCCTCTAGGAGGGAGTTTGGAAAGCAAGGGGGTCCATTTTGAACCTCACGACTCAATGGCAGGGTCTTCTTGACAATTTTGTCTGATCCACCCTCCATATAGTAAATAACCGAGGGTACCCTGCCATCACATCTTGTTAAAAAACTGTTTTATGTGCCATCAAACTTTGTTAAATCACTGTCTATCTCAATAAAACATTTTGCTGCTTCTCTGTTCTGAGTAAAGTGCACCACTCATCTGCAACATGGTATGTGTGTGCATCTATGCTTGGGCGTACATAGATTTTACTAGACAGCAGAGTCAACCTCCATGCTTACACCACAGGAAGTACATTTTGAAAAGTGACCTGTCCTGGCTAAAGATATTTTCAGACAAGAACAGAATATGCTTTTTCTCAGGCCAATGCCATGTGTAAAGATCCTTAACTAGGTCTAGAATGCACAGGAATCCTATTAGTTGGCACCTATTTTGAGTTGATTGTGGTGCAGTGGAGTTCCTCTTAAAATGATATCCAAACTCCTTTCACGTTTGTCCTACTGATTTCACTTTATGAAGCCATTAGGTTTGACTGCACTCATTTTGCACTGGGACTGATGATTTCATAGACTGCCAGTGCCTCACAAACACTGTCAACCCTCAGAAAACCCCACTGAATAGAGAACTGCTTATTCCAGCCTGAAGACTGAAGCAAAAAGGCCAAAGAAGGCCATACTGTACTACTTCTGTTCAGGTTACAAGTCCTTTTGTCCGTGACTGCTCTCTCCTTGGCTACTCATGAGATTTTCAGCTCAACCGAGTGAGGTGTAACATGGCTTTAAGTGGCTTAGCTTCCTTTGGAGAGCAAGGCTGTTGTAAAGCTGTGGTAATGCACTGAAAGAATTGATCCTGCCCTTTAAGGAGTTGCAGTGTGCCAGGTGGGGATCAAATCTGGTTGAAAAGTAAGTTTTTTAGGGGGTGAGAAATGTTATATCTAATACCTTGGGGGCTGGCAGACAGCTGGAGTATTCTTTTGCTGGAGGAGCTGCAGCCCTAGATTCAGGGTACTGGTCCTATGAGCTTCATACATCCTCCAGGCATAACTAGAACAGCTCAGTATAAATATGACAATTTTTCAGTTGTCATATTTATGACAATCAATTGACAATCTGATTTCTGATTTTATTCTTCCACAGAATTTCAACATGTGGTCTTTTTTTATAAAATATCTTTTTAACAAACCCATGAGCACATCAGAGTTGTGAACTTCCACAGTTTCATGATTTTAGTTTGATATATTTTTAGTTTGATATATTTTAGTTTGATATATCTTTAATGTCTACCCGTTGAATAATTAGGGTTAATAAGGCAGCAGTTAACCATGAGAAGCCTCATTTCAGATGACCAATGTCCATTTGGTCCGGAGAAGAGGATTAGTGCTTTCTTCTAGATTAATCTAGCCCCTGCTATTGCTTTAGCAAAGCAGTGTATTTTATAAGTGTTTCTTATGCGGAACAATGCTAATCAGAAGCTTTGAAAGTGACCATTAGCAGTACTTTGGGGATTTCAGGGATTTATGCATATTCCCAGATTTTTTTTTTTTCCTATTGCTGTAGAAGAAAGCTACGTATTATTAAACTCTATATTTCTTTATTTTCTTTTTTCATTTCTTTATAGTCCTTCCTTCACTGAATTTTCCATCTTTGGAAATGCAGTAGTTGGAACAATCATCATTTACTGACCCGGTTCCCATCTCACTGAAGAGCAGAGTGACTTTGCAGGGAAGCAATGCTATCTATACTAATAAGCATTAGCGACACTCAGGAAATTGGGTCCTTTGAGTAGACTCTGCATGTTGCCAGCTCTCTCTGCGATTCAGCACTAATGAAGGAGCTGATGAACTCACTGCAGCTGACGACTGCTGCAGGAAAGGTTGCAGGGCTAGGAATTAGGAAAGCAAATGCAGTACATTAAGGCTAATTGAGCAAGCTGATTCCTGTTGCGACTGTGATGTTGCTGCTTATGATAATGACACCTCTTCAGTTGCTGAAGCATTCCAGAGTTCTGGCATAGGAACAGATGAAAATTTTAGAATAACGTAATGTTTTGAAGCAGTGTTAATGTCAACAATGACAGTACTGGTGACAAGCAAACATGGAGGAGTAGTCTGCCAAGGGTCGCCAAAATCTTCAGGTCTATTCTGTTGTGGAGAAAGATGGGTTGCCATCATTGTAGCCTGGCAAAAGGGGTTGGAAGGAACTTCGAACATTTGTCTAGTTCCTTCTCCTACCCTGTATTCCTCAGAGTTATTTGCCTAATAACTGATGGAGATTCTCTGAGCTTTAGGCACTCTATTCAGGTGTTCCACCTGCCTTGCTGTTAGCCATTCATCCCTACTGTTTCAATGAATCTTACTTGCTTAACCCCACTATGTCTTTCCTCATTCTCTAGGAATGTGGAGAGCAGTTTATTCTTGTTGTCTTGACAATGGGTTTCACATATGTGTAGACAAGTATTGTGCTCTCAGTCTTCTCTCCGATAGACTAAAAATTCTCAGTTCCTTTAATCTTTTCTCACAAGTCTTTTATTACAGACCCATGATTATTTTTCTTATTTTCTG
The DNA here is from genome assembly GCA_013398735.1 of Nothocercus julius. Classification (NCBI taxonomy): domain Eukaryota; kingdom Metazoa; phylum Chordata; class Aves; order Tinamiformes; family Tinamidae; genus Nothocercus; species Nothocercus julius. The sequence goes on along the minus strand of VZSV01000163.1, from coordinate 1,233,787 downwards.
CTCCTGCCTTTTAAACAACTAA
>VZSV01000163.1:1211440-1233656 GCA_013398735.1 Nothocercus julius | reverse complement strand
AATATCTAAATAACTTACATGTTTAACAGATGTTTTACTAGATATCTACTAGTTATAGGCATATTTAATTGGTTTGATGGTTTTTATGACTGCTTACTGTGATCAGGTCCATATCTGGAAGACAGCATGATTTCCAAACAAGATGAAGATGAAAAAGGGGATTTTAGATATGAAGGCCATGCTCTGACTGATCCTGAGAGGGGCCTGAAATATTTTACACTTAGGTGACAAAGACTGTGCATCACCAATGAAAGGTGAAAACTATATTGCCAGTGCATTCAGTTCTGCATAATATTTTTTCTTTCAAGCCTGGAACACCTCAGTCTTGCTTTGGTTTCCTTTGAACCAAATCTTTTCTATTCAAGATCACTTTTGGATTCAGAAACTTCAACAAGGTCTATGTTGATTTGTTGATTCCATTAACATAGTATGGGATGCAATACTGAGTGTCAATAGCATAGGCAGTCTCCTAGCCCTTCATCGTCTCATGCTACTGGATCAAAGAAGAGAAAATAACAATCCCTACAGGTTCCTCCCTGTAAAAGTTTCAGAATGGAGGAAAAGTTCTTTCAAACCCCACTGGACATTTCTGCGGAGAAAGCAGAGCTTCTGTCTCCTGGGTCCTCTGGGTCTGTTCTTGCTTTGTTTTGTGCACAAGTTAGGTGTACCCAAATGCTGAAATAAAGGGATCAGAGAAGCCTGGAAAGGTGGACATTGAGATATCTGTGCCCATGAAAAATTACTGTTCTCTGTCTCTCTGTTCTGCACCTTCACCCAAACTCTCTCTCTAGGACATCCAACAATACTGTTGCATATTGTTGCATTTGTCAGTTATTCTTTATTTAGTTTTTTTTTGCCCAGACATGAGACTAGTGAAAGACTCAGAGATAGGTAGCTTTGATTATGTCTTGTCTTTTGCAGATTGATGTGGTGATTGATGTACAGCAAGTTTCTATGAGTTCGATATTGGAACTCTACTACTAGAAGTATTTACTGTTTATTTAAAAAGTGAACAGAGATTACTCGTTACCAAATTCTACCAGTACAGAGAAACATATATCTTGTTACAGGCTGCAGCTCTGCTTGTTTTTCAGAAGTTTTTGAACTGTATGAGTATGAAGGAATGCATGGGGTCAGTCAAAAGCGATGGAGAGGATAATATTTGATATTCAAAGATTTTATAGTCACATCCTTTTATGGATCTTCCATCTCTCCTCCTCCACCATGAGTCACATCCCACAGCAGATGTCTTCTCCATCCTGGCCACAACTGTCAGGAAGATTCATGTACACAAAAGCCAGGTCTTGAAGCACTTGGGAGCAAGGTGGCACTCCTTGATTCAAATAAAACCCCAGTTGTGAACTATGGTGCCCCATTTTGATGAATATTCTCAAGTTACCCTGGAAGTACCCACTTGAGATACATGCTGGAAATGGAATCACGCTTGGAATTCTGTTTGAAGGAACAGAAGGACACTTATAGCAGAGGAATTCCTGAGGCTTTACATTAGTGTTTGTGAAACAAAGTCTTTCTGGTTGCTGAAAGATTTCATTAACTTTTTAATTTTTCCTAAAATATTTTCTTCCTTACTTATCTATTAACTTATATTTCTTAATATAAGATGGCGAGGGATAGCGGTGTAGTATGTTAGCGAAACTGAAAGGTTATCTTACATTCATAAATAGATAGTTGGAGAACATGCCGACCAAGAATGAGCTTTAAAATTTGAAAACACCTGCTTTTTCATACAGTAAGTGATAAAAAATAATTGAAGTAAAGAGTTGCTGCTTTGTTACTAATTTCCACTTCAGTTTTTCAGCACATTCTACTGCCCTGAATCAGAGAGGAGACAAAACAAGGAATTCCACTTGCTGATGCATCTTTCATATCCTGCTGTTTTCCAGGCAATATTCTCATGTGCTGTTTATAAATTAGTTTTATTGCTGGTGCTTTGCAGATAACAAGGACTAAATTTTGAATGCATAATTTCAACTACAGCTATGAAGGACTGATTATTCAAATAGTAGCAGCGATTATGAAAATAGGCACATATGAATTTTAATCCTTATTGTAGACCAGTGCTGTAGACTAGTTAAGAGTAAAATTGATGGAATGTTTTATATAAACTAAAGAAAAACACACCTTGAATACAACAGACAAAATGATTCCACAGGTCTAATAACACACTCTGATCCCAAACTCATACAGAAGAGCAAGGAAGTCACAAAGTTGGACTTTGATGTGCTGTCTTCAACAAGGAAACTAAAATTCTGCAAACTCTACTTAAAATTTGGCATTTTATTCAATTGACATCTTTATAATAAACAACAGCTCTCCTGAGGTGTTCCAGAGAAAATGAAAAAAACCTGCTTTGTGGACTCAGTGCCTGGAGGAATGGATCAGTCTGGATTTCGCTTCCAAGCTATGAAAAGCTCTACTTTGCAGAGAGAGAAAGTTCAGCCTAGAGAGAGTTCTCTTGTGACTGAAAAGTGATTTATTCTTTTTTTAATGTGACAGACAAAATGGATGACATAGGCAGGGAATAACCGCTAAATCTTCTCAGCAAGGAGAACAATGACTACAGAATTATGCAGTCCTTGCAGATTCCATTTATTCTGCTTTTAAAGAAACTTTCTAGCAGAGCAAGTTTTTATCCAGAGTGACTTATGTATAATTTCATGTCTGTCCACAAATCAGTGTGAAATCATACAGTTTAATTAGTTTTATTGTGGATTTGAATTGAATGCAGTAGTTGCAGAAATAGAAAGTAGCATTTCTGCTGTCCCTCCGCCAAACTCCCCATTTTCACATGAATAATTTTCATTCTCACAAAATACAAAGAAAGACTGATGCTCTCACTAGAAAGTTATATTTCAATCTCTAACTCATCAACAGGTTCCATACTAATTCTCCTGATCTAAAAACAAGCAGAGAATATGAGACATTATTTGACATTTGCTGAAGTAAGATACAGGGATCTATGACTGGATTTATGTTCTTTGTTCTGCTTTAATATAATAGTGAGGTTTTGTAGCAAATTCTCACATCTATCTCCAGCTGTGCATTGTTTGATTTGGGCTGCGGAGTGGTTGGGTATGTGTAAACTAGACTCCTGTTGAAGGAAATTAAACCTGAAGCTGTTTTCCAAGTGTGCACTAAGTGCACTCCAAGCCACAACAAGGACATAAGAGCCTGGATCAATGACTGGTCCTTTGGACAACTTCAGCCAAGGGATCTGAAAGAAGAGCCCTGCACCACCTGCTGTAGATCCAGATACAAGCAGCAGGTATGTAGATACAAGCAGCAATTGCTTCCTTGCACTGAGCCTCTCCTTGTACACCAAAGTACTTGCTAAAGTTGGCATTGCCTTTGAGTCTTCAGTTTCTATGAAGTATTTTTAGCTCCTTTTTTCATTTACATCTCTTACACTCCTCTTGCTTTCTTTTTTAGTAACATAGACACCAGGTCCTTGTCATAACAGGCATAACTTTTTTTTTTTTACTGATTTGTTCTTGGAAACAAACCAGTGACCTGAAAAAGTTCTCCTGTTTTCAGTTTATGTATCTAAATGTAAGCTATGACCTTCCATCTTTTCACAGAATCACAGAATAGTTGAGGTTGGAAGGGACCTCTACAGATCATCTAGTATAACCCTCATCTTTTCTTTTGGTCTTTCCTGGGACATTTTCCTTATCATTTTCTCATCTGTGAGATAGCCATTCTCTAGTTAAGTGGAGCCGGATGAAGATGGAGAAGCTGCTTCTGTATAAATTAGATTCCTCCCTTGTCTTATATTTCTAATGACTTTTGCAGTAGCTGCTTTTCAGAAGTTCTTTGGGAACATTATTACAAGAGATTCTCACTGGATTACTCATGGAGTTTTAGCACAGTATATATTACAGTATAGCAAAGGCATAAGTGAAGAAATGTTATTAAATGTTAATATGCTTGGAATAAAACTGCAGCATGCCTTCCTCTATGACCTTGAATGTTATATGGCTACAGTTTGCTTACACAGTTTGTTCTTAGGCCTATTGTACTCGTTTTGCTTCAGTCTCCCTCCCACATATTTTTTTAGGATCATCAAACAGTGTAGTTATGTGATAAAATTTCACATGGGAAGGCTGGACAAATTACAAGAAGATAAATACAAAATGCTGGGTATAGGGTGATACATAAGAGAGGTACTATATCTGCTCAGTCTTTTCTTGCATAGTTCCTGGCATCTACTTCTGGTCACTGGGGACCACTTCAGCCACCTTTATCTTTTGGTGGATGTACTAATTCCCACAACAGTAACAGGCTCTGCCAGTGGTTATGAGCTGCAGATCTGCCCCTCGAAGCTTGACCTTCCTCACAAACCCAGCTAGTGACTTGTTATTCCTCTTCCATTCTACGGAGTATCTTTAGAAGAAGCTTCCTGCCTTTTTCCCCATTTCTTCAGAAGCAAGTAACTGCTTTTCCTTGGAAGAGGTGTTCCCTGAGGAGGAGGAAGGGGCCTTCATCTAGCAGTAGATATCAGAATTATTAATTTACATCCTGTGTGGCTGCTTTTTATCTCTTCTGACCATTTTCCCCTCAGATGCTCTGTAACCTCTTTATTTTGTGAAGCTGTAGGGGTACCAGCCAGGGCACAGCCAGGGATGGATGCAGCCCCATGACAGACAGGTTGTTGTACCTGATACTGTCAAACTTGCTTTGCAAGTCTGGTATTGCTCTTGCAGCTATAGCTGAAAAGGGAGCAGAATATTTACAAACATGCTTGAGCCTCCCTGTTCCGGAGATTTAGAAGTATGCTGCGATTAGAAGAAAACCCTTCTTTGTTTCTGTAGTGGAATCAGGAAAATCTGGAAAACAAAGCAAACACCTCAGTGTTTTTGGTGTAGGACCTACCTAAAAATGTCTGCTGAAGTTCCTCTTGTAGTCTAGGGAATGAGGTACTGCGCTCCAGCTGGTGACACGTCCCGCCTTGGCACCAGCCCCTGCGGGTACCCCTTCCCCCCGCGCAGCTGCCGCGGTGCCCGTTGGAAAGAGCGAGACCCGCTCGGCTCCCTGCTGCCCAGTCCTGCCAGGCCCTGGATCTGCCCGCAGGGAGTTAGCCGCTGGTGTGAGCGGTTGGAACTGGCAGCTTCTGTCGTCTCTCGCACTGGGGATAATTTCAGGATTTTTTTGGAGAAATAATTGAGGTCAGTAATAACAAAATCTGTGTCCCCATTAAGCCTGGCTAAGACTGGCTAAGAGTTTTGGGGATCAGCCCTGCAAGGGATTGAGTAACTTGTCCCCATGTAAGCAAAATGGCTGAGAATGAGATTAACTTTGTGCTATGCAGTTTCCGAACTGCGTAAGAGCTTTGCTGAACCAGTGCAACACCTTCATTTATTGATAGCTTGTTTGGAGCAAGTATTCCAGTTATCTAGAGCAATATTACTATTATCTCTGGAGCAGAAGTGGATAATTTCATCATAAAGGGTGTTTTAACAACTTTCAGAAAACGGGCTGATTTAGAGGTACTGCAATAGTTTAGGATTTATTTAGTGGGCTGCTACTTAGCAAAGTACAATGCGACAATGTGAAGTACAGTATTTATTCCTTTTGATCACATGATTATGTTGACAATGAACCTTATAGGACTCAAAATCTATTTAAAATAACCAGTGTGCAGTGTAATTCTGGTTTTAGATCTAATTAAAACTTTTGTTCCAGACATGATTTTCCCTTTAATGCCAACTTCATTACTATATATTTTAAAAATGCAATCATGTGATTGAATGGATTTAAAGTAGTAGCTTGAAAAGAAGGAATGGACAACCTGAGTGAGAAAACACTTCAGGAAAAACCTAAGTGACAAGTACCTGGTTAGGAAAATTGTTGATACTGTTTTATGAAAAGAAGAATGTTGCCACACTTCACGTATTGTTTTCGTGATAATACTTCTGGATTTTTATTTTTAGAGAAGGAGATTTTTGTGTGCATTCAACTGGTAATCTCCTTGGAGTGCAAGTGACCAGAGATTTTGAGCCAGTCTTAACTGAAAGCCATGAAATGCGCACTTTGGCTTCAACATTTGTAAGATGCAGAGAATGCTTGCCTTTATTATTTTGAAATGCTACTATTGTTAATTGTTTGCTCTGTTTAGATCTTCTGAACTCTCATTCTTTTTACGATAAGGTAAATTCAATGACCATGACTAAAATGAACAATGAAGTTCTTTTGCATATTTTATTTACTTTTATGCATATTAAAAAGTACGCACATACCCATGTCTTTCAGACATTTCTACATCATGAACAAATAAATGCATTATCTGGCAACTGTAATTTAACAGTGGCTGTTGGGATCTGCAAAATCCTGCTGAGGGTAATTTTTGAATGTTCATTCACTAGCAAATACTAACATCCACATTTCATTTAGCAGACCAAGGATAACAACAAATTAATGGGCCTGTCACTTAAAATTAATCGCTTTTATCTCTCAAGCTGTCATACAGAATCAGTCAATCAGAAAGGTGTTTATACATGAAAATGCAAAACATGTAATTAAAAGTATTTTCTCTCTCACACCTGCAAACTGTTTTGTCTCAGAGCTCCAGCAGCTTTGGCTGTGAGCTCGAGTGGCCTTGTAACAGCTAAGAGGGAGACCATTTCGCCCAGAAATTCAGTGTCTTGGCATTGCAGATGTGACAGAAACGGGGCGCAATTGCAGCCAGAGAGGCTATGAAATGGCAGCTCGGTGCTGAGCTGATTCTGCTTTTGACAAAATACAGATCTTCAGTCCGCTGCTCAGGGAAGGGGCTCTCTGCCACCATCTCCTGGTGGCCGGGGCACTGTGCATCCACGGAAGGGGATCGTTTATGGAAGCGGTCAGTCTTCTTTGCGACAGTTTGCCAAAACCTCTCCTTGCTCAAAGAGGTGCACAAAGGGAGGGCAGGGGAGGGCAGGGGAGAAGCTCTCCCGAGCTGCGATGGCTGCAGCCAGGGTGCGAGCGCAGCCAGCAGCTCGGAGCCGGAGGCAGCTTCCCAGCTCACGCCGCTCAAGTGAAAAGAGCAGACAAGTGAGAAAGCAAACGGGCACAAGTGATGCATTTCAAGAACGTTTTCTTTCCGTGCAAAAGGCAAGGAACTGAGTTAAAGCTGCCATAAAGGGAGGAGCGTTATTTATTGCCCCTTTACAAATGGCATGGCTTTCCCCTTACTGACACTGACCTCCTTTGTCTTTCTCTGTCTCCTAGACAGATTTGGCACTTGTAGACAGGGAATTACTGCCTGGAAAGAGTGCCCTGAAGAGGGACTAAGTATCTCTCAAAGTTTATGAATGGGAATTCATTTGTGCTTGCAGACCTTAAGGGGAACTGCTATGAAATTGGAAACTGGCAAGTTTTGCTGACAATTCCATTGGCAGGAAAGCTGCATAGATGCTTTTCTAAAATCGAATACAATGAATCTGTTTCGTTACTAATGTTGTTTTTTTGAGATAGTGTCCATATAGAGCAAAGAAACAGAGAAAATGACTTTTTGAGACATAATCTTAAGAAACCATCTTTCACTCAAGAATACTAGTTGTGTAGATCTCACATGGTCTACAAATGACCTGCTGAAGGCCTCCCAGATTTCTTCTCTAACAGGAGACGGTGAATCTGGTCAGCCAGCTGGGGGCATAGGCAGTACCTAGGAAGAGAACAGGGTGATGTGTCAGGGTACACACCAAAGCACCCACTGAGCAGCTGTGTGAGGCCTGCTGAGTGTAGAGCATGAAGGAGTCTGGAGCTGGGATACACCCGGCTGTATCATCAGCACTGTCTCTGTGGGCAGAGGAGGGAACAGCCTGTATGTCTCCTGCTCAGTAGCCCCTTTCCATCCCACAGCGCAGGGCTTCCTTTGCAGGCAGGGGATGGGGTGCAGTAGTGTGAGTTGCCAATGTTTTTAAGGTAAGTATCTGCCTCTCTGTGGGCACGCAGATGAGCCATTGCAAAAGAAAGAAACCTAAATCTTCCTTAGGTTGAGGATATTGTTGTAACTGTGTTTTAGGCAGTGACAGGTGTCATACAAATCAGCAAAGAAACTTTCCCATGCTGTTCACAATGAAGTAAGTATATGCTACCAGAGTGTGGTTTTTCTGCCAATGACTGGCAGGAGCAAAGCTGTGAGTAGGGCCCCATGGCATATAAGTGCTAAGTAATATAGAAAAGTGTTAAATGTTGTTGACTGTGCTAAGCACCCTCGTACCACACAGACAGATGAACACAGGTTGTGCACAACCTTTTGAGGAGACTCCAGAGGGTCTGGATCATGAGAATGAGTAAGAGTAGAAAAAAAGTGTGTCATTCCTCAGTGAACTATATTTCGCCTGAAAACAAAGTGACTATCAAAAGATAAATACTCAAATGCAATGCACAGTTTTAATTATATCCTTTGGTAGGTTCAAGCTTTCCTAGGACAACTATGCCAGGCAGATTTCCAGGATAACAGCTGTCCAGAAAGGCAGTTACTTAACTCCAAATTGCACATGACAATTTGCTTTCCTGAGGCATCAGAAAATGACTTTTAGAGTCTAGGTAGTCGTGCTCTGACTTGGTCTGTGGTGGCTCTTTTTTCACCTCAGCTTGTAATTTCTAGAGTACTTAACAACTCCAGTTTCATTTGGAGATGGAGGAAGCAGCTGGGAGAGAAACATGTGGCTATGGTGCCATGGCAGCCTTAATAATTCAGTTCCCAAAGGGATACAAGGTATTTTTTCATTTTCATTTTTTTTTCTCATTAATTCTTCAAAGGCACAAGCCTTATAGTCATGTCATTTAGGGCACTGCTGGCTAAGGAGACCCTCTGTAATGAACACATAAGAAACAAGACCTGCAGTAGCCTGGTTTCCAGTGTCTGTTTCTCCACATCCCTCCCCTGCTTCCCATACACTCCTAAGAGAATTTTTGGTGTCTAATAGCTCTCTATATAATAGCAAAACAGTCCTTTAATGGGATCTCCAGACTCAAAATATGATTCCATAAGTCTTCTTTCCTCAGGGAAAAACACTAACATTATTTAGACCCTTTTCTAGTTTAAATAGCAGTTTACAAGCTATTACCAATGAGGATGTGGGTCAAGAAATATAGTGAAAACATCAATCTTTGGGTATCTGAAGAGACCTTAGAATGACAGTTTACCTGCCTAATATCATACAGATTAGGCCATTGTGTTTTTATTTTGTTTTATTCCAGATCTTGCTGTGATTCCGCAGTTGGGTACTAAACTTAATGTCCCTGGGGAGCCTAAAATAAACAGACCTCTGCTCACATGGACTTGCTTGCAAAATTCTAACTTTCTAATACAATAAGGCATCTCATTGGCCTTAGAGCCATGTTACAACAATCTAAAACACAAAATTTAAGCTGTTGAAAGAGGTAAGTGCAGTATTTTTCTCAATCTGTGCAAAACCTGATGTATAGTGAAACCACAGAGAGATCTAAATGTGAAGACAAGTAAGCAGAATTTGCAATTCAACACTTCACAGCAGCAATCAGGAATGAAATGCATAAACCCATCAGGGTGCTAAAAGAATTTGTTTTGTTTTCCATCTGATATTCTTCACATAGTTTAGTAGTTTAAAATTCTGGGTGCTTCGCTGAATAGTTTGCTTAGCAGGATCTGTGTATCATGTATTGCAAACTTTGTATTGAATCTAATACCATACAAGGGTCAAAAAGGAGAAGAGGGGTGTGGAAAGGAGGGGAGCGGAGAGGTGGGAAGGGGAGGAATCATTTTCTAAAAGATCAGAAACTCAGACCCAGAACATCCGTGGTTGTACTTTATGACATCTATTCTCTCAGCTCATTAGCCCCAGTGCTGGTGCTCTTGTATTTTGATTGAATAGTTATGTAGTTCACATAACTATTCAGTGTATGACTTCTGCAGTCCTCACTTCTTTTAATCTCACTGCTCATGCCACTATCTTTTTAATTTTGAAAACTCTAGGAGGAAATCTGCATTTTTTTTATTTGAAAATATAAGCCTCAAAATCATCTTTCAGAAAAGCCTACAGATTTGCCTGGCACAGTCCCTTTCCTCTCCAGGCCCTGTTGCCAGTCAAGAGAATGCAGATCAAGGAGGCAAAAGTTCTGCATCAGACTTGAATCAGAATTTGCATTTATCTTGTGCGGGCGTATAAAAGTGGAAGCAGGTGCAGAGCAGATGAAAAGCCCCATATGCTCCGGAGCCAGCACTTGCAGGTGAGGATGAGGGATGTAAGCCCCGTACAAGCTACTCCTAGGCCCTGTTTAGCCTCAGTATTAGCCACCAAAACTTCCCTGATGCACACAGCAATTCACATTGTTCTCTAGTTACTGGAAACAGACTTACCAGTTCCTCTGCCAGCCTAAACTCTGCCTAAAGATTTTGTTTTCTCCAAATAATAATTTCTAGTTTATTTACTTTTTCAAATGAATCTGCTTGCTATCTGATGGGTAGAACTTAAACATTGCTTGAGTATTTGCACTTTTGAATATGTATTATTCTAAGGTATTTGCACAACATCCCAAATGATGTGAAAGAACTTTATAAGTCGGTAATGTGACATCAAAATCTATTTTTGCCTGAGCTCTTGAGCACATTTTCAAAATCCCTACCTAGGTCAATCAGCTGCAATCACCCAGAGTACACATGAATGATTGATTTTGACATCTGGAATGGTGCAATTATTATAACACAGAATAAAGCACCTGTGCCATTTCTGCCTTGAATTGCTGTTAGGGTAATAACATAAACTAATGATCTGTCTATCTAACACAAATGGTTAATGTAAGCAGTTAAGCTTAATGGATTTTACAGTCAAAGCAGAATACTTTGCAAGGAGCAAGATGTATAAAAAGCTTGATTCAAAATGCATAGCATCATCATCCTATATAAAGACCTACATAATCATGATTCTCATTTTCAGCTAGCAGTACCCAGCACTATATTTTGCATAATTAAGCTAGCAAAGGCTGTTATTTAAAGTTGTTCAGCTGCCATATGTACTAGTAACAGAAAGGCTTGCTGTAGTAAGAGCTTGAAGACTTAATATTTTTATAAATAACAAAAAGAAAGATGTCCAAATCTTTGAGTGTAAATAGTTGCGGTCAACTCAGTGGAGCTGTTCCTCATTTTTATCAGCTCAGCATATGGCTCATCACATTTGTACTCCTACTGAATACCAAAAAGGCAGCAATTAGGGTTTAGTGAAACGCATGTCTGTCTTTAGCAACTGAATCCAAGAATTTTGAGTCATCCTTTTCTTGGCTAAGTAGGAAACTGAATGTATTTGCATTGTATAAGACTCTGTCTTATAATTAGGGAATAAATCTCAGCCTTTATAATGGTTGGGCCTGCTTGCTTGCAGTTCCCCAAATTTCAAGTGTAAATGGAATCCTGCTTTTGTGCTGCACTCAGAAGCACCCATTCTGTATCAGATTAATTCCATTTTTTGAGTGGTCTAGCCTTTACCCTTAGGTGCTAGAGCATCAGCTTCCTAGGCCAATATTTACAACAGGGGCAGCTTAATTTACTTCACATTGCTGCATGTTCTAGATTGACTAGAAATCTAGAAAAAACTGCACTAGAGTGGAAGTGACAGGAAGTCTGTTTTCTTGTTTATTTTAATATAAGACTTCTCTGTAGCAAAAAGTCAGTAATAACAATGTTCTACAAACTATGCTCAAAAGGGAATTTGAAAAATAATGGTTATAGAATAATTATTATAGAAAAAAAATGTCCCACCCATTACAGTCGAATAAGTATAGAGACACTTTAGGCCTGAAGAAGTTGGCAGGATTTGGATCAGACTGTGGCTTTCATGCTGTTTCAGTCAGTTATGCCTGTTGTTCTTTGGAGTGGGGAAGATGTTGGATATTCTCAGTTGATCCTTTCTGCTAATTATGCTACAGTCTTCAGGCTGTACTCACGTTTCAGAGAGGAAGAAATATTAAAATTTTTAATAAGACTGCTCAAATAGATAATAGAATAAAGAGGTATTTGCATGTCTAGAGATGTGGAACCCTAGGACCTCTGCAGAATCAGACAGAAAGCCTGTAATGTAATTCCTGTAAAAACATTTTGAGCCAGCTCTGTTTAATGCATCAGAGATCCTTAAATAGGATGGAAAAGGTTATTGATACAACTTGTAAGGATGCAAGGCTGGGTAAGGTACTTTTTTTAGTTTTCTAGCTGCTCTTCCTGTTCCATCAGCCTGCATACCTAGGATCCATGCTAGTGAGGTCCCGGATCCTGCCAGCCTGGCTATCACACTTGGTTCTTGGATCCCCTTTCCTTGCAGAGCAGGGAGTCCTCGCTGCTTCCTGACACTGTCCATGTGCTCCAAATGGAAGTTCAGGGATTTCCATTTAAGAGAAAAAAAAAAGAAAAGAGACCTGATTTGGAAGAACAGAATGATTCAAGTGAACTATAAGTAACCAAATAGGAATTTGCTCAGTTGCTCTCACCCTGTTCCAGGGGTCTTCCAGGCAGACACTGACTCTGATCCAGTTACACTGTCTGGACTTTCTTTCCCAAGGAAAAAAACACATGATCATCAGGTTATCTGTGTAACTGAAGAGAATCTGCCCTCCCTGAACTCAGTGTTTGCAGAGTCTAGCGTGTCTGTGCTGTGCTTGTCTTTCTGCCGAAAGTAATATCAGAACAAGCATGTTTTTTTATCTGCACAGGCTGGTGCTTGGCATTCCGTGTGAAGGATTTCCCATCTATCCCTCTCCTCCTGGTTAGGCCCTTCTGACTTGTTGACAGGCAGACTGAGCAAAATTTTCTTTGCATATTCATCTAATGCTCTTCTCACAGTCTGTTAAAATGCCACCAACACCGCAAAGTGCTCACTGTCACGGGGGAGTTGTCACTTTAACAGGTGATCTGTTTGTCAGGGTGATGTTTGCAGAAGAGACCACACATTTAGGGGAGCTGTTTGTCATTTTCTTTCCTCAGGCAGCAAGACCTGCATAAGAATGTTATCTTATTAAACAAATGTTTGGCAGGAAGAAGAAGTGCCAAACATTAAACAAACATTTGGCACTGAGAAGCTGCCCGGGAAGACTGTCCTGCCAACGTGTATTGCAGAATGTAACCACAGAGCTGCCTTTCCTGCTTTTGCACATGAATAAGGGAAGGATTCATCTCAGCTGGATGTAGGCAGTTAAACTTAGTCAATCATCACAGCAATTAAAATCAGTTTAAGAAAAGTATCTAAAGTAACTAGAAGGAGTTTCCCTGTGGAGAGGCCAGTCTCTCTTGCCTAGAGGAAGTGTCTAGACTGCCAGTTCGGACTGATAACAGTTTTTTAGATGAGAAAGTTAGGTGACAGTCCACTAATTTATTTTAATGTCATCCCATATTAGGTTACTTCAGCTACTTCACCATTTTTTACTCCCTGAATTGGGTTTTTCATCTAGTGAACTTTCAGCTTCTGAGACCCTCTCTGCGGTTGTCTATGCCTACAAATGCCTGGATTTACCATCACTGCTATCTTCACAAGCCTTCTTGACCATGCCAGGGAATGACGAAGGAGAAGGGCCGCTAAGATCAGCAAGACCATGGCTTTTAAAACACTTTGTTGTGCCTTTCACTGTGCCACAGACAAGGGAGTAAGCTCAGGCTAAGCTGCATAGCAGCCTTTTCTCAAATGTGGTGCCACTCTTCACTCTTTTCTCAAATGTGGTGCTCCTGTTGCAGGATCCTGGGTCAGCTCTTTCTCCACTAGATCTCAAACTGTCTTTTCTCTGAATGTGTCCCCAACTTAAAAAACAACAACAACAAAGAAGCATTTAATATCAGAGAAAACATGGTGTCTCAGATACCGCTGCACTCCATGAAAGGATAATTCAGAGGAGTGAGATGACAGGAAAGTGGTGGGAAAACCCATAATTCTAACTGATTTAAGTTATATAAACAGTATCTTTCCAATGCAGTATCTCTCCTGGCACTGCACAACTATCATCACACACAGGGCTCAACACATGAAGCTTCTGCAGACCTATAATTTAATTATCTCTTTCTGTCATCAAAAATACTATTTTTTCCTTACTTTTCCTGTACTGCATCATTTGACCATAAATGCAAAATGTAAGAAGACTGTATTAGACAGAGTGGACTAATCTCAGTAATGGCTGGACATAAATGTGGAAATTTCTGGCAACAGGTTAAGCAGAAAAAGCACAGATGTTTTTGCTATTGCTTTTGTAAATTCTTCCAATTCATAGGATTTCTATTATGTACAATGATTTTCATTTGAAATAACTTTTTTGTTTCTTTTACATTCCCAGCATCTCCGGGATGTATCATGTAGCCACTGAAGGAGCTGGGTCACTTTTATAGCAGTAGCTATTCCAAACTCTGCCTTTAGTTTGTTTTGTTTTGTTTTTCCATGAAACATATAGAATTTCCAAAAATCAGGCTGCAATTTTCAAGCGTTCCCAAAGGAGTTACATGCTGGATGCTCTGAAATAGTGTGGGAGCTAGGCATCTAGTTTCTGTAACAAGTTTGAAAACACCTTCCTAACGTTTAGAGGTTACTCCTCTGCATTAGAAAAATGTTTGCTGAGGCAGCTTGAAGCTGGAGAGATAAGACTTGTTTCAACACTTTTTCAAAACTTGTAGGACTTTAACACAAACCCACGCTGTTATGTCCAAACAGAACAATAACTGTTGCTGGTTTCTTGCTTTGATACCACCCCCAGCATCTGAACTATCCATAAGAAAGCAAGGGTCACAATTGCTGTTGCTACATTTCAATTCAAAAGCTGATATTTTTACATTGATCTCTCAGTTTTCCTTGCAAAGACAGAAGACCTATGCCAAAGTGTACTCAAGTCCAAGGGAAACGATCCTATAATCAGATTTATGATATGTCTACTGACTTAAACAGAACAGATAATTAACATAACCACTAACACCTGAACAACTTTTTTTTGCTGAGCTTCCCGATATGTCACTGTGCACAGAAACATCCATCCTGATTGAATCTCTCAAAGTCATGTCTGTTTGGTGTGATTGCAAATCGAAATTTCTGGACATTCTTTCCATATCATACAAAGTGGCATAGAACAGGTACTGTAGGAAGTACATCAGTTCTGCTTTCTTTATTAGATATCATATTTTTAAATGTCTCCTACATGTAATTTATCCTTGTTCAGAGGTGTGCAGGAAAATTATGACTTACTTCAGGATAGGGTACAAAAAGATGTTTAACAGAATCACTTTATCATTCATCTGAAAGGAAATGGTATGTTGTATTTCAGTATATATTTTTTAAACAGGATGATTGAACAGACATTTTCAGAAACAATGTGTTAAAAGGCTGCCAAATTTGTGCAGTTGGCTCTTCATAAATATTTGTATGCCTACTTTGTTATTCACTGAAAAGTCATTGTTTTAGAAAAGTGACAGGTATATGTTATTAAACTAATTTTTTTACAGGTTTTACTTTGCCAAAACATACTGTTAGCTGAAAGGTGAAATAAGGCTATGCAATGATGTATGGTACCGTTAATTTCCAGCTTCTATAAATAGCTTTTTTTTTGAAAAAAAAAAAAAAAAAAAGTACCTCTGCAGGATCATACCTCCAAACAGTGAGGGGGGATTTTAGTTATGACTAGAAAGCATCTTTATTTTATTCCTAATGCCTTAGATTTCAATTTCCTTTATCAATCACTTTTTTTTTCTTCTTTTTAACATTTGGTGTTAAAATATTCATAGTTACCATTCATAATTACCTACGATAGTACTTTTTAAAAATTTGTTTTACATAAGAAAAAAACCCTGCAAAACGTTGGCCAGCACTGGGGCAAAAGATGAAGGAAAAAAATTAAGAAGTCTCACAGGAATTACAATCCATATTTAGGAGTTGCTAAAACTGTTGCCAAAAGCCTGCTGTTATTTATTATTAATGTTATTTATTATGTTATTTATTTTAGAGGCCCTTTCTGCTCTACCTCAGCTAGGGAGCTCAGAAGCAAAGCCCGGCAAGTAGGACTGCGGGCACAGGGATCAGGGACAGGAAGATGAGTTATCTTTCCATAAACAGACCTGACTACTTTTAAATAATGCGGTTTCATGCTTATTTATTCCATGGCTCAATCTGGTCTTTTCCACCCTTTTTTTCCCTCCCTTGTTTTTTTCTATCCTTGTGCTCCCATACTGTCATTCCTTTGCCAGGGCAGTCTGTAGTGTATAGAGTGAGGCTCCGTCTCCCAAGCACTGTGAGAGGTTACTCAGTGTTTGACCACAGGATGTCTGCCCCTGCTTTCCTCCGTTATGAACATAAACATGAAGAGTCATCATGCCTCTTTGTTGCCTCAAAGACGATACTTACTGAAATACCTTAGTCTATTGACCTCACACACTAAGCTCATTATTTCTGCATCAGCAATAATCTTATTCCTAGATTCTTGAAGAAAATCTGTAATGGAAAAATAAAAAAAAAAAACAACACAGCAAACCTTATCTTTATTTTTACATTAAAAACGTAACACTGAGGTGACAAGACCTTTTGCGGGTGACTACTTCTGAGTAGGCAGGAGACTGTTGGGCAGATGTTGTGGGAAGGCACGGGATGAGCGTGGTGAAGGCAGGGGATATGGATTTGGAAAGAGGAGAGGAAAAGAGGAATGTGTCGCCCTTGATTTGAAGGTGGGCGCTGTGGCATGGCAGAAAGGGGAGGAAAGGGAAGTGCCCAAGGAAAAGAGGATCACAGGAAAACAGTAGAAAGGAAGAAAATGATGAAAATAAGGCAGAAAAGGAAATTAAATATATTAAAAAAAAAAAAAAAAGAATTAGGAAAAAGTCAGGGAAGAGTTCCTCTGACCAAGCGTACCAGGTAGATACCTACCGCTGAGTTTGCTGCCTAGCCTTCTGTTAGGCTCACCTGACAGTGAGGAGAAGTTGGCATGCCTGGAACAAAACTTACTTTATTCTCAAGTAAATGCCTAATACAGGTCATTATAGGACATCTTAAAGTATCTAAGTCCTGCTACTGAAGTAAAGGCATCATGAAATATTCCCTACCTGCAACACCCTGCCTGCCCTGAGAAGACTGGTACTTTGTCGTGTTTAGTTTTGAAGACTGATGCTTTGAAATGAAGACCAGGACTGGGGGCTGCTTCTAGGGTGGGCACACTTCAAGGAATTCTCCTTGAAGGCAGCCAGTCTACCAAAAACCTCAGCTGAGCTGAAGCATAGAAAAATATTGCAGAAAAACAAGCAACCAAACAACTCAAAGCAGGCACAGAACGAGTGTACTAATTCCTGGTGCTTACTGACCAGTCATATCTCTGTTTCGAAAGATGCCATGAACCACTGATCTGCTCATTAAATCTTATAAAAAGGTTACTATAATAGTTGCAGAAATTAATATATGCCTTGAAAATAATACAGTGCACACTGAAGGGCACGGTGCCACACTGACCTTACTTGGAAAGCTGTCAGACGTGTTGTGGTGCCGACAGGGAGGAACAGGCCTGCCTGTTGCTGGGCATAGGGAGTGGTAGACACAGGGAACAGAGACTCATCCATCTTTGTTCTCAGCTGGAAATTTTTTTCCTTTATCTGCAGATAAAAGTTGTCACCGATCACTGCCACTGAGTAGGTTTTGGTAACAGTTTAGCTGCAAACCAGGACTAAAGTCCTGCTCAGCACTGTTTTCTCATTCTGTATTCTAAATGATGCCTATCATGATTCAGTGCCTTAGGTAAAATGTTCTCCAGCATGACCTACTTGCTCTCCTGTGCTGTTAGAAAAATCTTTTCTCTTTGTGCTCAAACATCAGCTGCTGCTCTTTTGCACAGTAAAATGGCACTGCAGAGGCTGATGTGAATTAAGTTGGCCACTTGAAATGATGACTGCGCCTGTGGTGAGAATGAAGGAGCAATATACAGCCATACTGGACAGGCTCGCCAGCTGGTATCTTCCTCATAGATGATAAATGATATCTTAAAAGTAATCTGTTGGCATATGCAAGGCTGGACAGAAAGAACATGTTAAATTCTATTTTACACAAGTTATACATAGCTCAATCCCATGTGCCTGGATTTCTACCAACCACTGCACTGGATTTCCTGCTTGATTCTACTGTTTCAGCTGAAAAGCTGGTGCTGGCTGTAGGTTTTTTCTTACCTAGTTAAACTGTGCTTTGGAAAATGCTCGGAGAACATCTCGTATAACCAGTCAGGTTCAGTTCTGGCAGAAATTGCTCCAAGGTATTTTAGAATAAAGCCTATCGGACTTTTAAAGCTCCATTATTTATAAAGCCTTAGCACAGAATAGAATAGGGTTTTATAAAGCTCTGGCTTGGATTCTGAAAATAAAATAGGACTTAAAGAATTGTTTTAGATTTTAAAGAGTGGTAGTAAAACTCTTAATTGCTCACATCTTCTTTACTGCAAACAGACAAAAACAAGACAAATCCCTTGGTGGCTAATGGAGATTCTAGGAAAAGCTATTGGTTTCCTTGGGTATTTGCTCTAAACTCATAACTAGAGCTATAATCAGGTCCTCTCTTTCAAGTTAGAAGATCATTACACAGAATATATAAAATTGTTCTTTCACAGAGAAAATACTGATCCTAGCTATATAACTTGTAATGATAAATTCAAAGTGAATCCAAGCTATGAGAAGTGTCACAGTTCTCATTAGGATTGATGAGAACAAGGTGTAAATATCAAGGGATAAGCAGAGCAGTCTAAATTTGGATTTCATCTTGCCCAACAGGTTCTTTGAGCACTGTGATGAAAATTCATTCTGATAAGCTTAATACTTTTCAGAGAGATTAAGTTTTTCACCTGCTTATAGTAGATGTCAGAACAGCTGACATTAATTGGGCTACTGCCACACTGATGTAATTCAGCATATACATTTTGCTTTCCTTTAAAAAACGAAGATCAATAATACTCTTGTTTTCTGAAGCAAGTCAGGAGGTAGCAAATCAGCATTTAGGTTTTTTTGTTTTGTTTTTTTGTTTTTTTGTTTTTTTTTTTTTTTTGGTTTCATCTTAGGCTCAGTGACTTAGTGCCCTAGATTCTGTTATTCTCCTTCCTGTTCCTCCTGGTCTCATTTCGCTGACGAAAACTATTCACAGCCAGCTTCACAGTAGCAGAAGGACTAATGCATATTTGTGGAGCTCTTTCTTGACTGTGCTGGTAGCCCCTTATTTTTGTTGAGAGGATGCCTTGCTTAAGCCCTGAAGGACTGTTTTTACTGGGGACAGATTCCTTTACTCAGGGCTGTGTTCAAGCTGCATGTTTATCCTCTGTAGTTCAGCTGGATTTTTTAAAATGTTCAGGCACCTCCTGGGACCACCAGAGTGTCTGTTTGGGTTGTGTTAGCTACTCACGTGCTTCTGGGTGTTCAAGCCTCAGAGGCCTGAAATACATGAAATAAAAGAAGCATTCTAGCATAACTCTTACCTCAATGCCACAACAGCCAGCTGGAGAAGAGTGTGGTACCCTCCTAAAAGCAACAACTTGTATATCACCGGCTTCCCAAGGCTGCCAACAGAGATAGAGTTTGAAGAGTGATAACAACACAGGGCAACTTCTGGCCTATTTCTCCCCGAAGTGAGCAAGGTCATTGTGAGAACTCATCAGAAACGAACACAACCCGCCTTGTGCCGCTGCTTCCCTGCCTGACGCTTCACGTGGGCTGAGCACTGCAGCCGCATGGGGCGCAGAAGTAAGATGTAAAACGTCAGCAGGCGGTACTGCTGTTGGTGGAGAGCTCGTGCGAGTGAGCAGTCAGAAATGATGGCATCACTGTGAACGCTCCCAGCAGCAAGAGCCGCTGGGGAAAGTGTTTACAGCTCGGTTTAATTTCTGTCAGTTAATGAGACCTGCAGGGAATCTCTGCAGAGGAAAAAGCGCCTTATTTTGCCTTGTTTGCTTTCTAATCAAGAATATTATGGGTTTCCAGCCACTCCGTAATGACACTTCCCTCTTTCAATCTTTGGCCTCTGTCATTCCACATATAAATAAATAAGAAGAGAGATGGTTGGCAAAGTGCTTTTAGAAACTGCTTCTCCACTCTCTCCCCATGGCACTTGTTTGCTTCTCCTTGTTAAACACTTGGAGACTTTCTCTGGCACAGGAAACCCAGGGACTTGGTCCCTGTGCCAGCTTCTTCCAGCCTGGTGGTGACCCAGCTTCTGCTTCCACACAGGACATATCTTAGGTTAGCGACCCTGTTAATATCCCCAGCACATACACGGACTCTTGTACTGAGGCAACATGGTGCCTGGGACAGTTTTGTCCCAATAAGCTTATTTGAAAGGAATCTGTGTTCACCAGAAGGTGATATGGAGAATCCTGCCTGTATAGCCCTTTGGGCAAACAGGTATTAAGAAGGATGTTTTTGTTCCATAAATACGTTTACCCTCTTTTGCTATCTTCTTGGGATAGGCATCCTTCTCTTGGTTCCTCCCTGGCCATGGCATATACATGTAGACTCTGAGGCTTATGCACAAGGCTGCCAAATGGACTGAAGGCCGTACAGGGTGATAGGAGTACCCACATGCTCAGAAATAGAAACAAGACCCCTGAGAACGAGCGGAAGCCTTTATCTCTCCTTGCTCATCGGTAATGTCAGGACACAGTGAGTACCAGAGGAGCCTTTTCACTTAGGGATCATACGGTTTTTGTTCAGAGACCTGGCAATGACATGCCAAGTAAGGACATGTACTTTGTCTTCAATTGGCTGTCCACAGATAAATCTGTAAAAAGGCTAAGTGACATATACAGAATTCTTTTATTTGCGCAGGATTACCAATACTGCAGCTGGTGAGCACTAGGGCTCTGGTGAGCACAGTCGCCACCGTTGCGTTAGACTAAGTAGAAAGGAACCACTCCGTTATGGTTAAGATCATAAACACTGATGTACATTGATGGCTTGAATAGAGGAAATAACTACAGGGCTCAGCATGGCTGTACCTGCCCTCTGCTAATTTACATTTGCATAGCTGTTGGTGAAGGCTTGAACGTTAGAAAATTGGCTTTTATCGTAGCTGTAATTAAACTGCTGTAAAAAGACTGTGGACATGGTCTGATTTTGATGAGAAAACAGCTCACTTCTGTTGGTGTAAGGACTGTGAGGAAACAGTTGGGAAATGAGGTGCACAGGAGACAAAGATTTGGGTTCTGATCTAGAGAAGGAGAGAGTGTGAGAGGAAAATTAAGAGTTGTGTAACTCTTAGGACCTAAGCACCATGTGAATGTGCAGACTTAGCTAAAGGAAAAAAAAACTTCTCTTTATTCCATTTGTTTGAAATTGTTGTTGCTATAAATTAGCAAACTTTCTGAATAAGATTTTCATACTTCCTTTCAAAATGTTCTTCTATCTCTGAATTCACTCCTGACATTATAGTGCTGCAATTTACTTCTTTTTATTTTTTTTTCACTCTCAGACCAGATGCTTAGGAAATCTTAACAAAAACAGTCTGTAAGGATACAAGGTCAATGTGACTTTACAGACAAAACTGTGTGAAGTTTAGCATTTTCCCTTAGCCAGAATTTTGTGATTTTTTTTTCCTTATCTGAATCATTTAAATTAGAAAACAGCTTGTTGGAAATAGAAAATTGAAGAGGAAATTGCTTCCCAAATTTACCAAATCTAACTTTTTTACAGATTTAATTAGAAAGCTAAATAGAATGACAATATTTTGAGTTCAAACTATAAGCTAAGTCCTGTAATGTTCACCTCAAGGTCACCACATATTAAGCTTATTTTTTTTCTGTTTATAAAATTTAGTAAAACACTTGGGAGAGGAGACTGAAGTTTGAAGTGAAATGGATTTTTTGAGGGTAAACCTGTAAAACCTGTAAATACTAGAAATGCTGTAGATATTAGAAAGCTAAATGGTAGTTGCATCAGAAAAAGTAGTACAAGCAAGTTGGATGAGGGAATCCTTCCCATCTGCTCAGCACTGGTAGGGCCACATCTCAGCCCTGTGCCTCCTGCACCAGCTCTGTGTGGCAGGCAGTGTCCTTGGTGGGAGCAAGTGGAGTCCAAGAGCTTATATGGATGCAGTATGGACAGCAGGAAAACCAGGACTCTGCAGTGAAACAGAGAGCCAGCAAGGTGGTGGATGTGCCAATAGGTTTTTCAGTGCCTCCTTTTCTTTTCTTTTCTTTTCTTTTCTTTTCTTTTCTTTTCTTTTCTTTTCTTTTCTTTTCTTTTCTTTTCTTTTCTTTTCTTTTCTTTTCTTTT
>VZSV01000163.1:1199951-1210975 GCA_013398735.1 Nothocercus julius | reverse complement strand
CTTTTCTTTTCTTTTCTTTTCTTTTCTTTTCTCTTCTCTTCTCTTCTCTTCTCTTCTCTTCTCTTCTCTTCTCTTCTCTTCTCTTCTCTTCTCTTCTCTTCTCTTCTCTTCTCTTTTCTTCTCTTTTCTTTTTTTCGGGGGGGAAGCAAAAGGATAATAAAAGAGCTGCTGTTGTGAATACTTACTTTTTATTATACCGTTGCACGTAGAACTCAAATGCTGTCCAGCATAGCTGTACTTGAAAGTTAAGTTAAATTAACTTTCAAGAGTGAATTCAATATACTGCAGCTATTGCTGATTAGCTGCGTGTGGGGACACACTTTCCCGGAGTCAAATGCCCATTTGTGTTTGGCTTAATTCAGTCTGAAAAGAAAAGGTCAAACAGGGAGAGAATGCAGTGTATTCCAAGAGTGGAATCGATTTGGAGTGGCAACATGAAATGTTGTGATAGGAAAAGTGCTAAAAACATCAAAAACAGCTAAAAGGGTTGATGCATTTGTAAAACCGTAATGTGCAAAGTGCGAAAAGAGACAAAAGAAAACCATGGCTGACTGCTTGCTGTCACAGTGCTTTTATGGTCACCTGTGTCCGTGTTATGTGTTGGTTGTGACCCCTCCACGTTGTCATAAGGGCACACAGAGAAGTCACAAATTCCCTTCTGCTGCATGTGTGGGGGAGGCAGAGTTTTGCCTTGATCACCTCAGCTCTTGGCTTCTTTCTGTCTAGCAATACACATGCTTGTTAAATTTATTTTTACTATTCTGGGATATTTTAGACCTAGAGTGATAATTCCTTTAGTAAAAAGATTGTTAAAATAGTGAAGTGAATGTATTTCCTTTATATGTTTGCTCTATAAATTAATCTGCTTCTACCTGATTAGGGCGACCAAGCCACCCCTCTCCTGGGAGTGCTTCCTGAATTCAACTTCTCTCCTAGTTTTGATTAAAAATCAACAATTTTTGTTTGCTTGTTTCTGTGGACGAAAATATTTAAGAACTCCAGTGTCAAAAGTTACACTGATAATAGTCATAAATAATCCTAGCCAGAAAGCACACAAGTCTGCAAAATATTTGCCTCTGTGTTTAAGATGAAGAAATATTTACCTTGTGAGAAGGGTTGCAGAGTAATATTCAATAAACGCGTAATCAAAGACAAATATTATAATATTCCAAAACACTTGGCTTGCTGTAAAATGGTGCAGTTTCCAGGCATACATTTGCATCATTAGAAGTCATTCTCCACAGCCACCTTTCTGAAGAGTCCCCTGTTTGCTTACAGACAGCACGTAGTGTGTATAGACCTAGTGTGTAGTAGTATAGACCTGGAAGTAGAGAAAAACAGATGTGTTGAAGTGCTGCTCTCTGCAGAAGACAGACATCTCTGCAGCTCTTTGAGCTGGCTCTATTTTGAATGTCATTTAGTGCACCCAAAGATCTGCTCCAGCAGCTGGGACTCACCTGAGCAGCCACGTCTTTGGTGATACCCTTTGCCAGGCTTCGCTTCTAGCATCTCCTCTGTCCTGCAGTGGTTAAGTCGGGAGTTTCTGGCAGAGGGCTCCTAGCTTCTATCTCATATTGGAGTTCCCTAAACTAGAAAACATTGGAGTTTTGGAAAGGGCAAGTCAGCTCAATGACTCAGACAGCTACTCTCAGGATAAAACACAACCCTTACAGACAGTGAAATACTAAAATTGGTGAGATTTAAACTAAGCTCCTAGGGCGAAGACAGTGCACAAGTGGTGCGGCAGAGGCTTCTTCCACTCATGATAAAATGCGACTGGGAATTATGTACGATTTTTTAACTAACATTTTTTACTCATTTATGTCTTCTGTTCCAGAACAGCGGGAGATCCTCTGCACTCCAAAGACAACCAAAACAATCCTTTTTGCTCTCATTCGCTCACCTTTTCGTTAATAACTATCCCGTGTAGCCCCTGCTTCCTCCCAGTAGGGGTCAGACAAGGACCGCACGCGTTCCCAGATGTCAGCGGCTGGGTAAGATGCTCTTGGAAATACCTGGAATATCTTGGAAATTGAAGAGAACAGCGAATTACCATTTTGTTATACAAATATTTGCTTGAAAAGATCCCTTCTATTTGTAGCTTTTTGTAGCTTTTTTTTTTTTTTTTTTTTTTTTTTTTTTGGGGGGGGGAGGTGTTGGGAGGAAAAGCTAGGGCGTTTTCCTTAGCTGTCACACTACTAATAAATATACTTATCCTGCACTCAGTGTGCTTGAAAGCTGTTATTTCTCTCCCAGTGTTTAACTTGACTCACCAATCTCTAAAAAGTATAAAACTTCCTGTAGGAGAGGAAAAAGAAAGGGTTGACTGTAAGAACTCTACTAGGAAAATTTTAAAAAGTACAGCCAGGAACTGAAATAAAAAGTATTTTAAAATTTTATACTTTCATATGTGGTATGCCAGCTATGATTGTATTCTTAGTGAAATTTGCTTCAAGGAGAAAAATTGACAATGAAGATATAGCAGCTATATGATGAAAGCCTGTTATGATATCTAGGAAAAGACTAGTGGGATGCAGTGTGAAACCTTGGGCTTTTATGTGCCTACTGTTGTTATTTTAATGGGGAAAAAAAAAAAAAAAAAAGAGTAAGGATTCCAGAGAGGGGCCAGGGACCCGTTCTGATAAACCATGCACATGCAAATATCCAAAGGGCAGTTTTTTGTCCAGATGGCTCAAACCTGTGATCTGGAACTCATGATGGGCAGAGTACTATGTGAATATGGAAACACAGGCAGTTTTCAGAAATCATCTGCAGGCAAGGTCGCAGCAAATGAATCCCTGGAGGTTGCCTTCTCCGGCCTCCCAGCACTAACACTACAGCAGGTCAGCGTAATTTTAGCCAGCCAAATCTTGAAAACCTCCAAGGATGGAGATTTCATGGCCCTACTGGGCTGCATGTTCCTAATGAAGATTTTCCTATGTTCAATTTGGACCTCTCGCCCAGTGAAGAGGAATGGCCCATGCTCCTCTTACCTCCTCCCCACTGGCTGCAAGTCTGTCTAAAACCCCCATCTGGATGAGAACTTGTCCACTTTGGTTTAGTTTCTAGTAGAATGGATACAAATGATTTAAAGTTATGACTGTGAAGATGTTCTAAACTGTAGTTTCTGCTATGTGATTGCCTGCTAATGCTGGTTCATATGATTATTTTTTTTGTACTGAACTGGACTCATTAAGATCAAAAAATACCATGAAAAAGAAATTTAGAATCTTCAAAAGAGCCTTTTAACTAACGTAGAAGAGTGAGAGGATGAGCCTGCAGACCTGATAAGAAGGAAGAGGACAAAGGTAGACAAAACCCTGAGAGAGGCATAACTCAGTAATTACCATAATGTTAACAGAAAAAAGAGGTACTTGTCCACAAACCTGTCTATAAAGGAAGGAAGGAGCTCGCTAAATGTAGTTAAGGAAAAAAACCTGCATTACTTTGTCTCTGCATAGCCCTGCTTCTTCAAAGGAATTACAAATAAGTAAATCATTGCCACATTAGACAAAGAGTTTTAAATCAGATATTAAATTTTACACTGTAGACACTGTTCATTTCTGAAAGGAAGTTTTCTTAAACTTGAGTTATTCCCATGCAAATGGACTGGGAGCTATTAAAAGAGATGTAAAGGTGAACTCAGCATCTCTTCTTTGAAGACTCTTAAGTTCCATGTAGTTATTACCTTGTACAGACAGTGAAATACTAAAACAGGTAAGCTTTGAACAGTAGACTAGAAACTGTAATGTGTACTGAAGAGCTAATATCTACACAGCTCATAACCTAACTGCCTAGGATCTTATCAGTGTTACTCATTTCCTTCTGTCAAATAGGCAAGATAATGTCAGGCACTGAATGATCATGTTGTTCCAAGAAAAAATAACTAAATGTTATCAGTTACAAATGGTTCTTTTCTATATGACAAACGATGGCCTTATGGCCACTGGAACAAAATTATAGTACAAATCATAATGTTGTTAAGTAAGATGCATTCTAATTTCATCTTAAATTGCAGCATACCTGTGTGGGAAAAATTATCCATTCACTGAGAAAGATTAAGAATTTTTTATACCTACCATTATGTAGTGCATTGCTTAAAAAAAAAATCACTCAAACACTCTCCCAAGGGAGGTATTCATTAATGTTGTGAACGCTGTTCTACCTGACCAGACCTTATAGAAGTTTAAGGCAGGACATGAGGCTGATACTCATAAGCTCCATAAAGCTCAAAATACATTAGGAATAAGGGATGGCAAAGGATGCTGTGTGACAAGTCTCAAAGTAATGTCTTCTGCCAGTGAAGCTCTTACTGGCATTCAGAATGAGATAAAATTGCTCCTCTTGCAGCAAGGCTCAAAACGGTAGCAATTCAGAGATACCGAGCAATACGACATGTGCAACAAGGACAAAGAGTACCACTTCTCTGCCAGTGTAAGATGGGACTCTTAAAATTAAGAGCACTCTTTCAACACAAGTGTAAATAGGAACCAAAGTGGATTTGTTCTTTAAGAACTCAAACAGGCTAAGTCTCCATTCCTGGACATAAGCTCAGCCTGGTAACCCAGCACTCTCCAGCACCGTGCAGCAGGGTCATCTTGTAACCTAGCAGCATGCAGCGTCACACCTTGGTTTGCAAACTGGATTCTCAGATTCCGGCTTTAGAGCCATTTCCTGGGCCTGCTGCATCAGACTGTGCTGCACCACATCAGTCTGCCCCTCACTCTCCTGGGCTCTTTGGGTCTTCAGGGTTCTCGGATGAGATTCTGTAAAAGCTGATATGAAATTAGGCATGTGACAAAATTCCTCATGGTCTCTGAGACCACTAAGTCCCCTGCAAGGTTTTGTGCTGCTTTATTCTTGCAAACTTCCCAAGCTCCCTGTGGCAGCAGAGATGTTGAAGAAAAGATAGAAGAACACCTTGTGCACCACAGATTTGAATTAATTTTCTTTTTTTCTTTTTTTGTGGCTTTGGAACATTTCTTCTGGACCCAGTGCATCTTGAGCACTATTCAAATGCCATTTTGAAACTAAGTATGTGCAGATTACGACCTCTAAAGTTTTTGTCAGTGCATATTCGTAACAGACTGTTAGTGTTTAACCAGCACATGAGGGAATGGTTTATGTGACTACAAACATCACTCTATCCAGAAGATGCTGAGAGGGTTGTACTCGGAGGC
Source organism: Nothocercus julius (assembly GCA_013398735.1). NCBI lineage: Eukaryota > Metazoa > Chordata > Aves > Tinamiformes > Tinamidae > Nothocercus > Nothocercus julius. The sequence continues at coordinate 1,205,795 of VZSV01000163.1, read as the reverse complement.
AAATTCTTTGAGAGTGAGAGTGAAGTTGTCTGTGGAAGAGCATTTTTGGCACGCTGATGTTAATGGTATTAAGCACAAAACTTTCTTTGCTGCTCATGTTTCATTTTGCAAAAGGAGGTATTCAAGACCTCAGCTTTTTGTCTCTGCTTTTTCTTTTCAATTCTGAGAAAGAAAATAGCCTCAACCCTTTGTGCTGACTGAGAGCTTCTTGACTGACTTAAATGCTGACCCAGACCAACAATGTTCATTAAAAAGGTAAAATTTTGATTGCTGTTTCTTTTGCTATTGAAAAAGCAATCACCTTTAAAGCATAGTCTTTTGAATTTCTGACAGGCGGACGCTCTGCAAGCCTTCCACACAACAGCAATATCTTTTGAGAAGACTAACTGCCTGCCAGTGGGAAAGGAATTAATTTTTCACAGGTTTCTGAAATGCACGTGTTTGCAAGGTTACAGCCTAAAGAAGGTAATGGAAATATATGTCACTTGGCTTTTTCCAATGCAGGTCTGTGATCAAGCATCTTGACTCATTTACAGTATATAGCAGAGCAGAATTATAAATCCTTTACCACTGTGCTACTGATTGTGAAAACAGTGTAGAGAAATTTTAGATTTTAAAACACACAGTTCTCCTTCTAGTGATGATCATTGTAATATGCATTTTTCAAGGCACCAAAACAAGATCAGAACATTACAGTGTGTGCAGTCTGACACACACGCTTTGTACTTACTTACAGGCGGTAAAAGCATATTTCTAAGAAACCTAATACTATCATTTTTCATTTTATTGGGAGAAATAGCTAATAGATAATTATCAAGAAGGACCTCTCTGTTTTTTTTGGAAAACAAACAAACAAACAAAAAAAGTCATATTGCTGAAAAAGACACCTTATATTAAATCATTCTCCTCCTCAAATTTGAAATACCAGTTTTCACACTATACAGGCTCTGGCAAAAAGCAAACACTAACTTTGGATGACCAAGAAAAAACAACAGATGGGAACAAGTTATTTGACACTACAGATAAATTAAATGGGTAATAGTTCACAGACTAGTATCACAGGGAGAGAAAAAGATCCTTTATGATTGAAAAAATCCTGTAAGTAAAATGGTATCACCGTGAAATTCTCTCTTTGCGTAAACAAAGCTAACACCACTGGTTTAGGGTGGTGAATATATTTTATATGTACTTAATATATACCTGGCATTATTAGAACCAATTCCACTTTCTGCAAAAAAGGAAAAAAAAGGTAAGATACTTGGCATTTTGGCAACAGCCATATGGTTGCTCTAACCCTGCAAGTCATGAAGAGTCTACAACAATGAGCACTAGCAGAGGAGTTGGATTATTCAGCCCTATAGACAAGTTTCCTTTTTTTTTTTTTTTTCCATCTGATCTGAAAAATAGTAAGTTTTAATCCATGCTGTCTCTCTCGGTGTCAATTCTAGAATCCCATGGAGCTTGTCATCTCCTTTCTCCTGGTGTTTCAGTTGGGATTCACAAAATCTGAACAGTATCAACAATATTAATGAATGATAATTTGTAGGTAAAGATGATGAAATACCATCATGGCTTTTCCTAGAAATTATAAATGTATCATCAACAGGTGAGCCAAGTATGCTACTTGCATCTTGAATACCTGAACATATATTTGCATGCTCAAGTTGAGCAGAATTACTGAGAACTCTGAAAACATACTGTATTGTATCATTTGTACTTTCTCTCTTTAGATTGCGGTGACATATGTTATCCCAAAGTTTTTTAAACACCAGGCACTGAAGCTATAAACAAGATTCAGACCATCATTTAACTCAATGGGGGTTTGGGCTTGGTACCACCCCCATAATTCCTGCTCCTTTGCTTTCTCACAGGCAGCTTGATCTCTGCGCAGAGGTGCCCATATCTGGTTTACAGCAAGGTACTACAGTTGAAAAAAAAGTTTCTCATGGTGAGAAACACAGCAGAGGAACACAGGTGGGAGTCTTTTTCTGGCCTTGCCCTCAAGGTCCCTGATAAATGCAATGCTAGACAACAGTTTTGCAGGTTGTATGAATAACTGGGAACAATTAATTTCCATTTCTGAGGGTAGTCCATGATTTGGAACTCTTTCTATCTTCTGGAACAGATCAAAGCTATTCCTTAATGTTCTGCATGAGAAAAAACTTCTTTTTAAGATATTTAAAAATCATTTTTCTTTCAACTTGCCAGAGCTTTTAAAAGTTGGATTCAGTGCTGCAAGTTAGGGCATCTTCAGAGGGTGACTGAACCCACTCAGTTTAGTCACCTACCTTACCATGGAGTGAACAGTTCTTGGAGGAATTTATCTGTCACTGTAGACCCTACATAAGTAGATCAGTTTACATGTGTAATTTCAAAGTGGTAAAAGCCTTATGAGAAGAATACTACCTATTGGTATAATCTGGTAAGAATTATGAGATATCATAAACTTGAGCACTCAGAAGTCTTCTAATATGAATGTCAGCCTATAGTTGTCTCATGGCCAGTGTGAATGATACTGAATAGGTCTTCAAGTTTCCTCCCTTCTTTCAGATATTCAGCTGGCAAACATCCCTTGTTCACCCAGGAAATAAAACTTTCCAATGTCAACTACATAAAAAACAAAATACAAATCTTTCCTTAGTTTAGTAAGAATCAGCAGGGTATCAGGAGGAGAAAATATGTCAGACTAAACAGCTGGAGAGAAAGGTGAGATATCTTTAGTATTTCTGTGTTTGTGGTTGTGCCCACAGGTTGCTAAGCACTTTTAAAGCGAAAGAAAGCCTAATATTTGCTCTCCACAATTCGCAGAAAACTATCAACCAGTGCAGAAGAAAAGGTGAAGAGCTTCAAATAATGTAGATATCATTCTAATAGCTACAGATAAACTGTAAAGACCACTCTCTGGCAGATTTTGGAAACATGGAAGCTAAATACCCACATTCAAAACACTGTGCCTAAATGAAGTGAAGCAATGATGGTTGAGGTGAATATGAAAACTTAAAATGTGTAAACCTGGAAGTGTCCTTTTTCCACTTTCATCCATCACTCCAGTTTCTTCGCAATATCCCTGCCTTTTCAGCTTTGTATGAAGCTCAACAAGGAAGAAATGTAATCAATACAATGCCAAAGCTGGACAGAGCAGGAGTCTACCAAACGAAAATCAAATGCCTAGCATTGAAACTATATAGAGAGAAGGACATCACTGGCTTTCTGAGATTTCTGTGAATTTAAAATACAAAAATGAAACAAAACAAAACAAAAAACATGTCTGGAAAAAGCCAGACCAAAAAAAAAAAAGAGAGGAAAGGAAAGGAAAGGAAAGGAAAGGAAAGGAAAGGAAAGGAAAGGAAAGGAAAGGAAAGGAAAGGAAAGGAAAGGAAAGGAAAGGAAAGGAAAGGAAAGGAAAGGAAAGGAAAGGAAAGGAAAGGAAAGGAAAGGAAAGGAAAGGAAAGGAAAGGAAAGGAAAGGAAAGGAAAGGAAAGGAGAAGAGCAAGAATGAGCTCTTTTAAGAATATAGAACTCTTAGAGATGTCTGGAAAATATTTGTACAAATAAGGTAAAAAGGCAGAGAAAAAGTGCAGTGTAATTGAAAAACCTTTCTACAGTAGTAAGTCAGGCACACCTGTTTTCAGTGACAGGAAGAAGTGTAGGTTATAAATATTTTAGGGCAAAATCATCTAGAAAGTTCATGCTCCAGCTTCTTGCATGTAGGAGAGACTATTTTTTCCTTTTAAAAATGCACTTCTGTAGAGAGGGACAGAGCATCATAGAGGCAGAAGGGCAGAAGTCAGTTCAACACTAGCAAGTTTTAGAAAGTATGTTTTATATTAGGGAAGATGGAAGACTATAGACTAAGAAAAAAAAATAATTTAATCTTACTTCTCCCCAAAAGATTTTGTTTTGGGGCAAGCTCTTTTCTCTTTATTTGCCAAAAGACAGAAGAAAAAAAGTTATAGGAAAAGAGCCTTTATTTACTCAAAAAACAGCTTTCATCTAAGAAGAAAGGGTAGTGTACTGAAACTACTGAAACAAGTGAAGATGTTAGTGAAAGGAGAATGGCAGATTATTTGCCTATGAAGAACACGCACAAATACAAGTAGGTAGAACAAAAAAGGTTAAGGAAAAGCCAAAATGCAATGAGAAAAATGCAATAGACAATAAAAAGTGTTTCTATTTAGTCTATGATTTTTAGTGTCCAATGACATTACGGATTTTAGTTCCAAATTTTTTTTTTTTCAATAACACTTAGTAGCTAAAGATCAGAAATCTTTCTTGATGAGCACACTCTAAAATAAGTGTCCACAGAAATAATCTCCTTTCTCTCAAAAAGCTCACCATCATCAGAAATTTCCAATGAGCCAAAACACACCAAACATAAGCAAGTCTTGCCAAAGCAACCAGGGAAAATGGCCTGCACAGTTAAACAACTGTCTATCCAGAGTAGCCAAAATCCATGGACCCAACGTATGTAGATTCCCCAAAGCATCCACGTACTCTGTGCAACCATTATGCTGTGGAAACTACAAGGGTATAAGCACCCTCTTACTTTGTATCCACACACATCCATACATTAATCCATACACTAAACAAAACAATACTTCACAAGTGGAAGCACATTTTTTAAAAGATGGTTTCTGACCTTCTGATCCTGAAGACAAATTTGCTCAGCACATTCTCAGCCACAATACTACCATTTCATGAGATGTCCAAGATGTCTAAGGACTGGAATTTCACACTTCTCATCTTCTTCATGAGAAGATATTTCTTGAATTTACCTTCAGATTGATACAGTGCTAGCTGTAACTTCCATGAAGTACATGAGTAATGTTGTGGTTCATCATAAAAATAATACATTTTAATGAATTAATCTGAGGAGCGTACCTGACAGTTCCTCTTAGAAAGTTGCTTTAATAGACTGGACTTAGTTCATATGGCTGGTGCAGGGAGGACTGGAAACAACTGCAAATGACCATACCCACCAAAGGCAAATTTTCAGTGGAAGAAAATGTTCTTGGCAGTATAAGCCTTGCAAATTTCTTAAAATTTCTCAAAGGTATATGGAAAGGGGACTGTAAAGAATACTTACAAGGATCATAATTTAATGTAATGTGCATAATAAAAATATATATCCCTGTAGAATCCATGATTATTTTCCTACTACATTAGACAGCTTTCTGAATGTAAGGAAAACACCAAAATCTTAAAAATGTCTAGCTTTAAAAACCTACATTGAAATGCTCTGCAGCATCACTTCTATGCTTCTATGGCTTGCTAATACAAATTTTCAGTTCTCATTCTTGTGGGATAAATTCAGCCTCAGTGTAACTTGTTTAATGTAAAAGAGATCTTTCCCAGGATAGCATGTAATTCCACACGTTTCTATCATAGCAACATTTTTTGCTGGAAACTTGAGAGTGGCTCAGAGATTCTATCTCTGGAAATGTACTTAAACCAGGGGAAAGCAAAATCAATTTCTAGAAATCTAAAGACTATGATGTTAAGCAGACTTTACAGAATACTATCACAATAATGTTATCACAGAAGTTATCACAGCATCAACCAAGGCAATGGAGAATTGTGTACAACTACATAAGAGTAGTTAAATCTATACATCACTCCATATTTAATTTCAGCCACTGGAAATGGAAGCGTTCTCTGATCTAAATTAATTTCTTATATCTTCATAGAATCATAGAATGTTTAAGGTTGGAAGGGACCTCTAGAGATCCTCTAGTCCAACCCCCCTGCACACGCAGGGTCACCTACAGCAGGTGGCTCAGGACTGCGGCCAAGCGGGTTTGGAAGATCTCCAGAGAAGGAGACTCCACAGCCTCCCTGGGCAGC
>VZSV01000163.1:1186351-1198681 GCA_013398735.1 Nothocercus julius | reverse complement strand
GGCACCTCCCCCGTTCTCCAGGACCTTTCAAAGATGATGGAGAGCAGCTTAGCTATGACATCCGCCAGCTCCCGCAGCACTCTGGGGTGCATCCCATCAGGGCCCATGGATCTGTGGGTATCGAGTTTCCTTAGGTGCTCTCTGACCCAGTCCTCCTCAACCCGGGGCAGGTCTTCCTCTTTCCAGGCTTCCTCTCTTCTCCCTAGGGCCTGGGACTCTAAAGGGCTGCCCTTGGCAAACACCGAAGCAAAGCAGGTGTTCAGCAACTCTGCTTTTTCTGTGTTTTTTGTAACCGGGGCACCCACTCCATTCACCAGCGGACCCACATTTTCCCTGATCTTCCTTTTGCTGTTAATGTATTTGAAGAAGTTTTTCTGGTTATTTTTAACATCCCTTGCCAGATTGCGTTCCAACCGTGCCTTAGCTTTCCGTGTCGCCTCCCTGCACTCCCTGACAACGTTCCTGTATTTCTCCCAAGGAGCCTGTCCTTTTTTCCACTTTCTGTATACTGCCTTCTTCTGGTTGAGCATTACCACAAGCTCCTTGTTCATTCACGCAGCTCTCCTGCCCCCTCTGCCTGACTTCTTGCACACAGGGCTGCACTGCTGCTGGCCGTGGAGGAGGTGCTGCTTGAACACCAACCAGCTCTCTTGGGCCCCCCTTCCTTCTAGAGCCCTAGGCCACGGGATTCTTCCGAGGAGGTCTCTGAAGAGGCCAAAGTTGGCCCTCCTGAAGTCCATGGCTGCAAGGCTACTTACAGCCCTGCTCCCTCCTCGTTGGATCCTGAGCTCCACCAGCTCATGGTCACTGCAGCCGAGGCTGCCCCCCACCTTCACATCTCCAACAAGTCCCTCTCTATTTGTCAGTAGGAGGTCCAGTAGCCCCCCTCTCCTCGTTGGCTCCTCCACATCCTGCATCAGAAAGTTATCATCCACGCACTGCAGGAACCTGCAGGACTGTTTGTGCCTGGCTGTGTTGTCCTTCCAGTTGATGTCAGGGTAGTTGAAGTCCCCCATGAGAACCAGGGCTTGTGACCAATCTTATCTACTTCTTAGCATAAAAGAATATTTCCAAGATACATATTACCTTGCATACTGTGTTTAGAGTCTTTTTATGTAACGCAAGTTACATAAACCTGGGAACTGAAAGCTGTTCACTGGAAAACCAGCCAACCTGAGGTAATCAATTCACTAGGTTTTCAACAAGATAGTAGAAGTGGTTCATACCAAAATAAGAAAGGGAAAAAAAGGGAGCAAATGCCCAAGGAATCTATAAATATATATAGTTTCAGGTAACGGAAAGGAGGCCTTACACTCAACTTCATGGCATTTCTGTTTATCCTTAAGGCTGTAATTGCATGGTATATTTTGAGCGAGTATAGGGTTTACTAAAGCAGTAATTTGAATGTAAAGCTCACAGAGGTAAAAAGAATAAGTTCTTTCCTGCCCAGAGCACCTTGTGCAAATGCTATGCTGTATCTTGCAGTAACTTACAAACACTATATTTGACTAGTTCCAGCCTTTCCAAGAATTGCTTATAACAGGAATAAATGTGCAGAGCTACATAGCTTTTAATGAAAGCAAGGAAAGCGTATTTTGTTCAGGAATCAGACCTCATGTGTGGTGAAGCCTTCAGAGGCAGATGGCCCTGGCTGGTGCATGCTTGCAATCCCTTTTCAAAGCACTTGCAGTGGCTGCAGAACAGACTGTTTGTACCCAGGAGTCTACCAGAAATCAGAGTTATTCTCCAGCGAAGCTGTTTGGGAGAGGGACTGGAAAGGGAACATGCAGCAGATGAGAGGCATAATGGAATTTGGGAAGATTGCAGCGAGAGAACAGGGTGTTTTGAGATCTTTTCTTCCTAAAAAAGAATTTCCTCCTCCCCTTCCTCCTTTGCCTTGACATTATGTTACTGCAGTGCTCTTAATTTAAGTGAGATTCCATGCAGGCCACCCACATGGGAATATGGCAGCCTGTCTAAGGACTAAGTAATCGCTCAGCAAGAGCATGTAAGACTCATATTTTCTGCTGGGATCTAAAATTCAGAATGCCACTTTTTCATGTCTAAAGAAAATCTTCAGTGTTTTGGATAATGCTCCTGTTATTTGGTAAACATACTGCCAAACCAAGCAATCACCTACAGTGCACAAGCTGACAATTCCCAGCATAAGCAGAAGGGTGGGTAGACAGAGGCTTTCAGGCAAGAAACCCATGGAATATGTTCTGTGTTGTGGTTCAAGATCTTCACTTTTCATTGTTTGTCCTATACTGGGTTTTGAAGCATGAAATTTCTATTACCTATGGATTTAATTGTCTGGTCTGCACTTACTGCGGACCCACCCATATTGAGTGCTAAACCACAGACGTCTGAAAGAAGCCCCACAGTGTAGTTCGTAGTCATGATATATTCTTACCTAGAATTATTTCCTCCAGCTGGCAATTCAAACTCACATAAAAAAACACAGGTGCTGGAAGACCTAAGCCGCAGGGATAAATCCTGATAATTTTGTGAAGCTCTGTATTAAAAAAAGCCCAAATTTTCTGCAAGACTGAGCTTTCTGCTTACCACTGCAGATATATGTTTTTTACCTTTCCTAATAATGTGTAGAGTTGCATCCATTTGAAGTATTATTGCATTCAGAAGACCATAATGAAAGCATGGAGGCACATGGTAATTAATGGACATTTATCTTGGAAAAGGCAAAGATTTTCTGTTTTGAAAAGACAATGAAATCTTCACATGGCTTCTGGTACTCAGGAAGAGAGGGCCTCTCTGGATTTCTCCACTGATGCTGAACCAATCTCCTGGCCCTTCTCCAGCATCTCTTACAGAAGAGGTGAGATGGTTTGCATAGTGCACTCAGTATAGTATGACAGTAGCTTCAAGTGAGCATGTGAAGTGACACCATTATAATTTCCATAAATTACATAGTTGACTCTAGTGAGGTAAAAATAGGATTATGGAGCTTGCCTTCAGAAATACATTTTCTTTTCTCGACTCTTGCCTCTAATCCAGGTCTTTGGGAGGGCTGTGGTTCAGCTAGTGATGGTGTTTTCAGACTGGAGCGGCTGTGATGAGGAACTGTCAGGGAAGGGGCTGGGAGCTGAAAGCCGAGCACGATAACACATCCAGCAGGACAGGGGCTTGCCAGCAAGAGCCTCGGTAAGCAATCTGTGGTCACTTCTGGTGGCACAGGTATGTCCATTATGGGTTTGGCCAGATGTTGTCACAGCTGGACCCCAGGCTTTTGCCAGGGTTCTGGGAGGACTGTGTCACAACCAGGTGAGAAAGGTGGAGCGACTGCTGCGTTCACTCACCTGGGGAAGACACTTGTGTGGGACAACATCCAATGCACCGTGCAGAAGTGGCCATCTGGGTTCCCGCTTCATGATTACTGGTACTTCCCCACTTCTTCTGTTAAAACCCTGTGAAGAGCTCCTTGGACACCCCGAAGATCTCGTGTATTCTCAGCCATCGGGTGACCCCTCTTCCTTAGCCAGTCTAGCCCCTGTGATGGCCCTGGGGCTGTGCTGGCACAACAGTTTGACGTTTTGGACAAGGGACGGGGTCAAAGCCTTTTTGTTGGAGAGGTGAAATAAAGCCCTTTTTTACAGTGCTTTTGTTCAGCCGAGTGGTTCTCCTGCTGTGGTTTGTCACACAGCGCAGACAGGAGGTGTCATGGGGCCGGGAAGCAGTGAGCAGCAGCAGCAGCTGATGACAGCAGTGAATATGCTCACGGGATCACAGCTGCAGCATTTCTATTAAGTCTGCCTGAGCTGCCGGCCGGCGCCCGCCAGCGTAAGGGCAGCCCGAGCTCCCTGTGAGGCATCCTCCCGCGAGCACCAAGGCTGCGCGCAGCCCAGGCGCCCACCAGCTGCTCCACGCAGCAGCGCAGGCTTTCACTGCTGCCCAGAAACGCGTCCTGGGGCTATTTTTAATACAGTTAGCTCTGGCCTGCACTAGCAGTGGTGCTGTGAGCCTGATGCACTGCAGACGTACTTACCTGCTAAATCTGCGCTGAAGCCAGTTCAGTCCTAGCAGGGGCTAAGGTGACTTGATTAAAAACAGGTCGTAGGAGTTTGTAGTTCTTTCTGTGCAGGCAAGACTCCTTTATCCTCTGTGGGAAAGATGATTGGAATGTTTGTGTTCTTCCAGAGTAGAAAACATTTTCAGGTCAGCCTGAAACATTATGCTAAATGAAATGCAAACTCCCAAGAGAAAGCAGTTGAAGGGATAATGACAGCATAAGAGCAATGAGGGTACGGGCTAAGGAAGGGCTGCAAGTAGTACAGCAAGCTCCAGTTTTGAATGAGAATATAGCTAATGGTACAGAACAACTTTCATTATGACAGCTTTCATACCCTCACAAGCCTTCACCTTTTAGGCTTCAATTCACACCTATTTATATGGCTCCTATAGAAATTCTAGGAGACATTTTCTCCACCTAAACAGGCTGAGCTTGCAGAGCCAACTATATTATCAGATTGGTGCGAGTACTAGTCACAACTCACTTCTTCCCTTCAGTTGTGGATAATTTGAAGGATAAATTTGACCCCTATTTTAATGTTTTGGTAATCTCTTGCTTACACTTGAGAAAGGGGAAGCAGCCAATAAGCATATGAGCCACTCAAATACCTAACATGGACACATACTCATATATATATGTATGTGTATACACACATATACAAAGAGAGAGAGAATATATTTTGACCATATATATGAGGTGCGTGTGGGTGTATGGTCAGTGATTCGACTGTTGTATGGAACGTTCAGTGTTAATTGTGCAGTTGCTGGTGGAAATCATTGTTACACGCTTTTGTGGGGAGAAAAAAATAAGATCCAGAGATCTAGAGCACTCTAAATCTTTTAGATAACAATTGTAAATGAGGATGCAAAATCCACTTACAAATTTGTATTGATAAATGAAGTGCTACTTAGGAATTAGTTTGCTTTCATGTTTATGTCAGCACATGTGCAAATTGCAGTACAAAATCATTGAAAAAAACGTGTAGTCCTAATTATGAATAATACAGCAGCAGCTGGGAAACTTGGGTAGGCGCCAACAGAAGAGTTGATGTCATTTTCTTTTAGAAGTCAGATCAGTGGTTTTTGAATACAGCACTTCTTTCTTGCACATTTTATAGCTCTGGAACTAGCTACATCAAACGCATTCAAAACTTATGACTTGCATAAATGTTCATGAGATGAATTGGAAAGTAGGGTTTTAAAGAACATGTTTAAAGTTAATTGCTTTACGTTAGGTATCTCTGTACAGATCATATAGCAATAAAAGAATAGAGGAATTATAGTGGCAAAGGTGTGTAATCACAAAAGGTGAGAAGTTCTCAGAAGGGCAGATTGATTACGTGAGGCAGTTCTAAACACTCACAGAAATTAGCTCAGTCTTTGCTAGGCAGAATTACAACTTTTAACCATAGCAAAGGAAAACAAATACAACCATTTAGCCCTGAGTTGCATAAAAGGCTAGCCCTGAGTTGCATAAAAGGCTATGTCTCTTCATGTAAACCTTTGAATATCTTTTTTAAATCCAGTCTGGGAGGAATAATAAAAAAGAATTGTAAAAGATGCAAATGCAGTTTGTTACTGTTTTTGAATAAATAACAAGTCATTAGCCTCATCATGCAGTTTTCCATATCATAAGCTTACAGAATTTTCTTGGTCCTATGGATTCCCAGGCTTGAGTACAGGAATTTTAACTCAGTGATAGTTCCCCAGCTGAAATATTTGCCTGCATCTTTCCAGTGAAAGCAGAAGGCCTGGATGGTTACTATGCTATTTGCCTGTGCCTCCGCAGGAGTGACAGTGCACTTTCTCAGTGCGGTGGGCATCTATTTGCAGGAGCAATGCTAGATATAAGAAAAGCAATTTGCCCGTTAGTAACAAAAGAGTTTTTAAAATGTACGAGAAAGGATAACTAGAAATTCTCAGTACTCTATAAAGAGTGCAAAGTGCAGCATCAACAAAGCCATTTTAGTCTTCTACAATTGCAACAGTGACAAAACAGATCCAGAAAAGCATGTTGGATTTTTATTGTGGCTGATATGTGTAACAATTCGCAATATTAATTTAATTATAATCATTTTAGTCATGATAGTCATGTGGTTGAAAATCCACAGCTTGACTTTCCAATCCCATGCTAAATTTTAGTGTTGGCAGTTAGAAGGCAGATTTTTTCTTGCATACTGTGAAGACTGTGTAAGAAATAAGAGTGAAAAATCACAGAACAGGAATATTTTAATGGAAACGTTTTTGATATCTATGTCTCCATATCAGCAAACATCTTTGTTGTATTTACCCAAACTGTTTTGGCCTAGTTTATCACACTTAATTTTCAAACATTTTCAATACAGAAACTTGGATTGTGATTTTTTTTTTTATTAGCCAAGAAACAATTCATTCAACCAAAAGGAGTGCCTTGCTTTCATTTCGTAGTGGACCTGCGAATCAAAAACACTTTCCTGGAGAGAATCTCATTCTAACACAACTAGGTCTAAGTTGCTTTCCCTTCAATTTCATTAAAGTTAGCCCTTTTGAACTATGTCCATGTTGTCCCCTAGGATGAGCACTGGGCTTTTGCTCACAGTAAAAGGAATTTTGGAGACAGAGCTAATGTAAACTTTGTGTAGCAAAAATTCCAAACAGAGGTATTGTTGGTTGATGATTTTATTCATTTTTCTATAAGCAACTGTAAGGCAGTGACATGAGATGCAAAATTTACTTTAAGTACACTTCAGCTGAGGCATATAAGCTCAACTGATATGGTTATCTATATGCATATATTAATATTAATAAAAATACAAAATTGTCTATGCCCGTTTACCCTGTTCCCTTTACCAGGCTACCTACTCTCAAAAGGTCTGGTTGGAATGTGCAGATACCTGCACATCTTCTTATCAGATACAACTGTGCGCACAGTATTACATACACAGAATAGAACAAGGGATAAACAATCTAACTGAATTAGTAAGACACATAAATATGACAATTTGTATCTGCAATCAAAGTAAGTCCTGGCAATTTTTATCTAATCAAGAGAGAATTGAACAAACACTACAAATAATTGTGAGGCTTCTTAGATGATCCGTTGCACCTTTTTCTATAATATTTAGTCCATTCAGTAGAAAACTACAGTGTTTTTTCTTCTTTGATTATTGCTACATCTATTGTGTATTCAATTGTGAAACAAAAAGGCAGCTATTCTTGAAAACCAAATCTAGTTTTGCCATGATTTTTCTAAAGTTGGTGAGGGAGTTCTACTTTTGTTCTTTGATTAAAATTTTCTATTATCTTCAGGTTTTATATGGGTGTTTTTGTACGCATGTGTGTGCGCGCGCAGTATTACTCTCCCTTTCTTTTTGCACAGAATTTCCTCCTTATTCCAGGAACAACAGCTGCTGAATTGCAGTCATTCCTACCATGTTCCTACCATTCCTACCAAGATAATAAAAGTCTCTGTGGATCAGGGATAGTACAGAACTATAGGGAAGAATAAGAATTGAAACCAATGTACAGAGCTTTAAATTCCTTCAATTCCTAGAAGCTTTGCAAGTCTTTTCAAATATTAAATAAGTTCTCTGTAGAAGAGTGATCATTTCACAATTAATTAAAATGCATTTTGTGGGCCACCAGAGAGTTCATTTGCTAGTTTACTTGCCTTCAAAATAAAAAAATAAAATTAAAAAGCCTTCTGATATATTTTAAAAAACAAGAATACTCTAGATTTATGTTTTCCAGATGTGAAAAAATTGATCACTTTAAAAAGCCCAATATATCATATAAAAGTGGGGTCTGCATAATAAACAGTCATTTTATCAGGGTTATCTGATAAAATTCTTGTAGCTTATGGAAAAGTACTAGGTGTACAGAACCGTAGCATAAGAAGATTATTGAACTGACTGTTTTTGCCTGCAAGGGAATAAAAATTCATAGTTTTATAGCAGCTTTTAAATATCATACATATGTATATATGTGTATGTATGAGCATTTATTGTACCCATCAATATAGTTGGATAAATTAGAATCCTAGGCAAACTGAGGAGAGATAAGAGGAATGCGAAGAAGGGAGAGGCGAGAAAAACAGGAGAAGAAAGAGGAAAACACTGCGTTAGGTACCGGTTGTGAAAAATTGTCCAACATTGAGAGTGTCAGATCAGCTCCTGACAGATCCTACAACGACCCTTACCTGGAGATGGTTGTATGGATTTTCTTATGAAATGAAAATCATAATTACACTTATTTTCTAATCTTTTTTCATGCATGGAAAATATTTTTGAAAATTTGTATACCTACAAAAACAAGGAATCATCATTGTCTTCTTGAATCAATGTAAGAGAAAGCAAGTGGAGCCCTTTGGGAAGATTTCATGGCATACTACATATGTTTCCTAGGTAAGATTACCAATTGTCATGATGCTGAGCTGAAGCAAAGCACATTAACTTGGGAAAACAGCAAATCTGGACTATGTAAGCATGGCCTTTTGTGCAGAAAAAAAAAAGGATCCCTGAGCTAAGAGAACTATGAATATATACAGTAAACAATATTTAGATTGTCAGAAAAAAAAAAAAACAGGGTTTCTAAACCAGAATGCTCGTTCTGTATGAATACTATTCCTAATGAAGAAAAGCACTCTGCTTTCAATAGCACGAAGCCTGCTGAATTTGGGATTCAGAATTAATTGCTGCAGGGATAGTAATCACAAGACTATTGTGCATCAAAGAATTAGTATCCACACAACAGTTAACGTGAGTAGGTGCAGCCCTGTGCTGTGCTGCCCATTTCCCATGGTCACAGGGCAAACTTACCCAGCTAATCACAGCAGAGGAGCCTGTAGGCAGCTCCCACCAGGCACCAGCGATTGTGCCACCTGCACATCCTACTCTTTATCTAAAAGAGAAGCAACACGTTCTCATGTGAACATCCTTTTGCTTGACAGTAGAATGATGAATGGAATTGTTTTCTTCTCAGGAAATCCTATAAGAGCTCTAAAGACCAAAATGCTGGTGAATGTCACCATGGGGAGGATCTGCACAGCACACCGTGTGTCCCCACTGAGATGTCCAGCCGATGCTCTATCACCTCGGCGCTCCCGGCGTCAGAAGGGACGTAAGATTTAAATTCCTAATCTTTTATTCTACACCTGCCTTTGAATATTTTGATGAAACATTGTATTATATGTAAAGATGAGAGCAGGCATTCTTTCGTACTGAGATCCAGAATGACCCGGCATCTGCATTGGCATAGCCGACACAATCTCAATAATAAAATGCCTTTTTGAAAAAGGGATAACAACATAGAACAGTCTGAACAGGTGCCAGGCTGGCCCCACATGCAGATGTAGGGTCTGCTGCACAATTTTTGGCTCAGGTGACCTTTCTAGTGAGCTAGGAAAATGAGGAGGAGTTATCTGGACATCCACCTCCAGCTGATACATTAACATGCCCCAAAAGCAAGGGATAGGAAAAGAGAAAAACAGGATTTGTGCTGTAGCTGGTTGTTCTTAACATGTTTGAAATGAGTGTGGGAATGTTTTGGCCAGAGAGAAGCCTTCAAAATACTAGTACGATCTGGGAAGAACTAGCGCGGGTATCCGTGCACCGGAAAACGCTGGCAAACAGACTTGCTCCTGGCTGTGCTGTCCAGGGCCAGGGTGGGCAGTGTGTGGTCCGTGGGCAGTGGGTACAAGGCAAAGGCTGCAATCCCGGACTGTGGGACTATCAGTTTTGAATGCAGTAAGGGGCAACCTCAGTGTAGGATGACTGTGTGAGATTGCACCCAGGGTGAACTGCAGGCCGTTGCTGAAGCTTACAGGCAAAAAAGAGGGGAGACGCTAGGACGATGGCTAATGTGACTGAGTGAGTAAGTATGCAAAAAAATCAAATAGGATGAAAGCCCTAATCCTACTAAGCAGTCTCTCCAGCAGGAGAGTGTGTGAGTCTGTGTGTCAGTGTGCTGGACTATAGTGCTGATGACTGCTGCACTTCAGGGCAGCAGATGCAAGGATCAGCTAGTCAGGGTCTCCAGGTTTGGTGGGGTCCTCACCAGCGATCCAGCACACTTGTAACCCTTATGATTTCAGGCAGCAAGCGCATGGATCTACCAGTTGGTCAGGATCCTTTAGGGCTTTGCAGGGCATTTTGTGCGCCTGTAACCATAGCCGGGAGCTTTTGTGTGGGCAGAGATCTAGCATGCGTGTGAGCGTAATCATTATGCTTAAATCTCACATTACAGCCAGGTCCAGCCCTTAGCCAACTTATAAACCAGCTTGAACCAGTGTTTAAATGCAAGGGCAGCAGTGGGCTGAGAGGACAGGGGGATTCCCTGGCTCTCGAAGTCTGTTCTGTTTGTGCTGTGACAGCTGGGAGCATCCCAGAGACTGCTCCGAACTGATGGCATGGAGGAGTCATCCTTTTGCACATGTACCCAAAATGCTACAGGATCAAACTGTATAGCTCACTTAAGGAGTATTTTCAGAAGTATCTCAACTACTGAAGCAGCAAACTGTACTGGCCATACAGGAGCAAAGGCTGAAGAAAACAGGCTAAATTTAACTCCCCTATACTTTGCTTGCTGGAAATTGGATAAACAGTTACATAACAAATATACATTTTCAAAAGAATGTCTTGTCCCATATAGAATGGCTTATAAGTGAGGAATCAAACTCCCAGTTGTGCTGAAAACCGTACCTTTGAGAGGAAAAAAGTACAAAGTGTAATTCTTACTATCCTAAAAAGTAAAATAATATCCATCATTCATTGGGTGAGTGTAGAAAGGAAATGAAATGATAAAGATTTGCTTACTGGAATGATGAGCAGAGATGGAAGAGTTAAATGTTTGAGGTGTGGAAGACAAAGCTCCTGGAGAAGTGATAACTGTTGCATGCTGTTCTGCTGCAGAGGCTAATCACAAGAATGTGAGAAACAGGTAAGAGACCCAGGAGCACAGCTAAGAACAGGAAAATACCTATACTGTGAAAAGTGAGATTCTTTAACTACCAAACATCTTTACTAATTACTGTTATGAGATACTAGGCGGGGATGGAAAAAGCCCCAAGATGTAGTCAAAATTTCAAATAATAAACACAAATAAAAGTAAAGAAATTGTTCAAACTGGAGAATTAGATGAATACAACCAGGTATTCTTAAGGGAAATGGTTACAGCAGTTACAGTTAAGGCAAACTATAACAACCTTAGTAGGCCTTTCTGTTTTGTTTGTTTTTCAGAGTGAGCCTCTGAAGAACAACTTGACAAGGAACAGCCAGAAACAGTGATAAAATTTGGGGTTGAATATTGTTCTTGAAGAGCATAAGTAACCAAATCTAGAAGTCAATCTAGTAACATCAAAGGAAGATGGCATAGTACAAAAGGATATGCACATCTAGCTGACAACCAACTTAACGGCTGTATTCTAGGGTTTGAAAAAAAAAGTAACCCTATACAACACATGATCCTAAGTAAGGTGCTATGACCTTCCTTTGATGAAAGAAAGAGAAGATGCATCTATGAATGATGAATCTGTGCACCAGCATAACAACTATTGGTTTAAAGTTGTCTATATAAAGTTCTTTTATAGCAAAGACAGAGAGATGGAAGAATAAAATAAGTGACCAATTATATTTGAAACTCCTACAATGTGAAATACTCCAGCTTGGGGAACAATGATAACTATTAATCGCAATGTTTTATCTCTTATATACAATAAGTTATATAGAAAACTAAGTATGCCTTTACAATCTTAGAGATACTGTTATATGTATATTATATCACAGAATAATTGAGATTGGAAGTGACCTCTGGAGGTCATCTACTCTAACCAAGTTTTTGCTTATGTTCAGACGGAACTTCCTATGTTTCAGTTTGTGACTATTGCCTCTTGTGCTATCGCTGGCCACCACTGAAAATAGTCTGGCTCCATTCTCTAGACACTCTCCCTTAAGGTATTTATTTATACACACTGATGAGATCCCCTCTTAGTTTTTTCTAGGCTGAACAGGCCCAGCTCTCTCAGCCTCTCCTCATATGAGAGGTGCTCCAGTCCCATGATCGTCTTCGTAGCCTTGTGAGTGGTGATGGTGGGGACTAACATAGAATCATAGAATCATAGAATGCTTAAGGTTGGAAGGGACCTCTAGAGATCATCTAGTCCAACACCCCTGCACACGCAGGGTCACCTACAGCATGTGGCTCAGGACTGCGGCCAAGCGGGTTTGGAAGATCTCCAGAGAAGGAGACTCCACAGCCTCTCTGGGCAGCCTGTGCCAGGGCTCTGTCACCCTCACTGCCAAGAATTTTTTCCTTAAGTTCCTGTGGAAC
>VZSV01000163.1:1098100-1163469 GCA_013398735.1 Nothocercus julius | reverse complement strand
GTGCAGCCAGTTGTTAATGTGCCATATCCGCCTTCTCCTCCTTGAAACCATTCCCCTCATTGGTAGGACCGAGGAGAACACAACCTGGGCTCCCATACCTTTGATGGCCATCCCTATGGCTCTGAAATCTCGCTTGATGTCCCCCAGTTTCCCCATGGCATCATTAGTGCCCACGTGAAACAGTACCAGGGGATAATAGTCAGACTCCCGGACAAGCCTTGGGAGCCTCTCTGTGACATCCCTTATTGGAGCCCCTGGCAAGCAGCAGACCTCCCTGGATAAGGGGTCAGGTCTACAGATCGGTGCCTCCGTGCCCCGCAGCAGGGAGTCACCCACGACAATCACCTGCCGCTTCTTCCGGGGGCTCCTTTTCTCCTTAGGGGCAGCAGCCTCGGGGCATGGACCTGCCTGCCTCTCTGTAGACAGCCCCCTAGATTCGTGACCTCATCTATCCGATCCCCAAGCTCCAGGCCCTCGTACCTGCTGGACGTGGTCACTGGTGAGGGTGAGGGGGGCCGGGGAAGGGCTCTCCTGCCCCCTCGAGTAGGGACCTCTTTCCATTGTTGTTGATCCCTTGATACTGTTAATCCTGCCCCCTCTGCCCTATGGCCAGAGGGTGCTGGGTTTGCAGTCTGAATTTGGGGGTCCTCTGGGTGGCTTTCCTGGGAAGACTGCAGAACGTGGCTCCACCAGTCTGTTTCCCTTTCACATTCCCTGATGGTCCTGAGCCTCTCTACCTCCTCCTTCAGCTCCACCACCAGGCTGAGCAGGTCATCCACCTGCTCACACCTAAGGCAGGGGCTGTTTCGCTACTCCCCTGTGACATGGCGAGGCTCAGACATTCCCCGCAGCTGGAAACCTGGACTGTCACGTGTTTCCGCAGCGGCTCTGTCTGTGTCGCCACAGTCTTCCTGGCGGGAGCTCTCTGCCGAGTGCAGACCATGGCTTCGCGTGATCTCCTGCTGCTGGAAGAGACTGTGGAGAGAATTCTTTTGGCCGCCTGGGAGGCCTGACTGCCTGCACCTCCTGCCTGAGACAACTGCCGCACCACACCCTGCCTGACGCGCCACGCCACGCTCTGGTCGCTGCGCTCCATGGGGGCAGCTTTTGAATTCCCTCCTGCCCTGCCGGCTCCGCCCCGGCTGAGTCAGAGCCGCCTGTGGCACATGCTCGGCGCTGGGGCTGCCTCGTGCTGCTCTGTGCGCTCTCACTCAGCAGCTTTTGCCACAGTTGGTTGCCTCTAGACAAGGTGCTCTGGGACGAGTGTCCGCTCTGGAGCCCTTCTCTTCGAGATGACAAGTTTCCCTAGGTTCTCTCTGACCCAATCTTCCTCTACCGGGGCAAGTCTTCCAGGCTTCTTCTCTTGTCCCTAGGGCCTGGGATTCCAGACAGCTGCCCTTGGTAAACCCTGAAGCAGAGAAGGCATTCAGTAACTCTGCTTTTTCTGTGTCTTGTAACCAGGGCACCCACCCTGCTCACCAGCAGACCCACGTTTTCCCTAATCTTCCTCTTGCCATTGATATATTTGAAAAAGCTCTTGTTATTTTTAACATCCCTTGCCAATTTAATTCCAATTGTGCCTTAGCCTTCCGTGTCGCCTCCCTGCATTCCCTGACAACATTCCTATATTCCTCCCAAGGAGCCTGTCGTTTTTTCCACTTTCTGTATAATGCCTTTTTCTGTTTGAGTTTTGCCAGCAGCTCCTTGCTCATCCACGCAGGCCTTCTACCCCCACCCCCCACCTGACTTCTTACTCAAAGAACTCAAACTTAATGAACCTTGCAACTGCAAGGCACCCTTCCAGCTTATGTCCACCACGTCATAATCTGTATTAAATGGACGCAACATTTGGGACTAGATGGTATTGTCCCATGCCCTGTCACAGCCAGGAATGGACAAAGACAAAATTCAACAGTACCAGAAGCCTGAGCAAGCTCAATCATCTGTGTGAAGAATTTTGCTCTTGCTGGTGGACTAGAGGTCAATAGTCTATGGAAGAGGTAAGCCATATAATAGACATGACAGGACATGTCAATGGGGGATAGGTAATAAAAATACACAGTCCTCACACAATTGGCTGTTAAGCCTGCTTAATATTCTTTAATATTTGGATATTCGGATAGTTAATATTCAAATTCCCTCTTCTAAATGTTGGTGTATTCTGGCTTTTTCTGCTGCCGCATCACACAAGGTTGTTATCTCACTCTCGTAGCAGATGGTAACGTCTACTACCTTGGCACAGGGTCCCTTCACCATTATCAAATCTGGCTTAAAGAGTTCGTTGTGGTTATCTCTGAGATGTGGTTCTATAAAGGTCTCCCATCCCAATTTCGTGCCTCAGCCAGCAATCCACAAATGTTATATGCCTTTTGATCCGTGCCTCTTGGACAACAGGGCAGTAGCCAATTATGTGAGAACAAGATTCCCACTCTGCAGGGCAGCACTTACATCCCCTGGGTGCACCTTCACCCAACCCACAGGCCAAAAATCCCCTGGGTGCACCTTCACCCAACCCACAGACCAAAAATTCCCGAGTAGGATAAACAATGGCCCATAGTTGGATGGCTGTTATTAGTATGAGGAGAGGAATGTCCCAATAATGTAAAAGCCAATCATTACTGATTCGGTCATTTTCAAAATTTCGAATCCCACTGCCTTGAGATTTAAGATTGGCCCAATTTTCCATTTCTCTTTTCCTCCACTTACAGGGAACAGGATAGATGGTTTTGGGATTCACTTTTTCCCATTTGGATGAGGACTCGCTGGCCAACAGAGCTTCAGCATCCACCGTGGGGAATTCCTCCATCACTGATGGAACTTCATCTGGATGCCCACCTACTGAGATCCAAATCCTCCATAACTCCTCTTGAATCCCTTCTTGGAGCACAATGCTCCTGATGATGGCATCCTCAGATTAGGCAATCTGTAATAACCTGCGAGCCTGGATGTTTGGAATTTGGCTCGCCAGACGGGGAAGACCCAAACTGCCATCCTTACAACGGACATACAAGAATGCATCAAAGTACTAGGAGATAGGTATAAACAGCTCTTTATGGCAGATTTTACAGAGAGGTCTAGGGAATGAAGATAGGTGATACTCATCCCAGAATGATTCACACTGAACAACAATCGTGGGATCGTGTAACTTCGAGATGTCACCCTTCTGGAGACGTTTCAGTGGGGCTCCCCCGAGGTTCCTGATCCAGCAGGCCAATGTCTCTTGCAGTTCCGGTTCCCTATCCACGGATCTATCCCCAGGCCCAGATATTTCTCAGAAATGCCAGGATCGATGATATTCAATTGCACGCCTGCAAATGTCCACAGGTCACAGTCGTTGATGGTATACGACTCTTTAGTTGGCCTGATTAAAAAACCATGGCATTTTGAGCTTGAACCCGCAGCCCAGTCCGATGACAGAATTCTTCAACCACTTGAATACTCTTGTGCATATTCTCCCAAGAATCAGTGAGCAGCGCGAGATCATCAGCAAATGCTAACGATGTTACCAGCTGCCCTCCGTACTTTTATCTGAAGCTTCGTTTTTCTAAGTAACACAACAGGGAATCTATTGCCAGATTGAAGAGGATTGGGGATAATGGATCACCTTGTTTCATTCCCCCGAGAATCTTAATGGACTCCGAGCACAGTTCCCCCAACTCCAAAGTCGTTCCAGAGTTGGTATAAAGGTCTTTTATTGTGCCAATGATATGCTGATTGACACCTTTTTGACCCAAGACCTGGAAGATGTGTTGATGACTGACAGAATCAAAGGTTTTAACCAGACCCACAAAGATAACTCCGAGCGCCCTTTGGTCTTTCTTCGTGTTCTTAATTAGTGACTGAAGGAGCTTCAGATTATTCGAGCAGCCAGGTGCTGCTATAAAACCCCTTTGCCATTTATTAATAGGACACGCCCGTCACAATCTAGTGTTCAAAATCTGAGAGAATAATCTTAGTATTACTGACCTGATGGTAATGTGTCTCCAGTTGTTAATGTTCTCGATTTTCCAGGGATCGGTTGACTTTGTTATCAGGATGGTTCTTCCAACACTCATCTCATCTGGGACCTTTCCAGCCAACAGCCATATGTTCAACAATTCAGCCATTCGGCTGCCCTGAGCGTCTATTTTTACTATACCCCTCAAGGATAGGCCATCAGGCCCTGGGGCAGAGTGTCTGGACATCTCCATCATATTCTTCATGACCTCACCTGGGGAGATCATGAGTTTGAAGGCAGAATTGTTGGCCTTTCCCATACTTCGGAAGGATCCCAAGCCGGTAAAGGGGACCACCTCTTCCCTCTTTCTCTTGAAGGAATCACGTACTTCCTCCATTGGAAGGGGACACTTGACGGCCTCGATATTATCGAGTATAATCCCAGCTAGCTTCTTGCTATCTAATGCAAAAAGCCGCTGGCACCGGTGGTACTGACCCTGCTTAACCGCCCTGCATTTCATCCATTTCCTCTCCTTTCTTGCAGGAGCAGCCTCAGCCGCATGCTTATGATGATGCCGCTTCCTAGATGTGACGAGCTTCTCCTTCTCCAGGAATGTCAGCTCCTTCCCCAGACTGATGATAACGTCAAAATGTCTTTGACATCTTCCAGAGTCTTCTGGAATGCACTTTGGATATGTAGGGCTCATGCACAAATCTGCTCTCCAATAACCCTCCTGTACTCTCTTTAATATCTTCAATTCTTTCCACTTTGGGAGAGGATTCCCCTTCAGGTGCTGCAGCTGTACTTTCGACAGGCAGCAATGCTTTAGTTGCAGCTGCCAGCTGACTTCTTTTATCACTGATCTGTTTCACTGTTTTCATTGACAAATGTTCTTTGATCAGCTTGTTAATAAAGAGCTGATTTCTAAATCTGTTCTCCAGTTGAATCAGTCGTGCTTCTTCCTCTTCAGTCCAGCAGCTCTTGTGAGTTCCACGTGTTCCTTTTCCTCTTGGGCGAGCCTCCTCAATCCATTCCACATTCCTAATAAGTGGATGCACAAATATTTTGTGCTGGGAGAGGCACCTTTGGTCTTAAATTTTCAGTCACATTCCTCATATCACCATTCAGGCGCATCCAGGGGATCCTCCTCCACTGGGGGTCCTTGGCACTTCAGCAAATAACAAGCAATGCTATGATGTTTCTCATTAGTCCTCCCACAACGGGAGCACTGATAAGAGGACCTGCCTCCAATCATGGACTCTCTTCAGGTGTTCTTTGAGGGCCATAATTTTAGCCACCTTAATGCCACAGCATGGACATGCTGGATGGTCTTGAGGGACCTTCACCACTGAGGTAGAAAACTCTGATGCTCCAGCCCCTGGCACCTGCATGGGACTAACCACATCAGGGTGGATTGCAGGACCAGAGGGAGATACAGGCGCAGGCAGCCTCACCTCCTTCTCCGGGAGCATTTCCACCACTGTTTCTAGAGCCGTGGCCCATCACCAGCACCTCATACATCTCTGAGATCTCTTAAGCAATCCAAATTTGTTGGTTCAGGAGTCACTCCTCCTCACACACCATAATCCGAATTAAAAAATGACAAAGGTAAGGCAAGGTGGGGTTCTGACTCAGACTCTGATCTTACTGACACAAGTCTCTTCCGGGTCATCTCAATGGGGGACTCCCCCATCTGGGTCTCCACCAAAATGAAATGCACGATCCAGGACCCCATAGATTGCATGTCTAGGAAGTTCAAATTAACCCAGGAGAACTGCACCCCAAGTCCTCCTAGGATGTCCCATTGAAAAGACCCGAGGCAAGGGGCTACAGCCCAACAATTTTACTTGAGAATAATTTATAATTACTAATGTCTAGAGTACTACTGAGCAGTTGTCCACCACTACTCAATAGGGAGGGAGCAACTATCCTGAGATGGAGACAACTTTAGTCACCCAATGTTACAGGGTCTGGCAGGAACCACAAGGAGGTATTGTCTCTGTAGCTATGCCCAGGTTGTAACTACTCTCCCCTTAAGAAAGTCATAGTTACTCCCATCTATTTTAATTTTAAATGAAAGTCCCATACCATGGCAAACCCAGAGGCAAACTACAACAACAGGCTGTACTAATGTAAAATTGTACCAACAGTTCAGTCTCCCAGTGGTACAGATTTTCCATCCCTCCTCTTGTCATTTGATTTCAGTCACAGAGATTTGTCTTGCCTTTTCATGGGTTGATCCACTGACCACAGACTGATAGGATATCCTGTCTTTATTTTATATCCTTTCCTTCCCCAGATTTGGGGAGCTTCATTTGTACTATCCCAGCTCCATTCATTTTGTAAATGCACAAATAGTAATACATTTTATTGATATGGACAGTGTTTTTTTTTTTTTTTATAAGATTCTATGGCAAGGTCACTTTACTGCATAGACTTTATACAAAATTACCACGAAGAACTTACCATTGAGTCACAAGATTCAGATTGGACTTCTTTGCTTTATAAACTCCTTCTCAGAGGAGCCTAGGTGCAGCTGAATCCAGTCTTAGTCCCTGACTTGGTCAACAGTTTACATCTAAGGGATTATGTGCATAATCAATCCTGGTTACAATTAAGTAAAACTTAAAAATATTAGAAAGTTTAGCATGCTATAGTCACTTACCACAGATCTGTCACTGGTAAGGGATCTCTCAACCTCAAGGAGTAGCCTTAAGAGGCATCTCTGTTCAAGGGGAGACCCTGGTATGCAGCCTGCTGTCTTGCAAGAATTTCTCACTGCGATCTGTGTGGGCAGTCAGGCTGGGGAAGGAGCACACTGGTCACAGTGATCCTAAGCTGATCCTCCCGGCATACCACCATCATAGCTGAGGATGTATGCATTGGACTGAGAAGTGTTGCCAAGCCCTTCTTTGGATTCTTCTACATGAAATGCAATACAAATTGATGCACCTGTTAGTTGTGTCCTGCGTTTGGCTCTTATATAGCCTCTCCCTAGCACTGGCTAAAAATGTGCTTGACCCTCCCTCATTGGGATCAGCTGGAGTAAAGGTCCAGTGTCATCTAATTTGCAACTACCAGCAGCAGAGACCTGCAGCAGTTGCTAGAGCTTGATTGATCTTCTTGGAACTCGTGGTCTTCTGTGACTGCCCTTACCTGTATCTTCTCCTGTGGCAACAGGTGCTCTCGGGTTTCTCACAGGATTCACAGGTAACCCTCAGCAATTTCCAACAATGTCCCCAGAATATTCAGATCTTAAAGTAGAGCCTATAACTGCTGTGCTAGTAAAGTTTTCTTCTAACAAAATCCCATCAGAGCTCTAAAGACCAAAACGCTTGTGAACCTCACCATGGGCAGGATCTGCGCAGCTCGCCGTGTGTCCTGACTGAGAGGTCCATCTGATGCTCTATCACCTTGAACCTTCCCAGCATCAGAAGGGATGGCTAATTGCTAATATATGATTCCATACCTGTCCTTGAATATTCTGACTACACATTATATTATACTTAAAGATTTGAGTAGGCATTCTTTTTTACTGAGATCTGGAAAGCAATGGCACCCATCTGTTGCACAACAGTTGTGTTCCCTTAGCACATACATGCTCTGATGATGACAGACATCTCGTTATTTGATGTTGTGCACACACAGACTGCGAATGAGAATAAAACCTGATAAGGAATTGGGCATCCATAACCTGCAGGGTATTGCACAAGGGAGTCCTCCTACCGAACGTCACATGTCTGCAGTATTAATTTTTGTTAACACTGTAATGCCACCTTGAAATGAGTGACTCAGATGTACACATTGACTACTGATCACATGAATATCATGTGAGTACCTTAGGGAAAGGGAGAGAAGACTGACATATGAGACACAATTGCACATTTCAGTCCAACACAGTTAAACATTGGCTGCTACACAACAGTTGGAGGTCTTCATCTCTTTCCACACACTTGTTTTTCATTAATATATAGACATAAATATTTCTGTTCCACATAAACATCTGTTCCTTTATTAAATTCTCACTCATATGACCCTGTGTACTCCCTACATATATTACGCACTAAAAGAAAATTAATTCAAAGGTTAAACAAAAATCTGGCCAGCCCTCACAGCAGAGCCAAATTTATGCTTATCACAAATGGTTAAAACAACTGTTGATGCTAAGAGACAGGCTGATTTTACTTAAATTTGCCATCTTTATAAAGCAGATTTCAGATGATTTCTGACAGCCAATCTTATAAGTGATTTAATCATAATTACAGTAATTAGATTTTCCTCCTGAGATGAAGAAAAACACTGAAGCTGATGCCACTGCCTCTGTGCCCTGGACTATTATTTTGCCATATTGAGGCATGGATTTATTGTGTGCGGGGAGACAAATGATGGCAGCTGTAAAGATTAATATTGTTAGGGGTTTTAAGAATAGTTATATGAATAGATACACTTCAGATTGTGTTTTACACAATACTGGATTGTGTAAAAGAGGACTTTCGGACTTTCAGCAGTCAGACATTTGTGCTGTACTGATAGCTGTTTGGCCACCTGTAATACCAGGTTATGGAAGAGAGCCTCAGTGAAAGGAAAAGCAAGGATGATTTTGATATGAAGTCAAACTCACAGCTGGAGAGATCAGAATTTCCTACTGAGAAGGAGATGCAACTTAGAGTAAAGACTAAAAATGTCTAATTTTGTCATTTGGATTACTATCTCATAGATTTTTACTTCTTGCATGGTTCACTATGTTCAGTATTAACCTAAATTGATTCTTGCTATTCTATTGCATCCTGCTAGCATAGCCACTGCACAGATGTGCATTCATAATTCATGGGCCAACAACAAGACCCAATACATAGAAACTGCTGTGTACACATGACCTAGCTGTTGTGCATGTGCAAAGGATCCTTCAGCCTCATGGCCTGGATGAGATGTAATATTCTTTACTCATGTGTCTACACAAAAGGCCCAGGGCCTTTTGACCTCTTGAGATGATCCAAATTTGAGGAACATTGAATATAATCATTATCCACTTGGTAAGCTTAAATTTTTTCTTGGCAAAGCCCCAGTAAGTGCCAGCATACCAAAACCTTAAAGCACTGATAGTGATTATTCCCATAGAAAACTACATCCAAAAGATTTGATAATTTGGTGAAAAGCAAAAGATAGAAATATAGTATTTACATTCCAATCCCAAATCACTTTCAGGGAGCAAATGCCTCCTTAACTGCCTTTTGGTGGCAACACCAGTCCTTTCCTAGGCTAACTTCAGTCTGCAATTAGAATGAACAGTTAGAAAAGCTAGAAAGTGCGTCCCTAAATTCAGCATCCTTATAGTGTAACTAAAATATACTCTGTGTGCCATGTTGCACAGGATGTGTGCCATTTACACACATGAATTTGCACAGGATCTGGAACAAGAAGTCCTACATAAATCAAGTCTTAGTGTATCCACCTCACATGGCTGATCAAGTGCATTACAGGCTTATCCCATCAAGGTCACTGGAAGCAGAGGGATTATAGACAATGCTTTTATGAACAGTATTAGACAGGAAGGATTCAAATGAATTTCTGTGTTTGTTAAAGAGTACAGCCTTGTGTCATTGCTGCTTGCTACAGAAAGATTTTTTTCTCAGGATTACAGATTTTAATCTGCATTTGAAATCTCCTTGACAATACTCATACCGAGAGTTCAAAGGAGACTGTGAGCAAAGCAGTTCATGTTTCTAATAGGTTTGAAGAAGGACTTCTGTTCGTGATGTTGACTGCATGAAAAGTCTGTACAGAAAAGGAAGCACCATGTTATGGATTGACTTTCTATATAATTCAGTTCATTATTCACTGTTTACAAAAATTCCTGTCTCATAATTTTATAAAATATTATAAGGCCATGTGTTGATGGTGGCAGTTTGTCATCTGAAACACTTGGAAGTTCGTCTAAGATTTGATCGCTAGGTGTCATTAGGAATATATTTGAAATCATTCTATTGGTCTGCATTGTATAAACAGCGAGCATGTTCCATTCTGTACTCTGCACTGTGAATTATCTAATTTCCTTGTTAATGCTTGTGTCATGTAGAGCAACTGAAAAGGAAGCTGTGGAGAGGGTGCACATGCTAGAATTTCACTTCTGGAGCCTACAGTTATATATCTCATCCTGAACTCAGCTGTATGCTTACCTAATTCCATTACTATTATTGGCAGAGCTAGTAAAGACAAGCAAATTACTTTGTACTTCATAACTGAACAGCTTATTTTAAGGCATAAGGGGCATGCATTGTAATTTGGAATTTTATTAACATTCTTCAGGAGATAAAGCCTGAAGCTGCAATTCATGTTGAAAACAGCTGTTAAGTGACATAATTTCTGTGCTAGCTAAACTTCCAAAGGATTAACATAGTATCTCTGCATAGCATCACTGCTGAAGCAGCCATACAGAGACAGCGCAGTACTGTATGTCTCAGCAGCTTCAGCTGTGGGACTGTGCTGTCCCAGCTTAAAACATGTTTTTTTTGCTAGCATCATTTTACAGAGACTGCTTTGATGGGAATGGGTTTGAGATTAACACATCTGACTGTATGTACTTCCATATAGGAAAAGTGCAGGCACACTGTTTTGGATCTCCCCTTGTCTGCAAGGTAGTCAATACAGTCAGTAGAGTCTGGAGCATAACTCCAGCAGTGTTGAACACTCTCAGGTAGACCCCTACTGTTTAGTCAAGTCATAGAATCATAGAATGCTTAAGGCTGGAAGGGACCTCTAGAGATCATCTAGTCCAACCCCCCAGCACACGCAGGGTCACCTACAGCATGTGGCTCAGGACTGTGATGAACAAGTGATGAACACTGCCTTCTCCATTGACTGTAGTGATTAGGATCTTTCTTTGTTTAGCCCCATGTAGGGACTTAGAGCAAGCTGAGACACCCTAGGATATTAAGACATACAAATGAGATGCAGCAGATATAAGGTATATAGGAAACCTGTGCCCTCCTAGCCTGCCATCTTAAATGGCTTGTCCAGGATTTTCTTGTGGGCTCCAGCTCATGAACCCTAATACATTGAAGTAAGATAATGAAAATTGGAGAATATTTGTGTGGAAAGAAGGGCTGAAAATATAAAAAAGGAAATGGCTTTAAAAATTTCTAAAGCTTTTTTCCTTTGGGGAAAAAATCCTTGTCAATAGCTGGTGGCCCTTTACTGTTTTCTGCTCTCCCCATCACATATCTGGAACAATGCACTAGAACTTAAAGCATTTTTTTTTTCTGAGAGTTCCTACAAATTCCAGCAATGGAGCAGTCTTGAGAGGGGCAGAAGACAAGGCTGAGCATCATATGTGCATCATACATGCTCTGAAAGGATAAGCGCCGTAGTAGACATTACGGATGTATTCAGAGGGCAAATTGGGGCTGGACGGAACGAGTGCAACCCCTTGCCTTGGTTGTGAATATGTGAGAGAACTGAAGCTTTGCTGACTTGCTCTCCGCTGCCTGGTGGATATTCAGCCTAGGAAGGGAGCTACTCAGTTTTTATTCATTGCTCCCAGCTTGCCTAACACTGCGTCCTCTCTGAGTTTGTCCTGAAAAACAATCCATGCTCTATAAAGCTTAAAAGATAATGAGAGGTCATAAAATCTTAAAATATTGCTTATCACATCCCTGTCACCATTTAAAACACACATTCAGTTTTAAGCCTGAAAGTCAGTGGAGGATTCAACAGATGAGAGAGAGGCATATGAAGATGTATGGCATTAAGGATTGTTTTCCCTGAAGAATAACCCATGAAGCAAATGAACCATGAGATAATGCCACACTGTTGGTCTGTTTCTGCTATTTACATCAAACAATTAGCACTTCAGTGAATAAATCTCTTTTGCTATACAGATGTTGTCTGCCTCATAAGCTTTCAGATGTATAAAATTGGACTGATCATTTATTATAAATTGTGGTGTAATAGCAATAGTCTTTGCAAAGTTTTTTTGCACCTACATTTATTGTAGAAGACAGATGTGTTATAGCACATTTCTCTGAGAGAGTAATACATTACCCATTTATTGTGGTGCAGGGAATTGTTCAGGTAATTATTGTCTAGCTAATTAATCCAGACTTTGAGAAAAAAAACAAAAAAAAAAAAAACAAAAAAAAACAAGGGCAAAATGCAGAGCTGCTGTGACAGGGAAAATTGTATTATGTTCTTGGATATTGAGTTTTCCTCCAGCACTCCCTAGTGGATTATTATAATATATCCATACTTTCAGCTGTTGCATACAAATGAAATAAGCTTCTACCTCTTCAGAGTACTTTTCTGATACAGCTGTGTGTCTTTAGAAAACACAGGATATTGGAAAGCCATGCCACATCTGTTTGCTTTGTATTCTTCCCATCCCTCTGCTATCCTCCCTTCCTCTAACAAGATCCTCCTGATATTTTCAGTTTTAATTCACAAAAAAAAAAAAAAAAAGTCTGAGATTACAAGGCATAAAGTTTTCTAATTTCATTAAATTATAAGAATTATAAGGATTTTTTTTTCCCATCAAACAAGGACAATAAAAACACAGGCTGATTTTGAAAGAGTTACAGAGGATTTTTTTATGTAATATCCATCAAATGCAGCTGGCTTTACGCAGTTTTAAGCAGAATTGCCTCCAAATGTGTAATAAGAGCACATCAGCAAGAACAACAGATCAGACTTTCTGTACCTAAAAGAATTCATATGCATTTAGCTTAGCTCTTACAAGTAGGCAGCTATCGCAGTGGGGAAGCGGCCAGCAAAACAATAATTTTGCCCACAGATCTTTCCACAATTTTTTCTGAGCCTTTCTTTCTATGTCGCATAACCCCAAGAGCCAACCTAGAGCCGTGTTCTGCTCCATCTTCTCCTTTTGCAAGTAGGTAACCTGCATCATACCATCCTTTTCTGCTTGGCCAGCTATGTGATGAGATAACAAGTAATTGTTTGTGCTTGTCATTGTCTTTTAAGTGCACAGGTCACTGACAGCTGGAAAGCAAAATTGGCCGGATGATAAATTAACCTTTTCCTGCTTTTCAAAGACAGAGGAAGAGGGGTCCCAATCCCTCAAAACATATTCAGAGAACTTAGATGGGGCAGTAGCAGGGAAGAGAGGAAAAAATCTCCAATTCTTTAAAATATGTAAAAGCAGACTTTGTGTACTAGAGCTGTACTAATTATTAATCTACATGTAAATTACTAGCAGCCAGGACAGCATTGGAGATTGTGCTCTCGGGATACCAGAGCCTGTATGTTCATTAAAACACATATCCCTTTGAGGAATCTGGTTTCTATTCCTGCCTGTCTATGGTCAAATCTGTTTGTCCATGTGAAGATTTGGGCATAGAGTCAGGACTTTACCAAACAGTTTTCCCCACACAAATAGGGAGTGTTTCTAACGATCTGCACACCTCCTGCATTACCCTTTTTGGAGCTGAGCATTATGATGTTTTGGCAATGGGAACACACAGGGACTACTTCGTAGATCCTTTCCATCTCTTCAGATGTTTGGACCTAACAAAATTCCTTCTGCTGCTGTAGCACTCAAATGTCAGATTTTCTGCTGGAGGCAAGAGGACCATTTAGTGCCTCTATATTCAGCACTGTTGTGTTCTTCTGTTGCTTCTGATTTTTACACTTTCTGCCTATCATTTTTAGGGATGATATCTTGTTCAGTTACACTGATGCTCTACCCATGGCTGCCTCAAACAAGAACAGAGCATTTGAGAAATGGAAATGATAACGTGCAGGGAAGTTCCAGGCAGCCCACAGAAACTCTGAATTCTGTAGTATTCGGCATTGCAGAGCTGGTCAGAGTGCAGCTTCAGTTCTCGGTTCTGTATTTCTCAGTTACTTGCCCCTCCATCTGTGGTACATGTTATTTAGGAGCATTTTAGGTATACACTTGCAGATGCAATTACTAGATATCCAAGGTCTTCAGCATTCTTTTTCTACAATTCATTTTTTACAGTTTAAAGAAAACCATGAGTAGTGATGAGTATATCCCCTACAGCAGATTCATAAATTAAACAAGTATATACAAACACAGAAATGACCCCTAGCAGATATTTGTCTTTGATTCGTTGATGGGATATATTGGCCTTGACATATTGTCTTTTTTTTTTCAATCATTGTGCACATTGTCAAGCTGCATCATGTTATGCCTGCTTTACAAAATAAAGTCTGTAAACTACTTGACAGAATTTGAAAGTATATTAATTATAATGAAATGATAGGTAAAGCGGAAAGCCCTTGTGGAAAGGGCTAAATCCACCATGATTTCTCCCAATCTGAAGTCACTGAGCTGAAATAAATTCAAATACCACGTATTTCAAAGATTACCTTTGCATACTGTGTCACTGAGTTTCGTGAGATTTGATCTTGATTTTTCAGAATTTTGTTTAATTTCTTCTGAGTATACATCTGTGAGAGACAATTCCCTCTCCAGTCTGTTAGTCCTTTGTCTTCATATCTATGGTTTGTTCTGTATATCTGACTAATTCTTCTGTAATAATGGCATTTTCTTGATTCAGTTCACTTGAGAATCCCTGCTTTTTTCTAACACAAAGAGTCTTCTGTCAGTTCTTGTTCATTTCCAAAAAAAAAAAGTATTCTAAAACATAATGACTCTTTACAAGAAAACTTATATTATCTAAATCTTTATATTCATTTATCAGAAATTAACTGTGCAGTTAGCTGCTATGTAATAACTGGAGAAGATATAAAAAGGCAATTCAGCTCTTGCCTTAATTATCTGTTGCCTATATCAAAAATCTTTCTGTCTTACAGCTAGAGTAGATCATAAATCAAATATAAGAAAAAAATGGAGTCACCAGTGTCTTTTATAGGTGAAAAATTATTTATAATTTGTGTCTGGCATGGGACAATTCCTTGCATTTTTGATCTCAAACATGCGTTTTATCTGCCCAGTGTCTGGATAAAAAGACTAGGCTATTTTCACAATCACTTTAAATGCAATTGCGCAATAAGATGCAAGGGTTTTAGGGCTCAACCTGTAAGCATGCTACTTTATAGCAGAATATATCCTGAGAATCTTCCCAGAATGCATGAGGAAATCAAAGACTGGTGTTATTATTATGTCAGTGCATATAGGAGAGAATCTGGATTGCCCACAGTGAGACTGCTGCTCCAATGGCAATGGCCACACAAATACCAAGATGCAAGGGACTTCTTCCTCCAGAGCAGCAAGAAGTGCTTGCAGAACTACTGGTTTCTGCTTGTTTTGGTCTGCTTTTTCTCACCATCCTTCTGTAACGCTTAGAACAGTTATTTTTCCACATACATTGGCAAGTGTTTACTTGTATGTTCCTGCCATGCAGTTTGGCACATTGTAATCTGAACAGAAACATTGATCCAAATCTAAGATTGAGCTCCTACATTTCATTACATTATCAGTGTTGATTGCTGGTTACGGAAAGAATAATCTTGGCACAGAGTTATATTATTTAGTTCTGCAGTAAAACATTGAGAAATACTTAAAAATATCTGTGTCTCTTTGGGAGTTTTGAGATTTCTCCTTTAGAATCAGATAGTAGAGTCCATAATAAGTTTATGTTTTCATCAGTAAATAAAATAGGCCAGGCCTTGTGTCTGTACTGCTAAACTGTTTTCTCAATACTGCCCCCTGGAAAGGAATCGTGATCCATGCTTTCTCACCTAATTTATTTATTCCTTGTTTATTAAATGTTTATTAAAGACATGTATGCCACAGCACATTTGGGAGATTTTATTCTTTGTTTGGAGCCGAATTCACATCACTTTTGTATTAATAGCTACTTTAGGGTCATAATATTATCAGCATCTGACAGAAGAAGTATCTTAAAATCACTGACTCCAGAGCTATCTGACCTCATAAACATTTTCTCAGGATGCTTGATGACAGAATACCTTTGCTATTTGTATTGTGTGTTCTAGCAACACCACATATTGCTAAATATTGTATTCAAATAAAAATGCGTCTTATTTCATGTCAAAGACAAACCATTATATATACTATCCTAGGTACATTTCTTTAACAGCAACTTACAAAGACACTGATTATCCTGACCATTTAAGCCACTAACCGCTATCTGCTTCCATGATTACTATTACCAAAAACCTTAATAAATAGAACAGTAATCTTCTCCATATTGTACACATGGGATGATTATTTTTTTCCCCCCAATGACTGCTCTCAAAAAGTAGTTGCGTTGCTTCCCCTTTTGGATACGTACCTTGGACTCCACAGAAACCAGTAAACATCCTCAGATGTCTGAAATGGTTTTCCTGCGGCGCAGAAATGACTTTTTTTTTTTTGATATCTTATGCCCCTACTGCTTCTTATCAGCATATTGATAAGTCAATTTTCAGTGTCTGCAGAAAAAAGTCTTGAAGGAACTTCCGCTTTTAACCCATGGGCCTTGCTTTCAGTTTGAATCTGTATACCAAATAGTTTAATAGCCTGTTATTTTCAACCCTAGATTCTTAGTGACACCCATTTATCCCTTGCTCTCTCCTTTTATTTATATTTTACATTTTTTCTCACAAGAAAGCTACTATTGTTTATATTGACATCCATGCAAGATTCTCCCTCTGTATGAAATAAATAGGTCACCAAAAGAAGCATAAAGGAAAAACCTCTTTGTAAATTACAGGATTGTAACGCTCACCACTCTTTCCAAGGACTTTGGCAGCTTGGACACCCTATCCTATCCTAAGCCGCCCCTAAACCTACCTATCCTAAGCCTACCTGCCCTGCCCTAAGCCTACCTACCTGAATCCTACCTGCTCTAACCTAATCCCAGCCTATTGCTACCTTAATCTTACCTAATCTGCCCTAACCTAACCCTACCCTAAGCCTACCTACCCAAGACCCTATCTGCACCCTGCCCTCTACTCTACCCCACCCCCTACCTCCACCCTCCCCTTTGCCCCATGTGCTATCTTCCACTCTCTCTTCTTCTCTACACTGGCCCCCATCTCCACCCTCCCCTCCACTATACCCACCTCCTGCCTTCCACCATAGTCCCTATCTTCCACCCTCTACTCTGCTTACCCTCTCCTGCACCCTGCCTTTAACACTCCACTGCTCTGCCCTCCTCTTCCCTACCCTCCACCCAGCCCTTTACCCTCCCATCCCTTTGACCCTCTACCCAACCCTTCCCTCCAATCTCTACTCTGCTCTACCCTCTATACTAGTCCACTACTCCCCATTGGCCTCCCCTCTGGCTTCCCCTCAGCCAGCCTTCCAGCCCCAGCCCACCTTCTAGCCTAGTCATTATGACTACCCTAACAGATCCATTACAACCACCCCACCATGTCATTCCCATTATGTCACCCGCCTTCACATCACACCCATTATATGTAATATTATATTATCCATCT
Organism: Nothocercus julius; assembly: GCA_013398735.1. Classification (NCBI taxonomy): domain Eukaryota; kingdom Metazoa; phylum Chordata; class Aves; order Tinamiformes; family Tinamidae; genus Nothocercus; species Nothocercus julius. Next base: position 1,146,146 of record VZSV01000163.1, on the reverse strand, counting down.
TTGGAAATATTCCAGATCCACCTGGATGTGATTCTGTGCAACATGCTCTAGTTGGACTAGGGGGTGTTGGGCTACATGATTGCCAGAGGTCCCTTTCAACCTCAACCATTCTGTGATTCTGTGTGATCAATCTGATCCGCCCTGGCTACTACAGTGAACAAGGGAAGCATCTCAGGAGCCTTAGCACAGAAGTTAGGACACATTAGCAATGCCAGAGGGGGGTGAAACATCTTCCAGAGCTGTCACATCTCAGGCTCTTGGTTGAGCTGTGCTATATAACAAAATACTATAGAAAAAAAAGTAGTCCTGGAGTTGTGCTGCTAAAAGTAATGGTAATACTCATTCACAGTCAACAGCTCCCTGCCTGTATCTCATTCCCCCAATTTCAAATGAGAAAAATATGATTAAAACACCATTAATACTTGTGAACTACTGTTACTGTAGTAGGAATATCACAGGTTCATCAAGTACAGCTGTTTGTATTCAGCCTGGGTGAAGTGTACTAAACTAGACTCCTCTGAGCAACAAGAAGAGAAAGAAACATTGAATATCCTGTCACTGCCTGAGACAAGGTTCATTGAAAAATAGCATTCAAGAATGTAATTAAAAATACCAGCAATGCATGTGTAGAAAGTCTTATAAGGACACTTTCGAGATTTCCAAAGCATGCAGCTTTGCATCTTGCATATTTTTAATACAGCTCTTTTCTTCAAGGCTTTGCAAGTTTCAGCACAGCAGCAGAGAAAGAAAATGAGCAAAAGCTGCTCCTGACAAGACCGTACATCTGGCAAAATTTTTCCATGTAATAGCGTTGCCAAGTGTCAGCTGTCACTTGCAAGTGAATGTGCAAGTGAATGTAGGTGCAGCTGCCTAAATTTATCACGGAAGGTGACAGACATAGAGAAATTCATCCAAGGCTTCATTTCCAACAGCTGCCATAACTTGGGATGCAGGGTCTATCCTCTGTGCAATTCATTTACCATCTAAAGTATACTTAGGCAGCTGCCAAAATTTAGTCAGATCCGCTAGATGTGATGTAGTTTTTCTTATCCAGAAGAGCATTTCCCTTTTTGTATCCAAGAGGCTGCAGTTTCGTGGCTAGGCTTGCCTCCCAGCAGAAATGGGTGCGTTTTACCCTGGCATGGGCACTAAGGCAGCCTCATGCCTACCAGCTGTTTACAGAGAATGTCCAGTGCTGCATCCTATTTTTTCTCTGCTTCTGAACAGGAGACCCAAAGTCAGGGTACTGGGAAAGACTGTCTGGCTCAGGACAGGTGATGAGAGGGCTGGGGGAGACAGTTGCACAATGCTGCCCAGGCCCCTCAGATCCTGGGGCTGCCTCTGAGGGTGCAGTCCCATCCTGCTTGGCCCACTCCTCGGCTCCCAGGGATCATCATCATCCTTGATGCTCTCCTCGTCTTTGCTCGATGTGTTCAAACAGCTGGAAGTGTCAAACAAGGGCCTTCCTTTCCCGAGGGGCTGTATTCACAGGGAGCAGGCTGCTGGTGTGGATGGTTATTGCCCTCCTTCACAGTGCTCTGAGGGTACCTGACAGGGCTGAGGAGCAACATGTGCCCTCTGCTCGAGAGAGACAAACCAGGAGAGGATTCAGAAGAGCTGTCGGAAGCCATTTAGGCTTGATGTGGGTGCCCTTCTGCAAAACCAAACAGATGAGAGCCCATTCTCTCTCCCAGAGGCCACCTGGCTTAGCACAGCTCCCATATGCATGGCCAGGCTCTCACACCTTCATAAGGAACGTGTCCACATCCAACCTGCTTCTGGGGACTGGCTTCTGCCTGGCTGGCCTGAGGGAGGGCTGGTCAGACTGGACCAAGCCCAGGCAGGCTCTTCACTCTGCTGTCATGCTCATGGGACTGCACAGGCTCATCCCACAGCGCTATTTGGTTTCCCTATATAGCTGGAGATGCCTCTTGATGTTTCTGGAGAGCAGGGTGAGCTGCTGCTTTTGCTGAGATCTAGCTAGAGATGTTTTCTCAGAAGCCAGACATCACGCTACTTCATAGGCTGAAGTACCAGCACATTGTGGCCTACATCCTAGTGCTGGAATTGTATTTAACTAGCTGTTAATTAGGAAATAATGGGTCAAAACCAGGCAGTTATTAGAGATCTTCAAAGTCTGCTTAAATATCATGCATGAATGCAGTCTTTAATTTGGTACAGCATTGCAATCACATGATGCCCAGGGCAAAGGTTTAAAGAAATTAAGCACATAATTGTAAATAAAATAAATAAATAAATAAATAAATAAGAAAAGAAAGCGAAGGTATAGCTCAGAATTTTTTTATTACTGTTTCAAATTAAAGCCTGTAACCCTTGAGGGATACTGACATCCCTCCTTATTCTGAGAAACAGCTTTCTTATTGATTCTTCAGATAAATCTAATAGTAAATTTGACATCATGATAACTCCTGCATTTCTCAGCAATTAAGAATTTATTGGAATAGTTGACAGAATCTTTACCACTGAGGTAAACCACTGAACCTTCATGGCAGACATTTAATGAAATGCTTTGCTTAGTTCAAACAACACTAGATAACTACAGCACTTCTGAAGTGGGCTCGGTTGGGGGGTGGTTCTTGCCTGACAGAAGTGCCACTGGCAGACCAACTATTATTTAAAAATACCACCTAAAATACATGTGAATTGAGTCACAGAAATATTTGGACAAAAAGACGCAGGTATATTCCCACAAGAAAGCTCCTTGCTGCAGCACAGGTGCAATGGAAACAGCCTGCACGTTTTTGGAATAAGATTTTATTTGCAGATGATCTGTTGTTCACATGGGTTAAAGATTAAATAATAATTTGAAGCTTCTGGGAAATACAGAACACTAGTGGAATATGTTGATGTTTGTGTACCTCAAACTCAGCAATTTCCAAGACAGCATCTAGCATGTCTTGGGACTGAAGCATTAGGACTCATTTGTAAGATTTTTATTTGTTTCTCAGTGTACAAACTAAGCAAGTTATTTCCAATTCAAAGAAGACTGATGATGCAATATTAGATCGCATGGACCTGGATTGTTTCAGGAAGTAGAGACAGGGAGCAGGTGCCAGATGATGGGATATGCAGCCGAAATCACTGGTGTGTGTCACTGGGTGTGCAGGGTGCGGGAGGCAAACACACATCACTTATGGCACTGGTCCTGGAGAAAGGCATTGAGATTATAGGAACACCTGGGCTGACGTGATGTGTACGGAGTGAAAAGGCTAAGAAGGAAACAAGAATGGTCCAGACAGTGAAGACTTGCTAAGTCAGTGCTCGTCACAAATAGCAGAAGATGTGCCCTATTATTTAGCAAACAGTGATGGGGGCCACCTGTTGCTCTTCTTTAGTGGCGAGCAATTTTTCTTCAGAAAGAACAGACACAGGATATGGTCAAGCAGTGGCAAGGAGTGGCAAGGAGTGGTTATTTGTAGCAAAAACCTGTAGTATGGAGGGGTTTCAAATTCTAGGTGTATCTGATAGTGGAATGGGGAATATTCAACACATGATCACAAAGAAACACTAAAAGAAACTTTGCAATGTTTAATAAATGGCTACCGAATAAAAAAAAAAAATGAAAATAGACCAGGCAAGCCAACATTTAGAAGTCTCTACCATGTGAAATAGCATGCCTAACCCAGATGACAGCTAAATGCATTTTTTTTTTTTTCTTCATTTAGACCTTCATAGGAGTTTTCCATCAGAATAATTTTCTGTAAGAAAAACAAAATTTACCTTGGGAGAATTTTTGTCTGCCATGTGAAAACAACAACAAAAATCATTTTCCAAATGGAAAGCAGAATAGCAGCTTCCACCTCTCAATGATCATGAACTTTCTGCTGAAAATTAATAAAATCAGTAAACTGATTTTTTTTTTTTTTGTAAAATCTTCTACTAAAATTAGCAAAGAAAAATCCATTTATGCTGCTCACTAACCCCACAAGTTCCCATTCAGGGCAGAATCTGGCTTAAAAAAGACTTTCAATGGGAAGAAATTCAATTTTCCCTGTTTGAAGCAGAACAAAAACTTGTCAACACCTTGCAGAATAGCATAGTGATTCTCATATCAGACCTAAACCTGTCGAATTCATGGATGATGCCATGTCTAAACTGCTTATGGCTACTTCTGTGCTGCTACAGTGCACACTGCAGGATGCAGAGAATTGATCTCAACATTTAAAATGTGTGTGAAAGCTGAAGATTTCAAAGCTTGTCAGAAGCTCTTGAAAGCTGAACGGTGCTTATAACAACTTTGAAAAATACTTCTTGCTTATACAGAGGATATTTTTAATGCAACCAAAATGGTCAAATCTACCTGTCTACCAGCAAAAAAAACTATGCATTGAACCAAACTTAGTGGTCTCAGGTAATTAGAGACCAGCAGCCTGACTTTAGGCTTGATTCTGCCTCCATTCACTTTGATACAAGTAGGCAGTAGGTCTGCCAACATCAGAGGCAAACCACCTCAACAAGAGATGTGCAAGGATGTTGGCTGGAGCTACAGCAGACTGATGTCAGTACAACAAGCCTCAGCTTGCAAACCAAGGAGACATGTGAGTTCCAATCTAGAATGAAGGTGAGGTAGCTCCAGAACAAAACCAACAAGAATGACCAGATGTTTAGACAAAATAAATCTCATAAGTAAGCACTAAAAATATTAGACTGGAGAGGACTGAGTGGACAAATGGGATGAGATTTGCCTAAGCTTGTGGAAGGTACCTGCTATGTAAGTATACCTGAGCATGTCTTCAGGGACATGGAGTGGAGAGAAATCAGCATTTTTCTGTTGTAGATGAATCTTAAGATGAGATGAATAATTCCCTACAAAAATTTCTGTTATTACTGCTTTTATTGTATGAGATATATCTTGCCCTGGCTGTTCACATTAGGAGTCGAGGTTCATAAAGGCAGCAGAAAATACCAGACTATTTATGAGCACAGGAGATTTTCAAATAGTTTGGTGGGTTTAGCAGGATTACTTGTAAGACATTTTCTTAGACTTCCTATGGAAGTTTTCCCTAAATGCTGTATGCCAGGCACTCTCATGTAGGTCACTGTGCCAACATACCCAGACTACTCAGTTAAAGTGACATTTTCAGGTGTTACAAGCAAAGCAGCTGGGGTAGGACACCCTCCAGCGGAAGCTGAGTAAATAAACAGCCAATATAATTATGTTCCGCCTCAGCTTCATGGGGTCCCATCTGCACTATAAAGCAGCCAAGAAAAATATACTTGAAGGAAAAACAAAGGATGGAAATAAATAGCTCTTATAATATTCATACCGGGGTTCACATCTGAGTTAGCATGTATTTTCCTTTATTTCAGTATGCAGATGAATTACAACATATGACTTTTCCGATATTTAACACATACAGTAACCTGAATTTAATAATGATTTATAGGCTTTTATTTCCTATATAACATTTCTGAAGTGGTGTCTACAAGTTATCCTGCATCCTGCTCCCACTTTCTTCCTTTGGTCCTGTTAATGCTGAATGAGAAAGCAAAACTTTGCAGAATGTTGTTTGCAATAAGTAACGCCAATGAAGAATCTTGCCCTTCATGACATTTCATACATTGACATTGTTCTGACAGAGGAGAAAACCTGAACAGGCTTACACTAGCTTTTAAATGCCCTCGTGAGCCTTCCTAATGAGCTCAACCTGGAAAGACAGGAAAGAAGAGTAAAATAATGAAAGAAAGGGAAGGAAAGGGAGAGAAAGGATGCCACTATTTAAAAAAAAATACACTTTAAAATGATTCCCTGGTTTATTTTGAATTCCTTTTGCTTCTATTTCCTTCATTCTTTTTTTGCCAATGCTACTTTACAAAGGTTTGGTGCCTCCCTGGGTGTTTGTTCAATGTTCTGCAAATGTTCATCTCACTGGAGGAAGCTCCAAGCAGCTGTGTTTCTCTAGTAAGGTCCCAAAACCACCATTCTCACACAGCTCCCTTTTAACTGGGGTTGCACTGTGAACATAATAACTATATAACGACTGATGCTTTGTTTATGGCTGCTCCAAACTAGATCAATATGCAGCTTGCACATGTTATATAAAAATATATGCACTATGACCTCCTCTTGTCTCCTGATTCCAGATTTTTATAACCCTCATAGAAATGACTTTAAAACAGTCCCTTCTATGATCATCATTTTCTATATTCTCAAGTGTATACGGTTCTTTTAGAGCCTGTAAGCTACAGCTCATGAGTCTCATGTGCCTCCCCACTAAAGAGAGTTTTATTTCTGTTCTTTTACCTCTGTCCCCAAGGAGTCAAAAAAAAAAAAAAAAAATCCGTTTTTCTGTTCATACAGGGTCATATCTGCAGGCTGTCTTCTAAAATGTTTCATTGCCAAAAAAAAAGGCAAAAACCTGAGCACAAATGATACTAGTACGAAGAAAGCATGCAGTTTTCTCATATTTATGACTCTTTCAAATTTTCTGCAATGTGAGAACTGTTCTCTTTACTATGTTCATTGGTGTTACAAATTCCGACATTACATTTACATGCTAATTAAGTTGTCTTGAAGGAATTTACCTAATATTTTAAGCAGAGAGAGTTAATGAGAAGAATATCCTCAATTCATATGTATCTATTCATTTGACAGAAGGAGATGTGACAAGGCACAAGAAGATGCTATTTTGTGAAAAGAGCTGGCATTCAACAGCAGACTTTCTGTAAATCTCAGGCATCAAATCCCTGCGGTCTGCGAGACCAAACCCTGCCCTCTCCGTAGCGCTGCCACCACATCTCATCCTGTAATAACACAAGTCCCACAAAGAGACTTAAAAATAAGCCTGCTACCTAAGATGGCAATTTTCCAGCTTACTTCAGTAACGTAGCAAATTGGAACCAGACAGATTTATTTATATGGGTTAGTAAAGATTAATTATGTGTGATAACTTTCCTGCAGGAACAGTTTTTGAGAGAGTTGCCAAATGAAAATTGAATGTTATGATGACATGTTTATTTATGCATTTCTTATTATGCTCTTTTTTACATGATCCTGGTAAATTGTTATGGGTTTTACAGCATAGACACATTTTTATTGCAAGGTGTAGTATTAAGTTCATAGTGATGGAGCTAAGCAACAAAGCCTTCTGTTCAGCATTTTCGGAGCAGTAGATGTGTGTTCACATATTTACCACAGGAACTGGTAATTCATACAGCTGCAGAAGGTGTGAATGCTCTTCCAGTCTCATTTCTAACTGCATATTCGTGACATCGCATTCTGAAGTCCACTTATATCTGAAATCATATTCCACCTCTGAATGGTGTCAGAGAGGTAGTAATGAAGTATCAATGCTATCATGTCATTACCTGCAAATTGCATATAACGAAAACTTTAATAATTCTTTGAAATGTATTATGCCAGAAGAACATAGCAGATACGAATTTGGTAAGGGCGATAATGTCAGCTGAGAGACTTGTCAACACAGGCATAGGAATTCAAGAATGCCTCTATGTTGCTCTTCGACACTAACAGTTAAATCTTTATCCTAAGCAGTTCACAGATTAACTGACTCCAATCAACATTAAGAGTCATACCTGTTAAATTCCACCAAAGAGATGGATATCCTTTAAATAGTAGGTTTTTACAGTTTAGGGAAGCAAAAGCCGAGGAGAGGTGTGTTTGCTCTCTTAATGTACTTGAAGCAGGTAAATATCTTGGGAAGATGAGATATTTATGTCAGAGTGGAATCCTGGCACAAGAGAACATGCACAGACATGAAGTGGATTTCTATTTAGCCTTTTGAAAGCGACAAAACAATGTCTGAACATAAAGATATGTCAAGTTATGAGACGGTTTAATATGAATGTTTTCTGAAGAGAGCAAGAAACGAACTTAACAACTCAAAAGGTCCCTTCCCCCTTTATGTTCTTAAATATTTCCCGTATTGGTAATTCATTTTCTCTGTCTCTCCAGTATTATTTGCTACCTTGTCTTGCAAGTGATTTCCCACAGTTCCCTGAGAAAATATCCCAGATATTGAACAGAACAAATCTTCCCTGCACTACGTAAAGTGATACTGGCTTCTGAATAACCACCATGATTGTGCCTCTCACTGTTCAAATGGGGACCATTCTGAGCATATGCAAAAACAGACACACAGAGGACTACAGAAACTCACTATCAGAGACATCTTAAATCCTATTTGGAGGGCTCCTGATTTTGGTGGCTATTGAGCAATGTTTTCTGATTCATGCATTTGGACACTGCAGCCAAAGTCCTGCTAAACCTTTCTTTGTATGGAAACTTGCTTGTTTTTTAGGCCTGCTTAACTGCACTCATTCAGTTCAACAGAAATGGCAGCACTACTTCCAACAGGGGCTTTGAACTACAACGTGCTCCTGGAAGAGAACTCAGATTGTTAACTGTTTCAAAAGAAAGCTATGTGACACGTACTCACAATGCTCTGCAGCTTTTAATTAGCAGCTGGAGTCACAGAAAAGCATTAAGAGTACATGTGACATTTATAGAAAATTTGCCTTAATAGAAATGTATAACTGAAGCATATTATTGAGTTGAATGACCGTTTTATCCTTACTTTTAATGAAAATAGTTTTATCCTTACTTTTAATGAAAATAGTGTGAGGAAAGCTATAAAGCTATATGCAGAGAGATAGCAAAGGAAATGTAATCTCCTGTTAGTCACATGGGATTTGACAATTTGCAGTAGTTTTTACCTTTTAGCTTTAGATTTTCTTTAGTTTAGCTTTTCTCAGACACTTAAATGGAGCAGTGCTCTTACACTTCCTATTGGGAAATGCAGGCATCTTTCTGACAGTCCTCTTCAAGACACCAAGAGAAAGTAACAACTGTTATTCATGATAAATGGAAATCTTTGGTAATCAAGGCTGCTTGATGATGTCAGTGGAACTTCCAGGTATAATCTTAACACTTTTTTTGATGGCCCAAAATAATTAGCAGGCGTGAAGTAATTAAAAAATAAAGACAAGCAGTGAAGTTCTCTAACACATGCAGCCCGATATACATTGCTTTTCACACAAGTAAAACATGTCTTGCTTTTCATTCTAGCGATGCAACACGAGAGGCGAGGCATAGGCTGCAAACAAGGAATGGACTACGAGGGTCCTGAAAATCTTGGATTGAATCTGCTCAACTTCATATGAACATTCAAAACAATTTGCTAACGTTATTTTTTTTTTCCCAGTAACTCTGTGTTGTATGTATAGATATACATAAAATATGATAGCCTTTAGTACATCCATGACAAAGTGACCAACTGAAACATAGCCTGGAGAATGCTAAAAACTGCATCACTGCATTAACCTATTTTCCTTTTCCTGCTGGAAGAAATTCAGGGTCTCAAATTAACTGTCCATGACATGGACTAGAGAAGAAAAGTCATTTAATTTGTACATTTATCTGGCCATCTGCCTCAGCATCAGGCTTCGAACTGTATCTAAAAATATCAAGTGTGTTGGATAAACAATATGAGGGTTTATCCCAATCAAAGTGATACAATTAAGTAGGGAAGTGTAGGAGCAGAACTGTGACACAGATATATGCTTCAGAGCAGTTTTATTTTCTATTTTTTTAGCCTTTCAGATAGTACGTGCTATCTGCACATTGGATCCTATAAGAAGGTACCCAACAACTATGGGTGTGCAAACATGAAGAGCAATTTCACCCAGCCTATGTGCTCTCTCCAGCAACTTGGATTTGATATGTATTCAGGACAGGGAGGAGTCATATTGCAAACAGAAGAGAAAACATGCTGGAGAAGAGCAGTTCTGCAGCCCCAAGAAAGAAAAAAAGTGTCTCTTCAAAACAGCTTTGCAGAAAGATATGGATCCACAGCCTTGTTTTCTCTTTACCTGTCTACCCATTCTTAGCTCTAGATATTATAATCTTAATTTACAATTTCATTTCAATTCTCATTGGAGTCTGTAGCAGGCAAAATGGACCAGCTACATATGCTCATTGGTCATAAACTAATCTCTAGACTATATTTTCTGTGCTGAGAATTACTTTCAAATGTGTTAATTCACTCTGTGTGCCAAAATCTTATTTCCTGAGGTCAAGATTTCAGTGTAACAAACTCAGCTACTTACAGCTTTATTTTGACAATTAAAACTAAATCAATTAAAAACAATGAAAAGCTTAGAAGCTTGAAGCCTTTTATCCATTTCCCTGATTTACTAATCCTTTCAGAACTTGTGACCTTGGTTTCTCCTTGATGTCCCTGCAGCAGCCCACAACTTGGTCATTTAACATCATGTGGGAAAATCTCTCCACATGTAGTTTTGCTTTGGCGATAACTGGGGATACAGCTGGGCTTATGCAGGCTGAAGAGCAGACCATGATCTCATCCTGAGATGCTCTCATGGGGAAAGGGAGGGAGATTTCCAGATCTCCCTTTTTTCATCTGGCCCATGGGGCAGCAAATTGCTTGTCATCGGGCCCATCTGCATTGCAGATCCCTTTTCTCCTCTCCTCTCCTCTCCTCTCCTCTCCTCTCTTTGAATTTCCCTATAATAAAATATTTCAAGATAAAACAAATCTGATGGTTTAAACAAGTTATAGGATCTTTTTTATGGAGGAGGGAGTTTTTTACACACAATACCCATTTTTGATTAAATTTAGATATATGTAAAATATGACAAATCTTTTTAGTGGTCTGATTCATCATTGCACCATTGTGTAAATTCTTTTCCTGAAAACCTTGAAACTGATTGTTAGAATTAGTGTCAGGAGCTTCAGCTGGTCTCTCATACCCAGAACGATTGGCTAGCTATCTTTAAATATCCACAGACTAATTTTGTTCTCCACTGCAAACCATTCTATTATTTGTTTAAAGCTGAAAACAATTTTTTTCCCAGCTGCATTTTTAAAAGATCATGAAAACCAAAAACAAACAAACAAACAAACAACTCCCCCCCCAAAAAAAAAACAAGTACAACAACATCAAAAACACTTGTAATGGGATGCTGGTGACAACTTTTTCTCCAGAGTCTCCCACTAGTCAGTAGTGATAGTAGTGGATAACCTATGACTCCCGGGCTCCTTGAAGGCTCAGTTGCTGCAAGTGACCTCACAAGCCCAGATGTGCTGAGAGTATGAGCACTAGACCATTGATCCAACAGCCATGAGCACAGACATCTATCAGGTCTCAGAGAGGAATTATTCAGCATCAATCACCTAGATCCATTTACAAAGTGAAATTGTAGCCCTTCTAATTAGGCTGATAGGTCCCAAAATGTCAGCCAGTACCCAGGAAGCCTATGGAGCCTAAAGACAAGCAGACAATAGATTCGAGGAGAGTATTTTTTGTCCTTTCATCTGAATTAGCTGAGTGATTAAAAAAGGTTTTAAGACAATCTGTCAATAATGTTAACATTATCACACACTTCAGCTGCACACTAATAGCCTTAAATCCAGGCACACTTAATCAGGCTCATGTATCTCAGGCACTAATTAGCTTTTTTACCTACATGAGGTTGCAAGACACCATTTTACTGCAAATTAACTGCAAACATTTTAGCAAATCCTGGAGTCCTCACATATCTGGAAAAAAAAAAAAAAAGAGCAAGAAGAATGTTTATTACTTTGGAAAATTAAGATAAAATATCTTGAAGCTTTTTATAGGGTCAGTTCAACTACTGTTGTTTTTCTTAAAACTATTTGCAAAGTTTTGAGAGTTCCATTTATAATGTGGTAAGGCACAGTGGTGGGGACTTGCAGAAACGTCTACAAGAACCCAAGAAGAAGTGTGACAAACAGGTATCTGTTCAGAAGCCCTGTCCATTCCACTTGCTTCATTTTCCACACTGCTGTGAGTGAAACAATGCTGAAATGCATCTCACAGTAATGGAAAGTTCTCTGAAAGTGAAAAGTATTAAGCAAAAAATTTCTATAGGTTTTACTGAGGAGAAAGTACTTATGGATTTGTCAAAATTTCCTACTTTTCTCCTTTTGTATGTCCCAAATTATCAAAACTGAGTTGCAGGTCTGGCTACAGCTGGAAGTCTGTGGGAAACAAAATTGTGCACAAAATAAGCCTGAACACACTAAATTAAACCACTATGGTCCCAATCCCCCGAAACAATGGCTAAGCAATTTTAGAAAAAAAATATTGAAAAAAAATGTTTCCAGGATAGTATTTTCCTCACTCATGATATAAATACATTTTGGAATGCTTTGTATTTAGCAGGGATTAGAATGAAATCCTAATGACTTACTTAGAAGTTGCATTTTTTTTTCTTCATTTTAAACTGAGTGCAGATTTGCAGACTGTAAGCAGTTGCATGTTTCATATATTAATGCTGAGTAGCATGCTGCCATCTTTTGGTTACATTCAACAGAAACAGGTACAAAAGATCTAAAAGATTTTGTTTTCACAAGGTAAGCAGCAGCTGCTCCCTCAATGGATGTTGCTCCTTACAACTGTGTTTGTTGGCCATGACTCCATTATGCTTGTCTTCAGTAATCGACTATACTACCTGTGTCAGGAGATTTTTTTTCCATGTTCTTGTTGGTTTCTACAGGTGAAACAAGACAAGCACAGACACAGGCTTGTCTTGGAAGTGAATTTCACTGGCAACAGATTATTTTCCCCTGTCCTGCAGACTTCAGGATAACTGAGGGGGCGCTATACAGAGCTTTCTGCTCACGGACTTCCTGGGAGCTGCTTCTAGGAGTAGTGTTACTCGTGTGCTATATTTATATTGAAGTTAATTTATATTCATATTCATTTATATTTATATTTTAATATCTAAATGCATTTATACTCACTGAATTGGTAGTGTAAATCATTTATGGTTTAATTTCTTTCCCATTTCAGGAAATTACCTTTTGCTACTTTGATTTAAATGATATGGTTGTCCTTTTCATTACAGAATCTATCTAACGCCAGAAAACCCTAGGAAAGGTGAGGAGAAATGTTAGGGTGTTTTTTTTTCTCTTTCTACATTTTGGATTTTTTTTTTTTTTTTTTTTTTTTTTTTTTTTTTTTTTTTTTTTTTTTTTTTTTTTTTTTTTTTTTTTTTTTTTTTGTCTTTCATTTTAAGCCTGGGCCCTTCTCCAGTCTTTTCTTATAGCTTATAGCTCGCTATCAGAGATCTGCAGCATACTTAAGGATATCTGTATTCAAAACATAAAAGTCCATAAATCCAGCTGGTGACCAAACACTACTGTTTAAATGTTTGCCATCCTTTTGCACACTAATGAATAGCAAAATCTTAATTGCCTGTTCTCTTGTTAGAACGTAATTACCAAACTAAGCACTGTGCACTCAGCAGCAGTTAGTGTCTTCCCAGCTCATAGATATATCTCAGCTCTCCTTTTACATTTTAATACTACCCAGAGACTCACTCTGTCAAATGGATTAACACCAATGCTTTGTCAGTATCATTGTTTATAGAGTTGAAGATCATTCCCACTTACATACACCTGTATTTGAAGCTACTATAGAATTTATCCTGCTAGAGTTATTCGCTAACTTGGGTTGTAGGTATGTATTAGGCATCAGAAAACAAAAACAAAGCAAAACAAAACAAAACAAAAAACCAAACTTCTTGCAAGCATTTAGAAGTTTTGGAAGTTAGCTTGATATTTCTTTCAGACAGGTTTAAAACAATAGCTGTCCACTCATATAACCTGTATGTGCTGGAATTTAAGTATATGAATCACTAACATAAGGGCACATGGGTGAATAATTCTAAAACAAAACTCAAAGAAATCTCTCTTCTCTGAGTCAGGAACCAAAGACAGCAACATTTTAACACCCTTTTACACTGAAATCAAATCATTAAAGTGAGTCATGGAAGTCATAGTGGCTTGTGTTTTAGCAATACCTCTCCTTTGCGTAGTCTTATTTTCTGAGTCTGTATAGCCCAATGACCTAGAGCAGTTAGGACACATCCATGTACATCACAGATGGGACACCTTACATAAAGCAATATAAGCAGAGATGACTTTGAGAAACCTCCGAGTCCCAAGACTAAATACCCATTTAATTCCTGCAGTCTTGATTGTAATGCCAGAGCAGGAGAGGCACATTTCCCTGAGAACGCATGCTGAAACATAACTGTGATTCTCCTCTCATGTTTTCCTTCAAGATCCCATACCTGGAAAATAATATCTGGCCCCTTCCTGATTGACTACAGAAACAAAGAAGGTAATCCTGTAAATGTATAATTTTCACACATATCCTGTAAAACAAATTTCTGCATAATAAAAATCAATATTTCAGTAACCCTTGCACTATTGAAAAAGACTCTGTTCACCTCAGTAACTGTGTTTGGCACAAAACTCTTTAGCCTGTGTGCTCTCTTCACATGGCTGATCTTGAAGGAGCCAGCCAATTTTACTATGGATTTGCTGGTTGCTGTTAAAGTTACAAAACATGCCCAGGAGCCATTCAACTGAGGTGTCTAATCATGTTTTCCAAAGGTCGTAATGCTAACTGCAGAACCCGGCAAGTATTGGACAAATCAGTTTTTGCAAAATGGGAATGCTGATCTCTATTCAATTACATTTTTGGTCAGGATGGTCATAATGCTTCCAAAGTGTTCTCTTAGGGTTTTGTAATCACTAATGCCAAGAAAAACAGCTGCCATTTTGCTAAAAAATCTACTTAATTTTGTAAGAATTCGTATTATTGTATAACATAATGTTTGTACAAACATACAACAAGGCTTCTCTTGCTGGCAGTATGTAATACATCTACTGCAAAATCTCATTCTACAATTAAGTCTAAAATAAGAAATAGAAAACAAACATATATTTTACAAATGATTCCTGGTCAAAACATGCTTCTGAAACAGTAATATTCTGAAACTTCTGTAATACATGAAACTCAGCTGATTAAAATTTTGATTTCTGTAATTTAAGCACAGATGATGCTTTATGAGTATCTGAGCCACACATGCGAACTGTATGGACAAACGTTGAATGGGTAATTCATGTCATAAATTCATTTGCTGCATGGATATATTATTCACGAATGCTACTAGTGAAAGCTTTTTTTTTTTTTTTTTTTAAGATACTTAATAAAACTGTAGCAGAATGGATTCTGATTTTGGAATCTAAGAAATCATAGTCAGCTCTAAAAATTTCTCATAGAATGAAATGCATTAAATCAGTTTTATTGCTCAATTTATCTCCAGAAACCAGCTACACTGTCAACATCAGGTTTGCAAACAAGTAATTCAGAAGTTGCTTTTCTTGAGTAATGGAAAATATCATTTTTGTGGGACACCAGTTGATGAATTTTCCTGAGAAAGAAACAGGCCCTGGGGAAACAATCTTACTCACACATTTTCAACCACCTTACTTTTTTAATGATCAGACTTTCAAAACAAAGCTTCTGAACACTTGTTTTTTATTAAAACTTAATAGAACACTTATCCCAAACATTGAAATTCTTATGTTAA
Organism: Nothocercus julius; assembly: GCA_013398735.1. NCBI lineage: Eukaryota > Metazoa > Chordata > Aves > Tinamiformes > Tinamidae > Nothocercus > Nothocercus julius. The sequence goes on along the minus strand of VZSV01000163.1, from coordinate 1,130,735 downwards.
TTCCACTGAGAGTAGCCAGCTGATGACTAAACAATCTACATGACTGGCTTAGGAGATGTGAGATTCTAACTGAAGAAGGGTTACATAAGGAGACTCAACTAATGGAAGTTCAGGAGAGACTCTAATTATAAAATGGAGACCAAGCAACAGAGACACATATTAGACAAGCATTATCCATCTTCTACACATATTTTTGACAAAGGTGGAACCTGTCACAAGAACATTTTCTAATAAAGAAGCATTTTGCTTGTGAAAGAGACCTGTGAAAAGGGGACAAGATGGTCTCCTTTTCCCACAATGATAGTTTGGCGTGCTAAATATGTGGACTGGAAATTATCAGAAAATTATAATTGAGAAGCTGAAAATGTCCCTTTAAAATTCTCTAGGATGCCTGTTCTTACAGAAGTTCATTCTGTGTTGCATTTTAAATCTCATTACTATGCTTTGACAGACTCTGTTTTGCTTGAAAATGCAAGGAAATAATTTTCATCCTCCTGAAATCATAATATATTGATGGAAAAAACCTACCCCTGAGGTCCAATTGCTAAGAAAAAGGCTAGAAAAGACAGAGTCTTGGAAATATAGATTCTGCTCCTGACTTGGAGATAGAAATTTACTAGAGTGTAATCTTGAGTTCCTAGACAGATTCTTTCAAAAATAATGAATGCCTCTGTATTATACAAAATGCTTGTTTGTTTATTGTGGGTATATACATCACAAGGGTAAATCCACTGTTGGGATTATTGCATATTATTCCCTTTGAAGACTTACAGTAGCTCCAACATAATTTAAGTTCTGAGTCTTCCAGATTTACTTAGGTTTGTTGACTTTTTTTAGTTGCCTGAATAAAAAGCTTCTTAAAAAAAAAAAAAAAAAAAGACAAAAACCAGTATAAAAAAAGACAGTAACTTTGCAGTTATTTTTGTTTATTTTTGTGGGCCAAGTTTAACTTGGCGCATGTTTGAAATACTTCAATATAATTTAAAGTTCTTATAAAAGACAGCTTTGATACTCACAACCAAAGTAATACAGAAACTAGATATTTAGGTAAGCAAAAATAAGGAAAAGAAAAAACAATCCAACAATCCTTTCTCTTACTAGGAACAAGAAAAAATTATCATCTACATCACCAACAATGTAAAGAATATATAGGAAAAAGTTGAAGACCTACTATAAGGAGCTCTTCTCCTTCCTCATCTCTAAATAAGGTGCTGTTCTCCAAAAAGGAATCATGAAAATAATTTCTTTTGTTCCTTTTGTTCCTTTCCCATTGACGAGGAGAAAATATTTCCTTGGAGAATATCAAGGCTGAATGGCTCTCGATCTGTGTACCAGTGTCCTGGGTCTGCAGGAGGAACTAACACGAAAATTTGGGAAGCACACATGTTCACTGTGGAGAACTGCTGGGTGTTTGGATCACTCTGAGGGCTGAATGCAGAAGATGCTGTGGAAGAGGATGTTTAGGGACAGCAGTAATTACTGTACTTAGAGAGAGCAGATATGCTTACAAGAGTTAACTACTGAACAACAAGCACCACCACTGTTTCCCCTCTCTGACACTGGCACATGCACACAGACACACACCTATCTGCAAAAGGGCAATGCAAATTGAGGGATTGAATAAAAAACACCCATACTTTTGTTTAAGAAGTTCTCATAATCTGATGTTATTCTTGAGCCTTTGGAGTTTGGCATCTTGTGCAATAATGATCCCAAACCCTGCTCTTGTTTGTGGTTGAGCCACTAGGGAAAGAGAACATGTTGCTTTTCTGTGAACAAATAGTACTTTCTGCTTCCTCAATTTTCCCTTTGCTGGAATAACAAAACATATGCCCCATATTACAACAGCTGAAATGAGGCTTGTATGTTTCTATTAGCAAAGCATCATGTCTTCCAAGGAATGTGGTAAATTAGGGCCTGGATTTCTGAAAGTGTTTCTGTTGCTTGGTCCTGCTCATGGTTGAAGACTTTGGGCCTTAAATTGGGATTAAGGAATAGAAAAGGCATTAGACTTATTTTGTCAACTTCAAAATAAGTGTGTAAGAACATGTGAAGCTACAGAAAGAATGTTTTAAAGCTTCCACATCCTTCAAAAAGAAAGCTACAGGAAGGAGAAAAATTCTAATCTTGCTAAGTCTGCCTCTCAGACATGCTGTGTGGAGTCCCTGAAGTTGTAGCACCCCTCAGTCACCCAGATGGGGAGATAACTGATACATGTCAGTGAAGAAAGAGAGAAAGTGACCATATCCAGTCTTCATACACTATGGAGTCAGGATGCAGATGGGGTCTGCAGTCTGCATCCAGACCTTGGGAAATGCTTCTTTGTCCCATACCTTAGAAGTACCTTTAGAATCTGCAGCTAAGTTAAATAGCACCAGGTTGTGACTTGGACACTCAAATGAAGTACAAAATTAGAACTTCTGGCAAGCATTTCAGAGCCTCTCATAAGCCAAAGCAACATCACCCTTGATGTGAGACACAAGCTAAAAGAACTGCTTCAGTGAGTGGTCATGTTCCTGTTGGTGTGATAGTGTAAAGAAAGGTATGACAAAGTCAATAGGCAGAGGTGTCACTTTTTATTAAGCCAGATATTACAACTGGAAAAATAGACAAGATTTGTATACACAAGCCCTTGTCTCAAACACAAGCCATTCTTTCTATGAGATTATTTTGTGGGGCATTATCTTGTTGGATCACTGCAACAGTCACGCAGTAATTGACAGAAGTAATCCTTTCACAACAGTTTGGAAGAACTGCCTAAGTTTTTCACAGCTATCAGTTCTGCTGGAGACACAAAGGGCTTGATTCCATTGACTGCCTGTAGGTATCCAGTGTCATAAGAGATGCAGTGGAGTACCTGAGGCATTTGCCAAGACAGGTTTGGCAAATTTGACACGTCACCTTTGGGAGACCCTTACTCCTCTAGACTGCCAGGAGAGGCTGAAGGGGTTACTCAGGGATGTCTCAAGAGGCATTAGATACCTCTGCATGGATAACAGTACCCAATTATATTTCTATATAAAATAAATAGCATTTGACTACAAAATTCTGCATTGTCTTACAAAAATACTCTTTCTCTTCTGTTCAGAGGGCATTTCAAGATCTTCAGATTTTTTTTGGTGACACAATATACTATTATCTCTTATTCCAAAACTAGAATGATTACATTATTTCATCTAGCCCTAAATTTCTGTTGTTGCTTTCAAAGTCTTATCTTCATAAGCTTTCAGTAGAATAAGGAGATTATGAGTAACTACCACCTTGGACTAACATCAGCTCTTCTCCCTCCAAAGTCAAAAACTGTGACATCTGTACTATACAAAACATCTAAATATGGAATTGGGACCAATGCACTTGACATCTGCTGCCATTTTTTTTCTTTGTAAATAATCGACTATTTAGGTTTGAAGCTACAGTCTATCAGCTATTGTAATACATCCAATAATATTTTTTAAAAAATTTGATTTCAAATATTTGCTGGTAAATACTTTTCAGTATGGATTTTAAGAGCACAGATGTTTGCAACTGTGGACAGACACAAGGGAAGAGATACTTACGGTTTCCCTTTTTTGTCACTGTTATGCAAAATAAAATGACTCTAGTGACATCAGAAAAACAACTACCCAACAAGGCTACATTTCCACAGTAGAACAATGTGTCAGGCCTTTTCAGCTTCACTTTCTAAACATGCATCACAGATGCATATTCGTGTGCATACTCAGTCACAATAGGCACAAATGTCACCTCTCTATCATTGTGAGGTAGGCTAATAAAATGATGATGACTGAAGTAAATTTGAAGGCTTTTTGTGAATCTGGGGGAATTTTTTTTTTTTTTTTGAGAGAGAAAGCGAGAGCTTCAGAACAAATGTTACTCAGTTCTGGGCTGATCTTGCCCCATCATTCTCATGATTCTTTTACTGTCCCTCGTCCTGTTTGATAGTGGAGTCTTTACTAAGACTCACAACATTTTTTTCAGAATCAGGAGATAAGCAGGAGATTGATAGGAGCTACAGGCACTCCCTGGCAACCTGCTAATTTTTGTCAAACAAAACAAATAGTTTAAGTCAAAGGCCTCAATATAGTTTCTGAAGCACCAGCAGGGCCGCAGAATTGCAAACCCAAAGGGACCCTCCGGAATTTGACAACCTGTCTGCTCTTCCTAGCACACAACTGCCATTAGTGATGCTGCCAGACTACTCTGAAGTATAAACTCATTCACAGCCATGAATCAGGAAAGAAAGCAGCCCAAAGCTCTGTTGACAAAGAGGTTTGCCGCTGCAGACTGAGTTTTGAAAACTGAACTTTTCTTAAAAGTACTTGAAGGTACTCAAAGTTCACAGAAGGAAAAGGATCTGCAAACCATATTTTAAACTGTCTATATCTTACAACTGCATCAAGTACTGAAGTACAACTGAAAACCTGTAGAAGCGCATTTTCATGCACTTTAAAAGGCATTACAGTATATGAATTAGATAGTTTTGTGTCATTTTGTAACTAGAAACCGTAATGTGGAACTTTGGAACGTTACTTTTTATAAGTGGTCTTGATATTTTAGATTTCATTTTTAGTCTTTTTGGTCCTTTATTTTTAGTTAGTCAACTCCAAAGGAGGCGCTCCTACTCTCTCTCTGAGTTCATCACTCAGACATCACATCAGTAGATTTTTGGGTTTGTTTTTTGTTTTTTCCTGAGGGAAACTGTATACTGAAAGTCTGATCAGCAAAAACGTGATGTACATTTTCTGGAGGTGATAGCAATAGGTGTGTTTGTGATTTATTTATCGGATATTTCTTGGTTTATTTCATGAAATTCTTTTGTTTCAGCTCAGTTTTGGAACAAAATCTTGCTGTTTGCACGACAAGTAACAAGGAGGGGGAGGGGGGGCTCAGTTTAGGCTTCCCCTTGGGAAGAGATTCCATAGCATAATTTTTACTGAGCTGTTTTTCCTATAATAAATGCATCAATTTGTCCATCTTTAGCATAGAGAACTTGAAAAGCTGGCAAGTATGATTAGATAAAAAGTTAAATCTAACTGAGGTGGAAAAACAAGACCATGATGACCACGATACAGACTCTAACTGTGGTCTGCAAATTTAAAAGACTGTTCAGAAGCTCAGCAAGAAGCAGAGCTAAGAGATGTTCTGCAGAATAAGGCATGCCCCAGGATATTTTTACTCTGGTGTTTTTATCTAGAGATTCATTCAAAACCTCCACGGGTTTTTTCTCACAGAAACACAGCAGTAGAAGTAGGGAAGAGCAGCAGCAGATGTAGCAACAGAAAGGAGAGGTAGTAGGGACAGAAAGAGGTGGCATTACATAGTTTTCAAGACATATGCTTTTTTTTTCTGGAATTGAATATTACTGAAAACACAAATCTCAGCATGCAGTGACTATAATTTTTGCTCAAGATGTGAACGCTAAAGACAGGAAGATACAGATGGAAAATGCAGAGAAAGCAGCCAAAGGATAGCTACAGACAAGAAATGTCTGTTATGGCTTTGGGGGATTTAAAACAAAAACAACAACAATAAAAAAAAAACAAACAAAAAACAAACACACAAAACTCTACTAATCTGCTGTGGAATAAGCAGAATAGGCATCTGTACCTGTGTGGGGCCGCAGGGGAGGCGCCCTGGGGACCCCTACAGACGCTGCCCGGGGCTGTAGCGCTGCCCTGACGCGGGGTGGGAGGAGGCGGGACGCAGCCTTTAGCGATTTTTATTTTGCAGGAATTGGCATGACTTCTCAGGCCGCCTGGGAGCAGGGAGGGAGGCAGGCGGGGACTGCGCAGCTGCTGCCACCAAGCTGCTGAGGCCGCCACGCGGACACGCCGGTGGGCTGGGTTTGTTATGTCGCCTTGGTCCTTCCGCCGGCTTCTGGATGATGGATGCAGGTGGGTGTTTCTGGCTGTTTTCTATGTTTCTTCTATTTTTACACTTTTTTTTTTTTTTGGTAGATAAAGTTTGCAAGGGTTAGACAGAATCATGAAGGGTGATGCAGCTGGTGCTCTTTCTACTCACTTATTTTTATTGAAGGGACTTGTGCTTTTGCTTGAGATGGGCTTTAAAAGCTTGGGCAGGTTTGGGGTGTTGAGAGATGTTCTCTGTTCACTCTGCTGCAAAGCAGCAGGGATCTCAGGGCTTTAAAGAGACTTTTGTCATTGCTTCTGCTCAACATGGGAGTGGGTCTGTCTCATTTTCTGTTGGAATAAAACTGTTCTGCTATAAATTCCTCTTCACACCTTGGAGGATCTAACTTTTAAAATAGTAAACACAAGTAGCTTTTATTTCAAAAGAAGTGCTTTGAGGTTTTACTGTTTTACTACACTGTTAAAAACTGTCTTGGGTAAATAGAACAGCTTTCAAAGGTGGGAGGCTTCATAGCATGGACTGTTACTCTGTTGTCTTTGATTTCATCTTAGCCCTTTTTATCAATGTGAATTCCTAAAAGTCTGTAAGACTGCATGCAAAAGCTTCTCCAAAAGATAACAGGCTGTGGGAGCTGGGAGATACCTCAACAGCTGGACCAAAGATCCTCCTCTCTTTTAGAGATTGCTTCTTAAGACTTCGGGATTTTTTGACATCTTCTAGTGTTACTCAAGCATGAAAAAAATAGTTAAGAACAAGTCAAGCTAAATACTCCACCCCCCAAACTCTGGCATCAGGTCAAATAATTGATTCTCTCTTCAAAAAATTCCATCTGGGATTGATTTTTGAAATAGTGATAAGAATAAGGGAATAAAAATCATTATTTCCAAATCTGATTATAGTATGGATTGTGTTAGCAGGGTGAATAAGGTTGTGTGCATTTGCAAATATAAGTTTTGCTATTTAGCTCCTTTTTCTCTTTTTTCTTTTAGCAAAATGCTTTTGATGTTTGAATATATTTTGGGGGGCTTTATCATCTGTTTAAATTGAATTTTTTTTTTTTTTTTTTTTTTTTTTTGTCCTGTTGCATAACTTTGCAAGGGAAGAAAGTTAGGAATTGGTGCCTACAAATAAAGAACAGGTTCCTTTTGAAATACCCCACCCCTAAGACCTTAAAGAAAATGCATTCCATAAGTTGATGTTTATTTGGGGCAAAATGAGAAGGGAAAAAAAAAAAAAGGCTTCACTGCTGCAAAATATTGCTTAAACTTACTAATGTGAGCTGGCAAGTGGCAAAAACAAGCCTTACACTCAGTATTAATATGGCCGTATTTCCAGAAGCTAATCATCATCTATCTCACAGGCAGCTTCAGAGGAAAAGGCAAGGGATGGTGGTGACTTTAGATTCGTAATATCAGAATCTCTGATAACAGATGAAGCTTTTAGTAAATGTTGGCATTAAATGAGCTTTGGGCCCCTTTTCACAATGTTTTGTGTGTTTCTCTTCCCACACAAGCTCAAGCTCGTACAAGGAGCCAAACTGGCTATTCACTTCTTCATTTGCCTTTTACGATTATGGAGTGTCTCTCCATAAAACAAGTTTACAAACATGTAAAAAGCTTGGAAAGAGGAAAAAAAATTAAATAAAGCTTCAAGCGCACAAGCCTCTTCAATAATAATATGTATTATTTAGTTTAATGCTAAAGTCAAGTTAGAATTAGTCCTGTTCTTTCAAAGGCTTTGCATGGGAGTTTAGCAGATTTGTTTTTGAAGTCTGAATTTGGCTTGTGCTTTATCTAAAGGCGTATATAACTTAGCACTTTATGCACCTTCTTCTAATGTGAGACAAAGGGCAGTTCTTCAGACATTTTCCTTTGTGGATTCTCTTCTCTTGCTAAAGTTCTCGCAAATTTTTTCACAGCAATCTTAGAATGTCCGGTTTGTCCTCATTTCCTTTCAGTTGGCAACATGGGTTGACCTTAGCAAGGTACACAGCAATTTATAAAAATATATACTTAGTTACCAGGGGCTCCTCCTTTCACCGAAGCACTGAGGCGTGATTTGCACGTCTACTGGGGCAGAAGTCGGATGCATCACAGGTCCTGCTGGCACTGAGGGAGTCGTCACCACAGACGGCTTTGCCTGCACACCTGATGTTAGATTGCTAAAGTTCAGTCAGCTGAGTCCTGCCCGGTGAACATATGCTTTACCAACACATAAATATAAGCTCTTAATACATGTCCTTAAAAATGCAGTATTTATGTAACTGTGTGTAAAAGATCAGTATCTTGTAATTTTTATGTTTAGTTTAGTAGTGATACATAAATGAAGCTTGTCATATTCCCTAAAGTGATTAAAACCTTCAGCTTTGTCTAACTCCAAGGCCATGGTGCCTTAACAATAATTTCATATTCATATAGTTCAAGCCCTGTGCCTGTGATTATTCTAGTGAAGTCAATGCCCACACTGAAACATTTATGCTGGTGTACTGTCATCTTTGCTCCAGACTATTTAGGTGTAACCAGTTCAGCCTGGAAAAAAATATACCTGTAACTGAATTAATCTGTTTGTAAATCAGATGTAAGTCCCTGCAAATTTTGAAGGCAAATTCTGCAATATGCTTTTAAGAGGAACAGATAGGATTGGCTTTGGTTGCCATCTTCAGCAAACAGTGACATGAAAGCAGATTAGACAAATTTGTCATTGGAATCGTGGAAAAATAATAGACTGTTTGTTAGGAGCTTAGACATAAGCAGAATTACAAAAATATGCACAAATGGTTCAGTTTGTTTTACTTTACACTCTCTTATTTTTTCCATGTGAATTAGTTCTTCTGAATTTCCGCTGCAACACAATGCCACGATGTTTTTTTTTCTCTCCAAAAATATTGATGATATTTGCCTTTTCAATCACACAATTAGCGTGTCAACATCATGATTTTGATCATTGTTCTCACTTTTGTGTTTTGTTCCACTAAACTTTAATTCTTCTCCTTTAAGCACAAGTAAATTTAGAGTGTGTTTATGGTGAGCCCCAGTCTGTGTTTTTCTACAATCTGCAACCAGCAGTGGAAAGAAGATATTTAAAAAAAAAAAAAAAAAAAAAAAAAAAAAGTGAGGTGAGGATTTTCAATGTTCTTCCAAACATTTGAGGACTTTACGATTCCAGGAGACTCCATCTTTCCTAAATGGGAGGGAAAAGTAGAAAGCATCATCTCTTCAGACCGTAAATGACCGAAGAGTATATGGTCTCCTGTAATGTGCACTAAATTTACTTATCACAGGAAAAATTAAAGTCGGGTTGTGTACATTAGAGTTCACTGAATTGATGAGGTATATCTTGCACAGTAACTTTGTGAAAGTAAAGAAATGCTTGCTATAAAGATTTATTGTGAAAAGGTGGGATACACATAGGTATGTTAAAAGGAAAGGAAATCTTGTCATAAGCAGACTCTGAAGGACTCTTTCATCTTTTCAGTTGGTTAGTGCATCTTTTCTAGAAGACAATTTCCAAAAAGCAGTGGTTAGGAGTAATATAGAAGGTATTTGAAATGTGTGTCACTCTCAGGAGTCTGTGACTCCTGAAAAGGAAATTTTCACTTTTTTTAGTACAGCAAACCTTGGGTATTATGCACTGAAAAATGGAAAATGTTATATATATATATACACACACACACTTTTTTTTTTTAATAAATAAGTCTGTGCAGAATTTGTCTGCAACTGTGGTGAAGACTGGCTAAATAGCTAAAAATCGAAGCACTTTGCCATTGCTTCACAAAATACATAAGCATTGTTTTCATTGCATATGGATATCCAAATTCATGTCTGTGGTAGGAGAGATATGTGAAGCTTTAGGAGCTTGGCTGTTTTATAAATAATGAAGGAGAACATCTGTCCACTGGCAACTGTGAGAGAATTGACATGAGTATCATGGCTCTGCCAACTTTTATAAGCCTATGAAGGTTTCAGTAGCTACACTTGAATTCTTTTTGGGTGAAGGGGACCTGATCCTCCTCCTAAAATTGGAGTTATTTTAATTGACCCCTAACCAAGGCTAAGCCTTCATTAGGTATGGGTTAAATAAAGGTAGAAAAAGCTTCCTCTGAAGCTATTGCAGAAATTCTGTTTTATCATGCTTTTTCTCAGCTGAAAAACAAACTTTACTAGAAAGGTGAAAATAGCCTTGTACAGAATAAACTGTAACCCAGACAAAAATATTTAGAATATCCAAAGAACCTTTAAAAATCAGAAAAAGCTAAAAAGATGAGAAATATGCAACAGAAAAGATGAGAAATATGCTGGAGCACTGACCTTACGAAGAGCAGCTGAAGGAGCTGGGGTTGTTTAATCTGGAGGAGGCTCAGGGGAGACCTTAATGCTCTCTACAGCTACCTGAAAGGAGGTCATAGTGAGGCGGGGGTTGATCTCTACTCCAGAATAACTACCAATAGGACAAGAAGAAATGGCGTCAAGTTGCACGAGGGGACGTTCAGGTTAGACATTAGTAAGAATTTCTACACGGAAAGAGTGGTGAAACATTGGAACAAGCTGCCCAGGGAAGCGGTGGAGTCACCATCCTTGGCAATGTTCAAGAAACATAGAGATGAGGCACTCAGGGACATGGTTTACTGTGGTGGCAATTGAGGAGCAGGGGCTAATGAGAAGAGTCTTTATCAAATCACCTGCTACTTTGTCATGGTTCCCGCAATGGTTCTCAGCAGCCTGGCTCCCGAAGGTACACTCACCCCCTTCCGTTACTAGAGCTTCTTTTGTGCGGTTGCTAATGGATGTTTTCCCCCATCCATCCTGCTGAGCTTCCTCCTCGGCAGCCTGGCTCCCAAAGGCACATTCCCCCTCAGTTACTGGAGCTTCTTCTTATGCGGTTGCTAAGGGACATTCCCCATCCATCCTGCTGAGGTTGCCCCACCATAGGATCTTCCCCCATTGCCCATTCTGTCCCTGGACCCTCAGGGGTCTCTCTTTGGGCACCACTTGTGGTGGCAATTGAGGAGCAGCAGCTAACAAGAAGAGTCTTTATCAGATCCTGATTTCCTAATTCCAGCCTGTCCATACTTGCACACTTCATCAATCTACATGCATTTAGAGGAAATTCCATTGATCCTTCTGAGTCAGTGTTGAGTTCCTAGCCCATGCATCTACTCCTCCAGCCCAGCCTTTGGCCCATATGCTCTTGGGTTCTTCTGCTTGGATATATTCCTTTTAAGGTTGTACTAGCTGCAGCTGTGGGCTTCATTTTCCACATGGCCTTCACCTGTGGAGTCATCTCCCAGGTGCTCACTATCCAAAGGTGGCTGGGTTGCCCGTTCATCCTTAATGTTATTAGTCTTGCTGGGCCTGCTACAGCTACAGTTTTAACAGTCAGGGTGTTGAAGGGCTTGTGGTTAGACTTGATCATCTTGAAGTTCTTCTCCAGCCATAATGATTCTATGAAATAGCTGTTAAAATTCAGTGAAGGAGTAACTAATTAAATAAGAGGTTTCCTCTTTATATGGAAAGAATTGTTTTGTTTTTATCAAGTGTTTTCTTCTCTTTTGTCAGAAGGACTCCTGTTGTCAGAAGAAACATTGGGTGGTGCTGGAACTGGTTGGATGGTGACTGCTGGTAGCTCTTAATCATCTCTGAAGGAAGAGACCATGTTCAAGCACCTTTTTAAGGCATCTTCCATCTTAAGCCTCCGAAAAGATCATCTAACGTAATACTGGACTTAGATAGCAAAGCTGAATTTGAGCTGATTCTTCAGCTTGATTTTGCTGCCTTGGAGATCTGTGCAGAATTTACCACTAAACAGACAGTGACGTAATACATTTCTGTGTTGCAATTCAGTATTTCATGTCTGCGTTATCATCAAAGAACTATCTTAGATGTATGAAGACCACAAGGATCGTGAGATGATTTGAATTTTAATGGAGAGATGTTCTTGTGAAAGTTCTAGCAGACTTCAGAGTAGGACATCACACTTCTCTGCCCTTTTCTATTTGTGTCAAAGTCAGAAATGAATCATACTTGGACATATAACCTGAGTTTTGGTGCACCTACAGCCCCTGTTGAGCCAAAGACTGGACTCTCACGAAATGGGCACACAGTAGTAGCTATATTTCTGGGTTTTATCTTGTTTTTTGGTTTCTTGAATAACTTGACTGTTCTCATCCTCTTCTGCAAGTTTAAAACCCTTCGAAATCCAGTCAACATGCTCCTCCTGAACATTAGTATCAGTGACATGTTAGTGTGCATCTCGGGCACGACCCTCAGTTTTGCATCTAACATCCAGGGCAAATGGATCGGAGGGGAACATGGCTGCAGGTGGTACGGCTTTGTCAACTCCTGCTTTGGTAAGTCTTCACCGAAACTTCTCTTACATTATTCTTTTTAACACTATGTACTTGAACTCGAGCAGGTAGATGACTACTGCTCCATGGTAAATAGAAGGATGGTTTGCTTGCCTGTCTTATGGTAAGACCATAAGGTTAGAGATCCTGTGCATTAGGAGTGGAACTGCAAGAGGACCAGTGTGGGCTCTCGCATCATAAATTATCTGTACCCTCGTGCTTGTGCATGTTTGCAGCTCTGTCAAATAGGTCACTTCAGTGGAACCTGCACATGCCACCGAATTGGAGAAAAGGATGGATTTACTACTTTCACTCCCATTATCCACCAATTAACCACAGTTTGACAGTCTTAGGGTTGTAAATTTAAATAAACACGAGCAGGGACACATGTGCAGGATACATTTCCCTGGCTGAACTCTGAGTAAACATTAAAAACAGACTGAAACAGGAACTGTTAAATATAGCATGAACTGATTAAGCAATAGATTATAATTTAGGGAAAAATAAATGATTTAGTAACACACTCCCATAGAAACCATATATACACTAAGTGACATCCTATCCTAAAATTAAATTTGTCATCTCGTGTAGTTTCTCCAATGACCTATTAAAGAACTTTGAATCTTTAGAGAGATCAAAACTTTCAGAAACATTTCAGCCCTTCTCAAGAGAGTATGGATTTTTACACAAAGGTAGACTTCCCAAACATGCAGGACACTCAGAGTTTGAGCTTGGATGAGTTTTGGAGTTCATTTTCAGAATTACTACTTTATACCATATTAGCATTAAGTGTTCAGTAGATTAATTCACACGGAAAAGATGAACCCTTCCCAGGTAACCCAGCACTATATTCTAATGCTGGAAAGCATCAAGGTACTTCACTAACAAGGATATTTTTGTGACTGCTGAACTATTAGCTCATATTTTTATGTGTCTACTGATCGCGTGTTTTCTCTGTGCCTCAGCCTTCATGGTAATTAAAACACCTGGCTGTTTGCTGGAGAAGTTGATTCCAATATTCCATTTTTAAAAATGTGCAGAATTCAGTAGCATCACTATGCAAGAGGGCATAGACACGCCTCTAACAAGCGTAAACTGTGCACTGGGGCCATATCTTCCATATCACCATCCTGCCTTTGCCCTATATCCAGGGAAGTCCTACATTCAAAAAACTGTTCAAACTGAGCTACATCTTTATGTGCTTTGCCAAAAAAAATTCCTATCTAAATGAGGACATTAAAGCTGATCTTTATGGAATGTCATCATATCCAGCTATGCAGGTAGATAATCTTTTAAATGACACTAAAACAGTTATTGATCTAGTTCCTAGTAAACCTCTAGTGAACACACTAAATGAAAAACAGAACTATTCATGGTTTTGTTTTGAATCTGAGTGGCAAAATTTCTTTGTGACCTTTAATGAATTATTTTCTTCTTACTATTTTGCCTTGATTTTTATATTCTTTGGCCTAAACTCACAGCTGTAAACAAAGCCACTTTAAATGTAGAGTACAGACATCTAGTGTATTGGAGACCTTTGCTTATCAGATGCAGTTAAGATTTCAGAAATTACTATATATTTTATATTATTATTTATTTATTTATTTTTATCTGTGAAAATAGATGTTTGTCAAGCAGCAAAGCTGTAATGCTGGGCTTGGTCCTCCAAAAAATTGAGTTTCCTGAGCCTTGAGACAGCAAATATTCACCAGCTAGTGTGAAACGACAGTTATAGGTCCTTGATTGGCCATGGAATATGGATAGTTCATTTCACAGGTGGGCTCAGGATGTGATTTAAAGTAATATTTCTCTAAATAGTGCTGATAGCAAGCACAACTAATGAGGAATATTTAAGAAAACTTAAGAAAGTTCTGCTTTGGGCCTCAAAAGTGTTCTCTCTTTGGAGTGGTTAGACTCTGTGTTGTCTAAAGTTAACCTTACCTGTGCAAACTGTCCTTGGTGTTTTTTCTATATCAGAAATATGTTGCTGTTTTAAACAAAAGAGATCTAATTAGAAGGACTATATCAAAGGTGTCTCCAGTCCCTTCATGTAGAAAAGAAGGAATATTACTCTTACCTAGAGGGCTCTACTTATTTTGATGTAATGTTAAAGTCGATTCTTTGTCTTTAATTTTTTCCACTTGAGGTGCCTGGTATCCTTCTAGTACAGTATAGTAAACTGAAAAGAAATAAGGACTTCTTGAGAAGACTTAGATAATATGTAATCTGAATTCCCCTTTACCACACTCCTTCTCTATGGGACTGAAGTTGGACTGCTCTTCTTGTTTAAATAATTAGTTCAAGGAGGTAACTGTATTATTTAATATGCTTGGGAGAGCCACATTCACATGGAAATATGAACTGCTGAGCCTCTTGGAGTCAGATATGGGAATCATCTGACTAAAACCAGATACTTTCCAATCCCCCAGGCTTCTTTTATAATTAATAAAAAAAAAAAACAAATAGGCACTGCCAGCAGGCAAATTGTTTGACGTATTTTAGATGTTCTCTTTAGGGTGAGGTGAGTTGTGTCCTAGAAGTGCCTCTTTATCTCCAGTGTCTATGGAAAGGAATGAAGGATGATGGGCTCAGGGGTAGATATCTGCTCTGTACCTCCTCAAGCCTCACAACCAGGGCACTTTTTGCTTCGTTTCCTTTCCACACTTTTCCGTATCATCCTCTATCCACTTGAGTATCTTCTTTCAGGTTGCTGTGTTTGTTTTTATTTCTTGTAGGCATTACACATAACACAATGCTTAAATCACTTGCTCAAGCTCAAAGTAGCTCAAGAGTTGAGTTTGGCCAACCATGTGCCTTGTTTCCATGAAGAGGTGTTCAAGTTCTCCATCAGAACTTGATCTCATGTTCATCATGTAGGCAACATGCAGTCTGCTCTTTGCACAGAGAGTTTGAAGAGGTATTGAGCTTTCATGGCCAATTTAAATAATTGAAGCAGAGAGTCACCTCCAAAATTAAAAAGAAATACAAAAAAAGAAGTCAAAAAACCCACAACTGTTAAACAGGAATCATATCATGCAGAGAAAGTAGAAATAGAAGGCTTTTGTGATGCTTTGAACATTAACCTGAAATCAGAGACCCCAGTGTGGGAGGTACTTTAACACCAGTTTAGGATAAGAGAAGATTTTTCATTTATTAGGGCAGAGCATCACCTAAGGTCTCCTTCAATTTGCTTATGTTTTTAATATGCTTGCAGACTGTGGATGTTGATCCTAACAATGTCAGATCCAGTGTGTCAGGTCCACACCTGCATTCCCACCCCCTGAATCTGGACATATGCCTCAGCCCCATCTTGACTGATGTTGTGATGAGGCTGTGGGGTCCACCAAAATCCCCTCTTTCCCTCCTCCTTCCCACTTCTGTCTTTGCAAGCAAGGAAGTCAAGCATGGGGTTCAGGCAGGAGCTAGAGTGGGTGCTGAACAGCCATTGCTGATCCCAGGGTGCCCTTCAGCATGCACTGGCAGGCAAGCGGAGACAGAGACACCAGGGTTTTCTTTGGCAGCTAATGTTATTTCTGGAGTGTTTTGTCATATGACAAATTCTAGACACTACTTTCCAAATTCTCTGAGAGAGAGAGAAAAAAAAAAAAAAAAAAAGAAAGTAAGTCTCCTAGAAGGAGAGACAGAAAAGACAGAAACCTAGAGGAATTCAAGAAGGAAATCAACAACTTCTTTGTCTTTTCTTACGTGTTGTTCCTGGCTGTCCCCATGATGCCAAACTGTTGCTCTATACAAAGCACGTTGCTCATGCCCAAATGCCCAAAGATACTTTCTGTGAGGTGCAGAGGGCATACAAATCTCATTCTAGATTTGAATCGTCCTCCTTGACGTTAAATTGCTAGGTATTATAACCACATATTGCACAGTGCTAGGATTAAGGAAATACACAAATGCAAGGAAATACACAAATAATATAACCTTACATAGAGACCTGGAAGGGGCTTAAGGGCAACAACTCATAGGATTTCTTGAAAAATTATCCTGACAATGAACTAAGTACTAAAGACCATGACTATGAGCTTATCTGAGATGGCAAAGCAGGGTTACTGACAGAGTTAAGTTTAATCAGTTGCATTTGCAGACCCTCTTCCCTAATCCTAGGTCATGGCATTAACCTGGAGAATGCTCTGCCTGATGTAGGTTTTCTAACATCGCTTTAGGGAAAAGCAGAAATCAGCTGTGTCCTTAGTCAAGCCACATAAGGGTGAAGAAATATGCTATTAAAATGCAGCTGCTGCACTGAGCAGCTCTACCCACTCTGAGTAGTGGGTAGAAATAAACAGCCTGGGCCCTGGTGAGTAAGCAGTATTCAGCCAGAGAAAGTACATCACAGCATGCTGGACTTTCCTTGTGAAAGGCTATTAAGTCATATGCTATTGAGCTATGTGTGTATATATATATATATATATATATATATATATATATATACACATGTATGTAGTAACCTCTGCTAACTCTTCAAACTGTGTGTGCTTTTAGACCTAAATGAATAACTTTTTTTTTTTGTAAAATTTTTAAATTTTCCTTGTAGTCCCTTTAATCTACCAGAGAGAAGATATTATATCTGACTGTTTAAATCCAAGCTATATATCTACCGTCTTTTTCTTAACTGAATACATTCATTTTCTCTGTCCATTCTTTTTAGAAAGTGTTTAAGCTGAATGCTGTATCTTCCAGTCTAGTAAGCGAATGAATCCTTATTCAGTGATAAAAACAATTGGCATAATTCTAGATAATGACACAGTAATAGGTAATAACTAATAATTTACTTTTTTTTTCTTTCTTTTTTTTTTTTTAACTGTGGCCAGCACTTCATACTTACAGTAATCACCAGGGTTTCTTGGTTTGTTTGTTTGTCTGTTAAGATGAGAAAATCTTTCGTGCTACTTTGTTAACAGTGTGTGTGGTTATGGAAAAATAAGTTTCTTTGAAAGATGGAGCTACTCCGTTTAGATTAATATTTTTCTAAGAAGCATCAGTAGCTGAGAAGCTGGTTTTGAAGATGGAGATTGAGTAAATGACAAGTAAGTTAATAACTGAAGCCTCTATTGATTCATAAACCACTTACTGTTTTTCTAAATTTCACAGTCAATATGATTTGCTACCTATGTAGTGCAAATGACTCCTAGTGCAGGAAGGTTTCTTCATTCGTTTGTTTGTTTGCTTGGAATACTAAGTGAAAATGATTTCTGGCTGCTCTATTTTTTTTCCCCTAACAGGCAGGATGAGCTTTTGCTATTGGCAGGCTGTGAATGCAAGCGAGCAGCACACCAGGGAGCTGCTTCATTACACTGACCTCCTACTGTTATTTTTTCTATTTTTCTATTAAGTGTCCCTGTTTTTTGGCTACAAGAGGAGAGACTATCCCTCCCAGGGCTACACAGGAGCTGGAGTTGTCTGATACCAATGGCAAGGATCAGCTGCCATGGCACTTTCTCTGATATTGCCCCCCTGCCTGTCATGGCCTGCTTTTGTTCGTTTTCTGGAAGTACCACAAGGTCTATCTCCACACCTTTTGCCAGGCATCTGAGGAGCAGTGGTTTATTCGGGTCTCATCTGTCAAAGATGCTCTCTCATGGCAGCAGTGAAGGGTACTTGGCGCGGCACAGGGTGAAGCCTTAGATTCAGAGGTGCCACTGACCTCCACATTTTGGTTCTCTGTGCTCCAGGTTGCAACTCCTTAAGTCAAGGTCATGCGGGCAGCTATTAAAATGGCTGTTTTATCACACTGCCAAACTTCAAGTGCTTCAGCTGGAGGTTTTCATGCCTGCCATCAGCCTCAGGCTCAATTGCGGTGGAAAATTTCAGCCAGGAGTATTTCTTAAAACATGTCAAAATTACTTTGTTTTCTATTCACAGTTTCCTATTTACAGTCACATTGCCAGGCCGTATGTTAGCAACACAATCTCACGCTGTGACCATACACAAGCCTTTACTATTTTTAATGAAAGCAAAACGGGTGGAAGGCAGAAAGCTAGTGGTTCACTAGGTTAACCTGTAAGTCCTCCCACATTTAGCAGTGTTTCATTAGAAGCAGATATTCACTAGGTGACGGTCCTCTCTTTATTGGTTTCATGAATGCAATCTATGGCAGAAATAATAGATAACTGTTGAAGGGAGGAAGGAATCAAAGTTATCAAGCTTCAAATGAGTCAATAGACAAAACTCTTTTAACCTGAATTTTATGAAGAGCTTCATCTAGCTTTGTAACCATTAAAATCTTCTTAGGACCATATGGTTAACAGCAAGGAAAGAAAAGGGGGGAAAAAAAAAAAAAAAAGAATTGTTTGTGCAAGGTTTTCATAACAATCAGTTCAATCATCTCTAAAAACTGCAACACAAATTCCTATATGTTTCAGTTTCATTCCTATATTTCTGAAGCATAGTTGTTTTCCAGATGTACACTTTGTGGGTCATTTCTGTTCTGGATTTGAGCCATTCATGAAGTTACCAGGTAACTTTCTTGCATTGTTTTTTTAGGGTGATTAAATGTGTAAGCTGTTAGCGAGCTGTGCAGCAGGCAAAGTGAGGTCAGCTACCTGAGAGCTGGGATCTCATCTTGGCACTGGGAGTGGTGTCTCCCGCTCCTCCTTCAGAGGCAGAGGAGCAACCTGGAGAAGGCTCTTCAGCATCCATGTGGCAGAGCTGGTGCCTTGGTTCAGCAGTGCTTCACTACAAATAGTTAAAGGGTAGAAAGTGCCATAAAAGAGATGACAAGTTACAAATTCTGTCTTTTAATGAAAAGAGATGTGAAATATCTACATGGTATGTAGGGGTGTTTTATGTATATATGCTATATGTGCATATATCAGCTCTCCTCCATTTAAGTCTTGGCCTTCATTCAATTGCCTGGATAAGAAAACTGCCTATTTATTTATTTATTTATTATGATCTGTTAAAATCTCAGAGAAGGAGCAGGTGACAGCACATGAAGGTTATAGTCCAGCAATAGCTGTGTGAAGATGTTGAGGATTGTTTTACTGTGTGTATTTCTTAAAACTGAAAGGTTGTTTCTATTTAATGTCTGTGAGAGACAGAGACTGCATCAGAGGAATAGAATGAAAGGCTGCCACATAAATATGCCAGCCAGGATTTCAATGTGCTTTTTGTAATGGGTATAAAGCAGATTACGAGGCAAGACAAAGCCATAACTTAGTATTCTTCGTGATAACAGCAAAATGTAGGCATACTGTCATCCGGTTTGCTTCGTTTAGCTCTATTTCTTTATTGGTTACAGCATCACTGGATGTTCAACAGTTAATTTGAAGAGGAAAATAAGCAGGAGTTTTATAACTGTTGATAAATTTTGTGGAGTTGAAAGCATGCAGGCCTTTTGGAAAGAATTATTAATAATGGATATAAGTAAGCAATCGTCTTTTACTATTCTGTAATGGCAGATTTTCCTTTAAATAAATAATGATTCTAATATAAGTTAATGTTAATAAATAAATGGAAATAAATAAAAACTCCACACTAAATATTTGCCTTTCAAAGTTATGTTACACAGTTAAGCCCTTAAAATTCTATGTTTAAAACTTATGATAACCTTCAGCATACAGTGATGTTTTTCTAATATGCAGTTCAGCAGCCTGTGATATGATGTAGGGACCTTGTGCTTGAAGTAGTGCTGTTGAGTCTTCTGTAGTCTTCTGTATTTATTTCCAGGACTTTAGTCTTACAGCTCTTTAGAGCCCTGAAAAACTTTGACATTCACTGTATAATGTGTCAAGCCGTTCCACACATTAAGTGTGTACTATGGAAAAAAGCAACTTCTCTTGCTTGTTTGTTTTGAACCTGCCACCTGACGATGTCATTCGATAACCCAGTTCTTTTATTGCAAGGAATAGCAAATAATCAGCCTCCATCCATCTTTTTCATGTTTTCTATTCTTCTGGCTTTTCCTTTTCTAATAATCCCTAATGTTTGCTTTTCTCACTGCTACTGAGTGTTTTTCATAGCGTTATCAGTCTTAACTCTCTTTCCAGGGGATAAGTCAGTCAGAAACAAAAAGTGTATGTTTAAAGCTAGGACTGTTTTTCTCCACATATGGCAGTTAACATCAATACTGAATTTCATCTGCTCAGTGACTCAGTTTTGTGAGGTTGTTCTGCAACACTTTGCAGTCAAATTTTGTTAATTTGGTGTTATTTGGGGTACTATCATCAGCAGACTTCACTCTGCACCATCTTTTCCAGATCATTTATAAGTATGTCAAATAATATGGGGCATAGGACAGCTCCATAGGGAGTTTTGCTGGCCACTCTCTTCTCTGAAAAGCTAATTATTTTCTCCTGATCTTTATTTACTCTCTGTATCCAGTTATTTATCCATGTGAGGATCTTCTCTCTTATTACAAGGCATCTTACTTTCCTTAGGAGTCTTTGGAGTAAGATCTAGTCAAAGATTTTTGCAATTTCAGGTAAGCTTTATTGCATGTGTCACTTCTGTCTGTGTATTCCGTGGTACTGTGCAGGATCTGGGAGATTAGTGAGGCACAATTTTCCTCTGCGGAAGCCATGCTGGATGGTCCCCAATATGTCATACCACCTTATATGTCCACTATTGTATTATATATTGTAATTTCTACCTACTGGTCTAGTATTGCAGTTTAGACTCATTGGGTGGATGAAATGGGCTGAAAAGGAATTCCATCTTCATCAGTTGCAAACCATTTCTTAGTGGTAACAGTGAGTTTACTCTTTTATGGACCTTCTGTGGGCTAAGGAATGGAGAACCGTTTCTCTTTGCAAATCATTTAGCCAGCACATGCATTTTGGAGAGCAGTGGGAACAGTGTTCCCGCCTCTCTCCCCCCTCTTCTTCCCACTTCTACAGAATTTGAGGTTTTTGGTTTGTAAAACTGTCCAAGAAACTCTTGACTCAAGGGCAATAGAAAAGCTGCTACACATATTTTGACACTATGTTCATATTAGCAAATGTGCAAGTAGATATTACAGTTTTATAAGAAAAAAATATGACTACTAAGATTATGACAGAAGTTTGACTCAGGAGAATCAAATTATAACTGTAACGTATATCTGTAGAGTGTTCAATATACAGGAATAGTAATCAATGAAAAAGTAAATTTTTAAAATTTACAGATTATATTTATGGATCTATGGACTTTAGTAATAAAAATGAGCTGGGGAATTCAGTAGAAAAACAAAGGCTCACACAAAAGAAACTAGTTAGGTGTGATCTGGTGGAAATCTGCCTCCCCAGCTAAGAGGTGCTAATACGTTGTAAATTCAGCTCTTAGCCTGCTGCTAGGAGAATGAACTGTTATCAGCCTGTTTGCGTGTGGCCAAACCTCAGGCTACCTGCTGCATGTCCAGGGGCTGTCCCCCATTTGGAAAGCAGAGTAGCAGTGCTGGCAGGAGCCCCTGCAAAACTCCTTGGGCCTGGAGCTGCCTTGGATGAAACGGAGCCATCCTGAAGGCATCCTCCAGCCAGGCCAGCACTGCACGTGCCTCCCCCTTTCCACATGCACACAGGTCCCCCCAAGTCTTCTCCTGTGATGTTGTTGTACGGGAGCTCCATCTAGTGCTGACATAATTTCTCACTCTGATTCCCAAAAGCAGCTGGATAAATAAATACAACGATAAAGTGGTGGCGGAACTAGGAGGTTTAATTTGCACATGGTAGCTCTGCATTCCAGAGCACAAAGGGATCCTGCACAACATATGGAAAGTGAGATTAAGATTGAAACTAATACTGCTTGTTTTGCACTGTGCTGATGTCATTCAGATGCAAAAAGGAATTATTTTCTATATGTCATTAGGAACAGTTACTCACGTGTTGAATGATGGATAATGCAGAAGGTTAATAACATAGCACAAAAGCATGGTAATAGCCAGGGATGAATGTAAAATCACAATGCCCGGCTAAGAGTTAAACTCCCTCGTTATGCAAAGTACACTTTAAAACAATCAGAAGGGATGAGTTGGGGGGAAAGGTGAAAAAGATGATTTTTTACTATTTCCATAAAAGTAATACATACTGTCTGTATTGAAGATATCATTGGACAAACACAGTGAGATAGGTATGTCATGAAAAGGAAGACACAGAGAGATGATTGATGAGAAAGGAGCAGGACAGATTTACTGTACAGCACCAACAATGTTTGCTGTCAGATTTGTACCAGCAAGTTTGTAAAAGTGATTTATTAGCAATTGCTTTCAGAGAACTCAGAGTTAAACTGATTCTCCCATTAGAATCAAGTGGAAAGTGTTTTCTGTAGAGAAAAGAATTATTTCCTACTTTAATGGACTCCCAACTACAAGTTATATGGACAAAAGAACAATAAATAATTATAGGCATTAGATAAATAGCTATTGGTTTATTTACTTACACTCAGAATGAATTATTGATATTTGAAGTAACCTATATTTTGAAAGCCTGGACTGCAGGCATTTAAAAGCTGCTCTAACTGCTGATGTGTAACAAATAACTGCTGGAAAGACTTTCTCTATTTTAAATCAATAAGAGGGCTTTTGATGCTTTAAAAATCTCAGATTTAGTCATTTGATACCACTTTACACTAGCCTAACAGCTGTGAAAATTAAAGCTGGGTTCTATTAATTTAGGTGAATTTGCTTCATTCTCTGCTGCCAATCCCAGATTTGTCAGATTGATCATTAACACTTGTGGCAACTCCAGCCTTCCAGTGAAAGAATAGTTGTAACCTGCAAAACTTCACTGGAAATTGCATATGAAATAGATTTGTCTTGATCACTGGAGTTACAGGCCTCAGAACTAGAAAACAGAACAGCTGAACAGATTTTTATTTTTTTTTTTTTTTTAAGCAAAAAAGAAGTTTTGTTCTATCTTACCCTGTCATACTGTGCCTCAGTAGCTTCTGACTTTGGCCAACATGCTCATTTATTGTAGAGATCACGGCTACTGGGTAAGCAAATGTTACCCTCTATTCTGCTCCGTGAGCCAGCTTTTGAACAATACTACTTTTACCACTATAATATATTATTACATTTTCACCTGTAAGAAAGTCTTTCATGGCAGCAACTGCTGTGGTGGTGTAAATTTGTGTAGAAGAAAAGTTTTAATCTTTAGGATAAGCAGAGTCCAGTAGTTCTGCTTATTAGTATTAACATAACTGGTACATAAAAGCAGAGTAGAACAGATTGTGCCCTTTGCACAAAGGCAGAAGTGGTATTTAAAAGCTGATAGAACAAATTGTTCCCTTTGCACATTTGCCAAGTCTCTTATTTCATAGCAGGTATTAGGTCAGGTATTTTGTCCAAGAGTTGATAAAATTTCACCTGAAGAGTAAGCTGCCACTAGAAAGAGAGCTTGTTGCTTTTTTCTCCACTCACTGCCTCCCAAACCTAGCTAATAAGCACGGGAGACCTACAAAGTTCATGACTGTTCCCTGAGGGCTTATATTAGGATGTGAGAGGCTTCTAAGGAGACATAGAAGCACAAATATTTTGGAAAGGTCACATTTCTTTTTTTAAATTGCTTATTTTCTTATGTTTTATTTTCATGATGAGTGTTTTGTTTCTATAGAAAGCAAATAGAAAGATTCTCATTTAAATTCAGGAAAGATATTTCACTTGAAAGCAGCACTGAGTCACTCATCAAGCTAGTTTTATATAACAGAAAAAAAGTACACTTAGGTAATACCACTTGGTAGCGGAACTTGGAGTGAACAAAACCCTTAAAACTGATGTAGTAGAAGCCTTCTGTTGTTCTGCTGTTACCGCTGCTGTGGTACCATTCATACCACTGTGAATCTATGTTTACTTCTAGGGGTTTGGGCAAACCCAATGAAAGATTTCAGCCAGAAGAAATCACATCAAAATACCTCTGTGCCTTTCAATGTTCCCAGCTTCAGATGTACTTTGCCACAAGGACCTTTCCTCCTTTTACTTACTTGTTTCTTCATCTCATAGTGTCAGAGAGCATCTTACCACATTCTCCAGCTGATGGAGTAGCACTTTCAGCAGCTGAAACCAGAGGCACTGAGGGAGCATGGATGTGTTAGAGTAGGTAACAAACAGTATGTAGTTTTATCATCACCATTATTACTGGAAAATTTCCAATGTGGCATTTCTAAGCAGAGATCAGACACATGAATGTCCTTGCAATACTCTTTCTTGATTGTATTTTTTCCTGATTTCACTATTCTGCATCACACAGTGGCCTGGTTTGGAAAGGAGGGGTGGCAGGAATGGCTTTCCATGGGTCTCAAACTGCTAGCTGCTGCTGTGGGCTGTTGCCTTCTCTTCCATTTCCTCTCTGTGTGTGTTCTTCCCAGGATACTGTGGAAAAAGCACTTCACGATAACTTATATGCTCACATGCATATATGTATGGACCCTCACGAATATATGAAGATTCTCCACTTTCTTTTCCTACAGAAACACAGTGTAAGATATACCTTCTGTCCCACAGCCTTCATCATCCAGGAGCCCAATCATGGTGTGGGATAATGACCAGGAAACTTCAGGAGGCCAAACGTGCAGAAGTTAGCAGTCAAAACACTTACCCAGTACAAGCAGAATCTCTAGTATTCTTAATTTTTCATAACCCTCAGGCCACTGGCAACCTGCCTCCTGTTCCCAATTACTGCATCACAGGAGTAGTGTGAAACACCAAAAAGTAATATGAAAACATAATGTTCTTAATTGGGGCTCAGAGAAACAAAACTCAGTGATATGTTGTGCCCTTCACCTAATGCAATGCTCCTTGTGCTGTGCTTTCATGAAGAAATGTGAAGCTTTTTTTTTTTTTTTTTAATAAAAATAAATAAATAGTAGATAATGTCTCAGACGGCAATCCAATAAATGGATGTCTGTCCTGGTTTATGACTTGAAATTGAATTTCTTGCAATCTAGTCACTGCAATTCATTGCTTTCTAGAAGAGTCTCATGCCTCAGACCCAGCTTGCCTCTAAGTCACTTATTTCAATGGCTAATTTTTGAAGAACTATTTGACTCTATAATGCAATATGCAGAGGAGTTTTATGTCATTTCTCAGTGCTGTTTAGAGAGAAGCTGGCTTTGTTCCTATTTATGATTTAAATGCTGGAGGAGAAAATTAAGTTTCTCAGTGCCTTTGACTTCTGTAGAATTATGTGGCCTGGTATGAGTTCAAGTCCCTGAATATTTCTTGGAGAAGATTAAACTTACACACAGAATTCCTTAAATTTTGTTGCAATTTTATAGAACATTACTCATTTGAAATTTTTGTATGCAGTCTATATGAAATTTATGTATACAGTTGTAAATGTTTCAGTAAAATAAGAATTAAATATTAAGTCTTAAGCATTAGTAATTAGCTTTAAAGTTATAATTTTTTTTTCCTTTTATAACTTCAAGATTTTTTTAAAATTTGTTTTCTGGCTATTAAGGCTATGGAGTCTTGGTCATCAACCACTACTCTGAAGAACTTAATTACTTTTTTTTTTTTTTTTCCCCTCTTCCCCCCTTGAAGCTGAGATTCAGACAAATTCACTTGGCTGCAACAGACGTGGTGCGGAACAGAACACTGGATAAGTGGGAGTTCTATCAAAGGCCACAGCAGTTAAATGCATAAGACATTAAGAAAATTCTGAAATGCAAAGAAGAATAAGAAGCTTTATGCTATTTTATCTAAATAGGATTACAAAATTGCTTCACCGTCCAGAGTTCCACTGGTTTCCTGAGAAACTACTGATATGTGTTCATTTCACATCTGAAACTTTTCAGGACAAAAATAAATATGTAAATAAAGGCACGGAAAACCGTCCTCAAGACGGGCTAGAAGCCCTCTCTGGTGCGCTGATGAAAGAGAGGCGTTGGTTTAGGCACGTGGTGCTTTTGCTTTGCATGCATTCTTACCAACAATGGGCTCCTGCCCACTCTTCCCTTCCCAAGGCAGGGAATAAGCTTGCAGGAAAACTTGGTGCTGTAGGAATGCAGCCCCTGCATGGGCATTGGCAGTATAGTCCAGGAAGGTGCTGCAGCAAACTCTGGTCTTCATTCCTGGCATTCAGCAGTGAGCTTCTGTCTTCTCTTGACAGCTCACTCAGCACTTGTTAAGTATCTGCGTTATATATATATTTTTTTACATTTACCCTTGTCAGGCTAGATACTGTATATCAAAACTTATTTTTGCCTTTTTATGAAATTATTTTGGTTCAGTCTAACAAATGAGACCTGTGTATTTGCTATCAATCAC
The DNA here is from genome assembly GCA_013398735.1 of Nothocercus julius. Lineage (NCBI taxonomy): Eukaryota > Metazoa > Chordata > Aves > Tinamiformes > Tinamidae > Nothocercus > Nothocercus julius. The sequence continues at coordinate 1,104,324 of VZSV01000163.1, read as the reverse complement.
CATAGTGGTAACTTTCCAAGGTTCAGCTCTTAGACTCATAAAGGAATCAGGCTGGATAAATTACTTTTTCTTAAATTGAAAGACTGAGGATATTCTTAGCAAACAGAAATTGTAGAGGGTTTTCAGGGCTCATAATCTGCTGCAGTATTGGAACAGGATTATTTCTTGACATCTATCTCATGTTAGTTTTGTCCAGATTTGCCTTCTGTGTCAAGATGAAAGGCCCTTCATTAGCACAGCTGGCTAGGGCAGCAGTGCTGGGGCAAAGAGGGTCATGGCACATCCTGTAACTTTGTGTGTGCACTGCACAGGGTCACACTGAGTAGATGGAGAGATGGGTGCTATAGCCCCTGTTGGGCTACTCAGCCTACTCTGTTAGCTGCTTTTATTGCTTTCAACCATTTCACTTGAATGAATTTCACTGTAGGAAAAGGCTACTTGGTTTTATTTTTCCTTTAGTTTGTGTTCTTAATTTCACCCTATTCTGCCTCCAGAACACCAGTTTCCTGCTTTTGAAGTATTTTTCCTAAAGAGCTATCATATCCTAGTTTAATACATTCTGCATAAAAATCATTGTGTGCTTTTAGTGTCTTTTATGATCTGCCCCTTTAGTGCTTTCCTCTTTTCCACTTGTTTTGAAATGCACTAGAAGTCATTGCAGCCTGATATTAATTTCACTGCTATTAAAAAGTTCAGATATAGAACAAGCCTTAAGTCTTACTGTGACAAAAATGATAAATGGTGAATGGGGATGGGGGGGAGAGGTTGGAAGGGAAACCTCCTGTGGTTTGGGATTCCATACATTCCTGTCCTCCAGAGAATAATGTAATTAATATGTGTCATGTCAGCGGAACTCAATAATAAAAGGTGAGTGAAGATGAAATGGCTCTTGCCAAGATGGGTAATTAAGAGTCTGCAGTCTTCTTTTGTGCAGCGGAGAAAAAATATTTGCTCTAATTTAAAGGAAAATGCATGAGGTTTTTGTGTTTTTGTCTGATTGCTGATACTTGATTATTTCTTGACTGACAATGCCATGGTCCTAATTTAATAACTGATTCTTAATTCTATGTCAGAAACAGAAGTTTTCTTTGGCTCAGAGCAAGCAACCCTGTATTCCTGGCCTGTAATTATCTCCAGATCCACTGCTCTAAAGGCATTTATCATAAATAGCAGCATGAAAATAAGCTGAATATTCTTTTCCCTGTTAGCTAGTAGATAAAAATGGGATGAAATGTAAAAGAATACTGTAATTCATGACAATATATATTGTGAGAAGCTGCTGGGTAATAGTGCAGCTGTAGGGATAAGCAGAGTGAGAGCCAGCATCCATGCAGGAAGCAGATTCCTGAGCCAGGGAAGTCTGAGCACCCTCTGTAGACTTCCTAGGCAACTTTATACCCACAACACGGTGCAATACTCTTAGGAGAAAAACATTTTTCTGCTTGTTAAAAAATAGGTACTTCGTGCCCTCTGTTGTCATCAGAGATAAAGCAAGACTAATACAACCAACTGTAGAGCATTCATCTGGGAGGGGAGAGATTTCTGGTTTCCAAGATTATTTCATATTGATGATGGTCTAATGGTCTATGATGGTCTAATCTGAATTGTGTAAAGAGATCTTACAGATCTTGTAAACAGGCACCTTGCTGGTTCCTGTGTTTGAAATATAAGATCTAGATTTTGTCATGAGAAATAAATGCTTCTGATAGAGGAGATTCTTTGCTCCTGAGTCTGTAATTCAACGCACTCCCCAACTCTTTTTTTTTTTTTTGGCTTCTATCTCAAGATATGGGTTTAATGCAGGAATTATGGCACAAAGAGATGTGCAGTCATTTGTTACATGGGAAATCAGATTTGATAACAAATGACCAGAAGGTCTTCACTGGTTCTAAAGTAGACAGTCTAGCCTTAAATAGCTTTAAAGATGGACTCTAAAGCTGTATAATTCAAATGAACTCAGTGGAGTTGCATCATTTTACAGCTATAAGTATTGCTACTTTGTAGGTCTGACTTCCCAGTTATATACAGAAAAGAATTTAGGGGCTCTTGCAATAGAAGAAATATTTTCTTCATCAAAAGTTATCTTTTTCTCATTCCATCTTGCCTTTTGCTCTTTACTTCCCCTGAGATACAAGGGAATCTCTTTAAGCAAGCCGCGCTCACGCCTACACTGAGTCTTTTAGCAATACCAGCTCTGCACCAAGAGGCTGCAGATTTTTGTCAGGTTGGCAGGAGCAGTTGTGCCTGCATTCAGCTCACCAGGAAATGGGTGCCTGAATTTCAGGGGAAGGAGAAATGGAATACTGTCCCGGTGAAGGATCTTCCACTGCTTACAGGGTATATATGGTGTGGGGAGAGTGCTTTGACAACATGGACCAGCGCTTTTCTCTGGTGAGTTTTTGACTTATTACCACTGTACATGTGGGAGGGAACTCCAGGAGAAACTGAAAGTTTCCCCCCAAATTGGGGGAAATTAATTACAACTATGGATTTCCTTGCAGATTGGCTATTTTGTTTTCAGATTTTCAGGAAGTAGCTACCACTCAGAGAATTTGTCAGCGTATGCCTCATAGTATTGCAAACTTGGCTATTAGTAACAAAAGGATCAAGAAGAAATTTTCCTGAAGAGAGCAAAAAGGACTAGATTGATTCAGGTTTTGCATTTTGCAGGACCAAAAGCAGAGGCCCAGACCCCATTTGGAAAAGATGTTCTTGTAACAAGTAATTTCTTGTAACAAGTACATTCTGTAGTAAGTCCCACGAACTGGTATCCAGTGTTCTGTGGCCAATGACTAGTGGGAGGAGAGAAAAAAATGAAAAGTAGATGTAAAACACTGATTCATGACTAGGAACAAGTCAAGAAAAAACAGAAAGATTTGTGAAGGAGGCGGGATCCTTGGACCTTGGAGAAGAAAGTTGAACCCAGATTTTTAGATGTGCTGGAGGATACAGGTGGCTTCCGGTGCCTTGGCCTCAATGCTCAATCAATACTTGCCAGATTATATGATGTATATGTAAATAAAATTGTGACTTACCATATTAAACTCATGCAAAGAGTTGGCTGCTCTGGCTGTAATCAGAACTGAAGATACATCTGGATGATAGAGCAGCAATGCAAAACAAAATCCTCCATTTTTGGACTTCAAATCTTGAAAATATAGGGTTTTGCATGTCTGAAAGTCAATGCAATTTTGGAAAAGGCTCATGGAACTCAAAACCTGGATTTTTCTTAGTAAGGAAACCTTTCAACAATTTATTAGTTCATGTGAAGAAAAAGGATTTCCCCTGTGTAACTCTAAAACAGCTAACTTTGAAAACCTGCCTAGAAGAGAAGTAACTTTTAAGTATGAAAAGAGAAATAACTCTTAAGTATGAAAGTCTTCCAGTAAGCTAAATGGGATTTAAACAAAAATTGATGTGCTGGACAGAGCAAGACAGTCCAGCATAGATTTAAAAGTAGAAAATAACACAAATAGCTTTCATTGCTTCTTCAAATAATGAAATAAACAGAAAAAAAGGCTTATTTTCTCAGGCTTTGAAAGTGATGCCAGATAAAACAGTGAAAGTAAGCGTTCACACTGCTTGGTTGTTTGCAGGAATTGTGTCCCTGATCTCCTTGGCTGTCCTATCCTATGAGCGATACAGCACTCTGACCCTGTGCAACAAGCGCAGTGCTGACTATCGGAAAGCCTTGCTGGCGGTTGGCGGTTCGTGGATTTACTCCCTGCTCTGGACTGTGCCACCTCTGATCGGATGGAGCAGTTACGGGATAGAGGGTGCGGGGACCAGCTGTTCTGTACACTGGTCCTCTGAGTCGGCCAAGTCCACATCTTACATCATCTGTCTCTTCATATTCTGCTTGGTCGTTCCTGTGGTGGTGATGGTGTACTGCTACGGCCGTCTCCTCTACGCTGTTAAGCAGGTAAGTCACTGCACGTTATTGATAGTGCAGGATGAGCTGCGACATCTGCTGCTCATCTCCATTACCTAGTTATGCATTACTGCAACTCTGCCACACTCTACAGAGACATCCCAGGGATCTGTTTCTCCAAGGAAGGCCATGTATTTCTAGGCCAAATTTGAAAGTTTCCTTAAATTGATTAAAATAATACTAAGGTACTCATCTAACTGGTTTAAGGTATACTGCAGATATTCCAAAGTTAATGTTCAAAAAGACCTTGCCGGGGATACCAGACTCTGAAGTTTTAGTGCTCTCAAGACAGTAATGAAATGGCTTAGTGATGAATAAGGATGAGGTGCTCTCTAAAATAGAGGTGTTCTCTAAAAAGCGATTCTTTAAAATGTTCAGACAAATTAACTAAGGTGCTAAATGAGGAAAAATAAAAAAACAGGAAAAGCAGTAAATCCCAGAGTAGAGGCTCTTAATCAGATTTAAAGTGGTGTAGTTCACTTCTGATTAGTCATAAAGACTTAAGGTCAAGCCTTTTCTATAATTTGTCAAAACTTTCTGAACACTCAAAGCCCAAGTGGGAAATTTTTTCCTGGTGGAGTGCTGGGCAGGCCAATAAAATGCCTTTGATGAATCATACATTCATGCTTATCTTAATGCTGTGAAATAGTAATATGGAAAAAATTTCCCTTGATTGTAAACCAAGTGAAGTTGCAGACTATCTCTCATCCCTTAGCATCCCTTAAGGCTGCAGTATCCCTTACTGTTGCCTTAACGAAAGAAGCAGAACACTTCTGGAACACATAGGACTAATAATACGCATAGCTTTTTTCTATTTTTTCCCTGTCAAGGGAAAGCCAGCAGTCATGACGACAACACAAAAATACTTATGTGAATAAAATGTCTGTAGCATGTTCTTTATTTTGTAGCTGTAAAAGTGGATTTGTGTTATTTTAATCAGCTTTTCTGAAATGTAACTTTATTAAAAGTTGTAATCTCACAGATCTGCCTAGTGGCTTTCAAGTAGGTGTGGCAAAAATACTGAGCAAACAAAGTATTAGCAAAAAGATACATGCGATCTATTCAATCTATAGTCATTTTATGTTTAGACATGAGGACATCTCTTATTTGTGGTGACTACATTTATTGATTAATTGGGCAAATATATATATCTATATGTCTATATCTATATATAAAAGGTGGGGTGGGGGAGGAGAAGTGTGCCTTCTTCACAATCCTCTCTCTTCCATGCTTTCCAGAGTGAGAAAGAGATCTTTGGGACACTGAAGTTAGGGATCCCTGAGAAATATTGTGAAAGATGGGAGTGAAAAAGAATCAAACTCAGATCTTGCATGAGCTGTTGCAAGGTCAGGTCTTAGGGAACTGAGATTTCTTAAATATAAAGGAACTCCAACAAGGATCCTATTGTATCTCTTCTAAAGTTGTAAAAATGCAGGGCCATAACAACAGCCTGAGCATTGATGAAGTCTTGAAAAGCTGAACCTTTAATTTTTGTAAAAAAACACTTAACATTTTCAGGATTCCATAAGTTTTATTTTGTCAATAGGAATCTTAATAAGAAAACTCAGCATCATATGATAAATCTGAAATCTTGCATTTCCTAAATTTTCTGTGGTATCTATGTAAGTTTCCAAAGATTATATCATTATATAATTGAATACATCATTTTCTTCAGTTTTGGGTCCTCTAACTATTCTGTAATAAACAAGGTAGATTGTGAATTGCTAAAGTAGATTATATTTCACACAAGAAGAAAAGAACAATGGGCAAAGAACAATAGAACAGTTCTTGCAAACTTGCAGAGATTAGGCAGAGTAATAAAAAAAAATTATTAAAGAGGTTACCATGTACATTGTTATGTTGTTACTACTAATTTAAAAATCATCAGCTGGCAACAAGACTATATACTTGTCTCATAGATTAAAGAGAGCCTTTCTGTGGTATACTCTGTAGTATATTAAAAGAAATGTGAGAATGTTGCAAACCTAATAAGCACATTATCCAGTCTTCAGCTGCTATGTAAATTTTCTAAAATATGCATTTCATATGTTTGCAAGATATATAGGAGATTGTACATTACCAATACTATAGCATTAATAGTTTGCATCTTGAGATCCAGAGTGCAGGAGTTATGCCATTAATAGTATTGCAATGTAAATTAATTGAGGTAGAAGAAATCTCTTAATAAGTTTGGGATAGTTAATGCAAGAATTGGCATGGTGCCCGCATTTTCTCTTTGCAGGGACTGTAATTATAGGTCTGCTTTCCTCTCTCTCTCTCTCTCTCTCTCTCT
>VZSV01000163.1:1007006-1097185 GCA_013398735.1 Nothocercus julius | reverse complement strand
TAGATGATCTCTAGAGGTCCCTTCCAACCTTAAGCATTCTGTGATTCTATGATTCTATGATTTCAGTAATGCAGACTTTGTAAAAGTTTGTGTTTTTTTAAAGAAATTTCAAAGAAATTACAAGTCACTAGCACCCCTGTATGAACAAGGTTAACAGCAAATGCCACTATACTGTATTACAAAATGACTGCACTACAGTTTTAGAGTTCTTGACATTTATCAAGTCTGAAGACTCTTAGGAATTGCTCAAATATTTTCTTTTAAGATATGTGGTTTCTTCCTTTTTTTTTTTTTTTTCTTCCTGAGAGAGACTTTATTTGGACCAGCTGAGTCTGGTTCTGCAGATGGCCTTTACTACCATCCTTGCGCAATGTGCTTGGAGGAGTCAAGCACAGTCCAGCCTGAGAGGTTGGGCTATATGAGAACGTGATGGGCCTGAGAAAGGCTACAGTAGATGAGCTCTGGGTAGTAAGAGCACTTTGGAGATACTAAGCAAAGTAATGCTGAAAATGGAGAGCCAATGGGAAAAAAAAACCCTACAGTTTCAGAAGATTTAAGGCATCTTGGCAGTGTGACAGATTTTAAGGCATATAGAAATGCCAAATTTTTATTAGATTTATTTTTTCCATATTTTTACCCATATTTTTACCCATGCTAATGAGGCCTGTTGCTCAACTGCTGCATATGTTGAAAATCAGTTTCTTCTTTAAGTTCTTTTTTAAATGCCATGGATACCTCACTTTGTACTTTGCAAAATTTTATTCATATATATTTTGTTCTCAGGCATTTTCAAGATGAAACAGAAGAAGTTGAGAATAGCTTATTTTTTGATATTGCATTCATATATATTATATATTTTTAATTTTTAGCTTATGGTAGTTCTCTATGAATCCACCAATATTTTCCTCTGGAAAAATGTTATTTTTAAAATCAATGTCAGTTGTTTACAGCTTGAAAAGTGGGCTCCCATATGTACAATTACAGGGATTAGCATTGTGATCACTACAGCATAGAGGGCGGAATAAGATTAAAATCCTCCACTAGATTTTATGAACTCATACAAGCCTAATGAAAATTAGTAAAACATTCAAAAGAGATCTCTTCATTCAGCATTTATCTCTCACTTGCATACAAAAATTCTTCCCAGAACATTGTTCCAAACTCTGTATGTTGTTTCTGTAGAAAGTGTTATCTTGGCTCTTCTCATTGCAAATCTTCATCAAAGTTCAAAAGTTCCTTGTGGAACATAACTATGTTCACATAGCATTGAAAACAGTAAGATGAACTGTGAACAGAGTACAAATATTTAAAACAAAAATCACACGGCACTGCAAAAGTGTAATCACACTGCACATCTGAGTATGGAGTTCTTGTGTGGTGCAACAGACTATGCTGAAGCAGGCAATGCGATGACACTGATGTGGTGACACTGATTCCTTTTAGAGCTGAAAGAATCAAGGCCTTCTACTGCAAATTTCAATTTGGTTTCATCTTATCTTCAAAAACGAAGGCTCTCGGGTTTTTTTTGAGGCACATTAGATCTTTTTGCCCGTTTTCATTGAGAAGTTGTAACCTCTAGTACTAGAGTAGATGGACTTGTGATCTGACCTAGTATTGCTACTTTTGTGGGTTTTTTCTTCTTTTTCATTTCCCTTGTAATAACAAGGAGAAAATAGCTATGAGAAATAGTTGCTACGTTCCTTCATGCCATTACCCAATTTCTGCTTTGATTTTTTTCCATCAGAGAAGTTAAAATTACCCCATGGGAAACTTTTTGACAAAAAGAAAATCTGAAAAAAATAAATGCAAATATTTAGTATCACACTTGAATCAGAAGCTAGCCTTAACAGTATGCCTTGTCCTCCATTCTATGATGCATGTTCTAAGACTTAATTCCTTAGAAGCTGCTAATTTAACCAGTGACCAAAAGAATGGTTCAGATTCTCCCAGTACAGCAACTTTTTATGTTTCTTCTGTAAAGAGCCTCTTGACTTCTAACTTCCAAGCATCTTAGGAGAACAAGATCATCTTTTATATCCCATCCCCAAACCTTTCATGCTATTATTACATTGTAATGGAACAGGGAGGGTCATGTTATACTCTGCAAATTTGCCATGTCCTACATTTTTTACTCCTCTTCCAGACACTAAATTGCTAAATTTATTGGGGTGGGGGGCGAAGGTACTTCCATCTCTTATTTGATTAAGGAATAAAGCCCAATAATGAAATTGTGACTTGATTCTAAACATTGAAAAATCATGTTGAATTCTGTGGGGTGAGGTTTCAACATTGCTGTATTCTTTTAAAGCAACCAGTATAAATAACAGTGGTGGTTGAAATCTACTATGCTCCTGAAGAACGTTACAGAGAAAAAAAGAAAGAAGAAATGTAGACTTTTATTACTTCTGATTAAACAGAAAACAGGATTAAGGAACAGGATTAAACATAAAACAGGATTAAGGAATCCCGTTTTATGTCTGTATCATTTGCAACAGTTAAAAATACCTGTGAAAGAAATTATTGCATTGTTATTCTTCAAGCAGTCAAGGAAGGATTATAAAGCAGAAAGATCGCTCTTGCAAATGTTTCTTGTTCTCAAGCTCATTTGGAAATCAAAATCACTTGGAAATTATTTTTTTAGGAAGACAACACATTAGGTTGGAATGCTCAATGATTTAAAATGGAAAGAAATTATCTTCAGATAATAGAAGGAATATAATGGAAAAGTAAGAATTGTTCCATCATTCCTTCATATGCTTCATTTGTATGTTTATAGAGAAAATTGATTTTCTGAAACTTTATCATAATGGTGGTGCTGTAGGTGACTTGCCTTGAGCAAATTAGTATGACAGTTATGCACCATTAATTCTCTCTTCTAAAAGCTCTGAGTAAAAACATCTTCATAGTCATAGGCCTTGTTTTAGAAGCAAAGTTAGAAATCTCTTCAGTTATTTAATTAAAGAGGAAGTCCTAAGAAATATAATTCAGGTAACGATGATGTAGACTTGGTCACTTGGTTCCTATAAATCACCTTTTTCAAATGTGATTGCGCACTTTTAGGGTTTAACTTAACTTTGAGTCAAATACATTAGACCCTAACTGTACTTATGCTCGGGTATCTATATTCATTAGATAGTTATATATGCTTTTTGACTGTATTTTCATGATTGTTACTTCTGTACTTGGGTCCTCCTGTATTCATTTCCTCCAAACTTCTGACAGTATAGAGGAAGAATGATAAATAATTTGCCTTTCCTTTTTGAAAACGTGTAAAGATATCACAATTACATATAAATTAGCAAGCCAGGAGAGATTCAACTTTCACTGAAAATGGATGGATCTTTTCTGTCACATCATCAAGAGGCTATGGAATCTTAATTGAAATATGCCTCCTGTACAGCTGAAGCTGAATAAATCTCAGCACAATGAAAGGGGTCTGCTGGATTTTTAAATGCAATAAAAGTAACCACCTGGTTCATAGCCAGCATGTTCAAGAAAATTATCAAAATCAGAATTTCTGAAATTCTTGCACAGCCATCAGCTTGCACATAGCAGTTAATATTCAACATTTCCTTGCTGAGCAATTACTTGAGCTTTGCCAAATTCTGCACTGTAAGTCATTGCATAGCTTAAACACAAAGCTGGTAACGGGCCATTTCTTGCAACACTTACAACTTGTCTCTTTTGTCAGGTTTGGGACTCATGTTACTAAGAATGTGCTTTAAATTCTGAGCACAGTTGAAATACAATTCTCTCTGAATGTCTCGATCATTTCTCAAGTGGAAAAGCAAAGCATCTGACATGACTTTTTTACTTTTATTTATTTTTTTTAAAAAAAGAGGAGCACTCTAATCCATTGAGTTACATGAAGTATGTATCAATATTCAGTTTTTTGAAGATCAGGTTATTCTCAAGTCTTCTTGTCTTCTACCATGATGAAGGTTGTCAAGGGCCTATAGGTGAGGTCACGTCTCGAACTAACTACTTTGAAAACCATTATGAAAAAAAAGTAATGGGAAGTCTTGGAATAAAAAAGAGGGAGAGACAAAAAATCATTGCCATTTCTCCTAGAAAGAATTAATATTATTGTGCTGTGTTTAGAATCACATCACAATCTGTAACTGATCTTAGAGAAATGTAAACTTCTTGGCCTCTTTCCTTTTAACAAATATTTTGATAGCTTCCACAACCACTTTTCACAGGCTCTGAGGCCCATTGCTTCCTTCATTTCTTTTATTCTGATGACAATTTTTACACACACAGGTCTCTTCTGTAATTCCATGATAATTTTCATTTGGCAGCTGTACATGTTCTGCATACACACAGGTTTTTAAATGCTGTGGAAAGCTGATTTACTGTTCTCACTCTACAGAAGTAAAGCATCTAATATTGAGAAATTCAAGGCACTTCAGGCATTTATGTAGTTTAAGTTTTTTGTTTCCTGTCCCTCTGTAGTCAATAGTAAGACATGCACCTCTAAGGAGTTACCTCTAAGGAGTTATTTTTTAATCTCGAAATAGACAACTTTAGTCAAGCAAAAGTATGTAAGAGGAATCTGACAACTATATTACAGCTGCTATCCCCTTTGAGTTTGAGAAGTGTGTACAGTATATCAATAACTTTTATTTTTTTAAAAACAACAGCACAGTACTTAAATGTTTGTGCTATTAATGTACTGTTATCCTATGCCAGCACATAATATAAAATAGAAAGATAACAATATTTTTTGAAGCAAAGTCTGTAGGATTCTGCATTGAATTTTGGAATTTCTTAAAAAATGTTTGGTTTTACTTTCATTAACAGGAATTTTTGGATATCAATCCCAAATATCATACAGTTCTATCCTTAGATTTCTGTTCAAGGATGTTTCAATGAAGCAAACATTGATTATTCCTGTTAGCTGGTTGTTTTTCTACAAATAAGCTTGCTAGCACATAAGATTATTTTGATTACCTCAGAGGAAGATCTACATGCATGGTTAACTTTAAAGAACTAACTCATCTTTATATTCTTCCCTAACTGTTAGATTTTCCCAAAATGTGAATAGATTGTAATGTAGCTATTGTGAGCATAATATAGCTACTATGAGATTTAGTATATCAAAAGCATGTAATTTAGTTAGTATGAGCATTGATTTTTAGGGTCCACTGCTTCAGCTGTATAAAGGGTTTCAGTTTTATGCATCACATTAATAGCACTTTTTATCGAAAGAGTCTGCCTTGTGGCCGCAAAACCCATTTTTTTTTATAGCAGCTGAGAAAAATGCAAAATCCCAAGAAATAACGGAGATGGATAACACTTTTCTTTCTGTGTATATAGCTGCAAGACACACAAGTTCAGCCTCTCAGTTGTTAAGAGAAAGAAGATAAGATGAGTCAATTCCAAATGGAAACCTTTCAAAGTGTTAGAGACTTCAGCTGCTGTTAGGTCATCTTGTATACACACACATCTAGCTAGTGAATAATGGAAATATTCATCCGGGGATCTTATCTGTATTTCTAATTAAAAATTAGACATCTGCTTCACAGACTGACTGTTGAAGCACACATTACCTGATTACTCTTCAGCTTTTGAGGTTAGAGCATGTTGGAAAGGAAACAATAATGGGAAAGGACTATGATCATGTTTTCCCTGTACTTACAGAGGTATAAATCATTCGTTTATTGTTTGTATTTAGTGGAGAAGAAGCAATACAAGGTTGGCATAAATCAGAAGCTATACAAATTCATTGTAAATCAAGCTAACAGCTTGGAAGGAAATAGAATTTCATTGGGTTTGCCATTTTTCATTCTTTAATTATGAGGAAAAAAAGCTTGTCATTGCTTCAATAACAAACTAATACAAATTTAAGATCTGATACTTTAATCTCTGGATGCCGTATCTCCATAAGGAACAGTCTGAGGTCTGACAGGCCTTTCTGTTAAGAGCAAATGGTATACACTAATTCCAAGCACTCACAATATCTCATTTCAGGAGAATTGTTTTGTAAAGAGTAAAAGCATAACTATATATTTTTTTAATCACTAGATAACAAAAAATTTGGAAAGTTTCAATGTAAGGAGAAATGCTCTGTGGAGCAGAGATTTTTTTTTTTTTTTTTTTTAACTTGCATTTCAGCACTAAAATTTGAGGTTCGTTTATTCACTCTCCTGAAGTCTGATTCCACTTAAGTGACTAAGCTGTGACCTTAGGCAGGGTGTCTGGCAACAGACTTCGATCAAAACAAATTATCCTGCAGGTAGCACTGTAGAGATGTTTCCCTGGGAGAAACACTTTTCAGAGCCTAGAAGCAACGTAGATGTAGAATGACTTCTTTTATCCTTATTCTCCAGGTTATCTCTGTGTTATTTGTAACCTCAGACAGGATTTGGCCATGGACTTCTGCAGTGACTATTACCATTCATTGATACCTCGTGTTTGCCCTCCTTCCAGTACCTGGGGAATCCTGAAACTTCAAGTTTATGGTGCCAGAATGAAGGAACTGCCAGGCTTTTACTATCTCAGTCAATAACATAAAAGTATTAACCTATGTAAAGTTATGAAATGGATCATATCATTTTACCACAATCAAGATAAGATAAAAATTTCATTTGTAGCTACCCAGCACTCAAGCTATTTCATCTACAAAAAAGGTTAGAAAGAGCAGGTCATTTCTAACTGGCAAGTCTGGTATTTCCTGATTTATGCCAATTAACTAAAACTACCTGTGACAGATACCCATTCTGACAAACCTTCCACTTCATTCTAATACTTTATTTGGTAATAATATTCACTAAAAAGAAATATAGGAAACAATATGTGATAAAAAAAAATTAGAATATAACTTGCAGTAAACTGGAAGGCTTACATATCTTCCATGAAGCCTGCATTTATTGTCAGTAGAAACAATCTCTGGCATAATATAAATACAAAGGAGCAAAACGAGGATAGATACAGCAATTTAGTGACATAAGCTTATGTTGTCCTACCACTACATGTTGAATATATTAACATTATGTGAGGTGGGCAGGGTGCCCACTCAAATTGTACTCAGACTAGAAACATACGAAATATTTTTGGCACTAGTCTAAACTCTGTACACTGGACTACACATGCAAATCACTGCATTTTCAGTGTTGACATGTTTCTGCATGGTCAGGGAACATACTAGGGCTGTGAACAAATACATACAAGCTGCCTACTTCCCAAATACATAGTATTTGGCCCTGAGAATCCTCAGGTCCTTCCATAGTGTCCTTTTGGTTTTCAAATATGGTAGCTAATATTTTCCTTCTTTCCCCAACTGAAAATGTCTGGAATGACATGAGGATTGCCCTCCAGGTCACTAGAGTAATGAATTTTATAGCGTGAAGCTGAGGGTCACTATGGTGTGCCCTGATCTAAGGTTTGTGAGCACAGGTCTGCATATACAGTGTCCGAGGGTGATGGAGAAAGGAGCCTACACCTCCTGCAACCTTGGCCACGCACCCTACAGCAAATGACATCTGGTGCTCTCTACCTTTCAAATATTGGCTGAGGGCCTCATCATAAAGCGCCCCAGGGCAAAACTGTGCTGGGGAGCCAAGCATGCTAAGAGGTAAGCAGGCCTGATGATCAGGGGTTGAGAGGCTGATCTTATTTCAAGGACATAGATACAGCTATTCATGTCTTGAAAGAAATATGTGCCTGATCCATGTCTGTCTTTTCCAGAGAGGTTTCCTTTTAATCTAATTTTAAGAAAACTGGAATTTTCTTGTCTTCCCTAAAGGCAGCTTCTTGTATGAAAAGATTCTGTGTGTGCACATGAAATTCTAACTTTCTGGCCTTTTTTTCCCCTTGACTTCAGACAATTGTGAAAACTATTTTAAATAGAGCTGGTTGGGAAATAGACTTTCTGGTCTCCTCATAGCTTCAGATTTTTGGAGAAGAGATTTCTTGTCTTGAATAAGGATAAAAAAATCTCAGCCACATTATTTTTCATAGATGAGCAAACCAGCAGAATTTTTTTTTCACATCATCGTCTACTAGGATGTTTAGATGTTGTGCAATAAAATGGTTTCTCATGACTCTGAAAACACTCAAAGTCTTGGTGCCCTGTGAAAGAAGCTGATTAGTCAACACGACATGGCACAAGAAACCCTGGAAATTCTTGCAGCTGATGAGCTACAATTCTTGTTAGTTCCAGGATCCTGAATACAGATCTGTGAGGTAGCAGGAAGAAAAAGAGGAGGCATTTTACATCTCTAGCAGGCAAATTGTCAAGAAGCAAGAAAAAAAATAGGATTTTTTTTTGTCTTCCACCAGAAACGTCTCAAATGTGCATGTTCCCACAGAATATTTTCACTTTTGTAAGTCAATTTCCCAGAGCAGAAACGTTGCATTAGAATAATTTTGACTTTACCTGATTTCTGATCTACTGTCACAAGTGACAAAAATGGCACAAATTAAGCAGTTCAAGAGGTCAAGCAGAAAATGGTAGTAAGATTTTAAACACTCAGACTTCTATTTTAGGCTGCATTTTATTCCTCTTTATCAAAAAATAATAATAATAATAATAATAAAGGCAGCAATCTAAGTGCTTTTAATTATGTAACAGCCTAAGCTTTGGTATTATAATCCTACTGCACTCAGTATGCAGTCTATCTCAGCTGGTTTAAACACAAATTTAAGGCCAAATTCTGATGCTTCAACATAAAGTTTGCAAATTTTCTCTAGGAAACCAAATATATGAGCTGTTTGGAGCAGAGACGAAGGAGTTGTTTGAGTACAACCACAGCAGTCCTCTGGCAGAGCATAAATCTTTTTCTTACAAAATGGCGAGGGGATAAGAAAGGAAGGTGGGATTGGGAGGACAGGAGTGGTACTCAGTTGGGGTTCAGGGCAGTCACAAAGCTGCAGCTGGGCAGATCTAGAAGCAAACACCCTGTGATCTGCCTAGCGCTGCCTCAGTCAGAGCGAAAACAGGCTGTGCAGAAGAGAGTAGAGGCTTTTACAGCTTTTTTAATTAAGTTCTAGCATATGGCTCTTCAAAACATCTGGTCCTGCTGGAAGAAAACAGATACCGTTCAGGCAATTTCCAGTTTGCACCTGACACTTTAATTTTAAAAGTAGGCTGCCTCAGTGAAACAGCATTTATTCTGAACCTTCCTAGGAGAAATGATACGGATCTGTCATACCACAGAGAGCACGTCACATCTCTTATTATTAAGCACTTTATTCATTTGAACTTCAATTGGTAATAAATGGAGTTTTCAGGCGAACTCTTGAACTGCTTAATTACAGAGATCTTCAAAATCACAGGAATCCATATGCAGTAAGTGAGTACCCCACTGGGCAGCCAAAGGCTAGGAGAGGAAAAGATATAATAAGTAGCCAGTTTCCTTCAGAGAAATCTATCTGAAGTATATTATTGTATTTCTCAAGATATTTTTGACAAGACAGCACTTAATCCATTGACTTCCCTAACCTTTATATTCCATACAGTTTTCATTATAACAACCACTGCCTTGTTTGTAGCCTTGATTCACTCTTCTTCTTTTATTACAGTTTCACTCTTGCAAAAAGAGTGAAAGTTCAGTCTTCCTTTTTAAGATTTCTGGATCTAAGGCACCACTTTTCTATTAGATAAGCATCTTCTTGTCATGCTTATTCTTTTAAAAAGCCTACACTATGTACATCTTAAAACAATGGAAGACTGTCTTTGGATTGAGGTAGGGTGATCATAACTTACCATGAATGAGTAATTGTTTGGTTTCTAAGAGCAATAGTGACATCTGCTAAGCAGTTAGATTAATCACAGCTGAGGATGTGATAGGGCTGCCTCTAGGGTATATTCCATACCTTCTGTTGTATTTAAGAGCAGTAATCTAAATTCAAATAAAAGATATGTCGTGTAAACAGCTTCTTAGATAATAAAAGGCATGTAAGAAGTTTAATAGGAGGATCTTGTTATTATAAGACAATTTTGCTTCTAGTCACGTAAAAGGGAGTCGAGCCACAGTATTGTGGTGTTTTAGAAGGCTGTAACATCCATTTTATCTAATAATGTAACATGACTCCGGAAATCAACCAGAACGTATGGAAAGAGAAATACCCACTTCGCTGTAATCTTGCTGGCTTATCTCTGGCCTATTAAATATTAATCATAAACAAAGTGTGAATAAAACCACCTGCATAGAAGTAGAAATGAGAGAAACCCATAAATGTTCTGAGACTAAATTAAAATAGAAGAAACTCCTATGGCAAGCTTGATCTGCCCTGCGAGCACTGGAGCACATACATATCAGCAGTCACACTGATCATGTTTAAAGCATGATTTTAAATCTGCAAAACACTATAAGCAAGCCATTAACTTGCACAGAAACCAAGATGAATATTGCACTAGTTTCTGATCATAGATAATCTCTATATAAGGACCAGTAGCATTCAACTCTCTTCTGATATCTTCAGAAAGAGCTGGGCCTGAAAATACACCCACCTTTGGAAAAGTTCACTGGATAATTCAACCGGATATTGCTTTTCTGTTTCACCATTTGTATGGCTTGTAGGCATTCACTAAAAGCCTGTTCTAATACTTTTATCTCCCTCACTTGCTGAGCAAGTTGAAGATATTAGTTCAGTCTAAATGTCAAGTTAAAAGAACTGACTTTCATATCTCTTCAACCTGGTCTTTTCACATCAATCTCTGAGCCCTTTCTGGAGAAAATTTGTAACTGTGATTGGCAATCTGGCTTTGGCCTTTTATTAATTGTGTGCTACTTGTGGGAACTCTTTCTTTTTGTATGCTTTCTTTCACTCTGCAGTGGTGAGAAAGCTCTTTTGCCCTAAGGGTATTTCTATACTCCCAGATGGTCAAGGCTCAGTAGGTGCTTAGTCATGTGACCCTGACACATTTGGGATTTTCTCAATATAAAAGTAAAGGGATTTACTTTGAGCTCCTTTGCTTGTCAAGTAGGTTCAGGATGTTAATTCAATGTATATGTCAAATTAAAAGAAATACAATTTCTGCTTGCTGAATTATCTTGTTAGCTCAGTATTCTTTTCGCTTTGACCTTTTGAGGATGTACAGGTGTTGCTCGATTAGTTTACATTTGTTCAGAACAGCTGTGGGATTTTATAAGAAACTTTTCTTTAAGCCACTCTTTTCTCTCACTGGTGGTAAAATTCACGGTGGACAGGATTGACAGTGTTCCTGACATTAGTCATTCCAGTTTCCTCATTGCACTCTGAAGGATTCTTTCAGGACAGAACCCAGAAGCGATAATGTTACAAGTGAGCTGAATGTGTAATATAAGTATTTTACAGATACTGACTTAAGCAGACCTGTTAATATATCTTTGCTAGAGCAGTTTGGGTCTTCATTCTGTCCCACACATATGCTAGATCCCTTGAAACTGGAATTAGAAAAATTAGAAGATTATTTAAAGTATCTATGTTGCTTCCCTGGATGTAATCAAATGATATATAGCACTGTTAAAAAAAAAAAAAAAAAAAAAGAGAATGTCTTTTTTTTTGTGCCTTTTCTTTTTTTCCTAAGGACTGTGACCAGAGCTACAGAACAAGTGCCATTCAAGGAGTGTTTATGTAGTGAGAAAAACATCCTCATAAACATTTTCTACTTTCACTTGTGGTACCACACTTGAGAGTCATTCTACATTTTGGCTTTGCCTGTCATTCTGGTGCTCAGGCCACACTTGTATGCATTAAGAGGAACTGCCACGAAACAAAAGAAAAGCTTGCTCATTAAGCCAAAAATAGCTGTTCTGAAAAATCAGGGGTTTTTAGAGGGCTTTGGGTATGCTGATAATCCTCTTGGACAGACTGTGCCTTTCATTCTGCTATATAAGCAAATACAGGCATTACCCTAGACATAGATTTTGGTGACAAGATTTACTGGTCTCATTTGTATTCTAGGTTAAGTCATAACCAGTACTGTTAATTAGCTGCATTTGTGATTCTAAACATAATCACTTATTTTAACTGTAGCTGTCTTCAGTTTCTGAAAAGCAACCTGTAAAGGAAAACAAAGCTTAAGAATCTGTGTTTCTTTACGATCGGTTTTCTATGTTATTTTAACTTTTATTTTGCTTGCTTATTTTTCACATTATAAATTCAGCTCGTGCCTACCTTAGGAAGCTCATTTAAAGATTAATAAGAATTCAGCTCCAAAAAGGATCATTAGATTATCTAGTCTGCCAACCTGTGGCCAGAATGTTTCACTGAGATGCTACTCTTCATTCAAACTGATACGATGTGTTTGACAAAGTATAAGCCGTCTTCCAGAAATGCATCCATCCTTGATTAACAGAGTTTAAGAAAGGGAAATTCTATTACTTCCCCAGAAAGCCTGGTTCGTTGGTTCATCACCTCAGTTACTAAAAATGACAAACTTTATTCCTAACATATTTTTTTTCTCACTTCAATTTTGTGGTATTGGGCAACAACTACTGTACAAAATCCTTTACTCTTGACATTTTCCCTGGTTAGCTGGAGAATTATGACACTAATAACTAGCAATGTAAACCCAGATTAAATAGAATGGAAAAGAGTATTTACTCGCTTCAACTTACTGTTTTATTCATCATTGGTTCTCCATGGTCAAGTTTATTTACTAAAACAATTAAGGCAGAATCCCTGTGAAGAATTTAATGCATTAACTCTTTTGGTTGGTCTGAGAGAGTTTCCAGAGTGGATTTAGTCAACAGATTAGTAAAAGGGCAAGAATGTGGCTTAATGTGTCCTTTAAAGTAAAATATTTTTTTCCAGAGTTTTTAAATGAATAATTAACAAGCAAAAGGAATACAGACTCACATTGCTTCCTTTGCAGTATGCTTTTTGTAGAGACAAAGCTAGAGGTGTAAGTACAGTTCAGAAACCAATCAGTAAGTCAACGGTCACCTAATCATGAACAGTAAGTAACTGAGACAAAAAAAATACTTAGGAAACAGAAGTCTAGAAAGAAGTACTCAACTTCTTCAAGCTAAAATCCCAAACTCCAAGAATATAATATGACCCAAGCAAGTAAGTAGACTAGTCCATGTACAGTCCCACAGAATTCCCTGGTTATATAGGTCACATGCCTCTTTGTGGAGATAAGTCAGGATCTGGTTTTAACTGGCAGAAGTCTGCTAGTGTGCCCTTCTGCCACCTCAAGGTATGTAGGAATACATGGCAAAAAGCTCAAATGAACTGATACAGTGTGATAACAAATTTTCTGCTTGGGAATAAAAGTTGGAAGGTACATTAACTGTTTTCAGTTGCCATCACTACTGCTTTATTCTTCTTGTTTCCCTAAACCCACAAATCTGTGCTACTTGAAGAAAACACAAAAGTGCTTCCTGGAATATTGCAGCAAAGTAGCAACAATACAGTAACTAGGAAAAAATGTAGAAAAAGCAATATTATTTAGAACTAAAGTTCTAGTAGCAGCTATCATATTTGCAGGTCATTTTCTGATTAATCTTTTTCTTACTGAATTTTTTTTTCCTGTTACAATAACTCTAGTTTACAGGCTCAGAGCAATTGGAGCTGTCAAAATTCAAAAACAAGAGTAGTATCAAAGCCAATATAATGTGATGGACTATTACTGTCTTTCACTGCTTGCTTTCAAAGACAGGATGCTTATCACAAACCAGTAGTCTCCTACATTTTATGTTATATATGATTACAGCCCAAAGATAAAACTGAAATAGAGCTCGCTAAATGAACAGTTTTTGTAAAGCTGCACGTTCTACTTTTTACATGTAAAGCATATATAACTCATAAAAAAACACTGTCATTGACTTGTAGAATACTTTACATGTGTGTTTCAGCACTATCTGTACTATGACATTTCTGCAAAGGAATTTCAAGGATTTATCCCAGTGTGATGAAGTTAATGCAGCTCAACTCTTTTTAAAATGTTTGACTTGCTCTTGGAAATGCCAGTAGGTCTCCAGTAGTTCTATGAGTTCTATAAAACTGCCACTTCTTCCCTAAGTGATGCTGGCATCTCTCTGGAAATCACTGACCCGCTTTAAAGTAGGCTTTGTGAACGTTATTTCAGTGAAGAACAGTGGAGGCTCTTGCAAAGTCATCTGCAAGTTGCAGATAGATGCACCCTTCTTGGATGAAATTGTGCAGCATTTGCTGGCTTAGTAGTTGCCTAATCTCATGTTGGAAGTATTACAAAACTATCTTTGAGAGGAAAAAAAAATTAGAAAATTGTTTTTGTCTGTCTTCCAGACTATATGTCCATATATATAAATATGTGGCCATGGCCTTCAGGGGTCGATTAATTTCTTTCCTTGATGTGAACAGTGCACACAGAAAAAACTATCATTCTAGGAATAAATAAGTATATATAGATAGTGAAGTAAAATATGAATCTAAGGAGAACCTCTTCAGCATAAAGTGACACATGCAATGTCTATTAGAATCATCATTCTGGAATGCAAGCAGACTGTAATGTTGAAAAAAAAGATCTAGGAAAACTTACAGCTGAAGTGCCCATAACCTCTATCTTAGTATTTTCATACAGACACTGTAAGACAAAGTCCACAACTAGAGCACTTGTATTAGATACTCTGCTAAGGGTGTATCAGAGAAGATAACTGCTTCAGTATCCACAGACACGAGGGAAAAATTCTGCAGCCTAAGCACTTGCTGTAGAAACACCAGAAAATTTTGTTTCCCAAAGATCCATTAGTTGCGTTTTTTTTCAACTACTCCCCTTCTGTAGATACCCCATTAAGTCATGGTTGAGTGACTCTAATTGGGAGATAGATTTTTTTTTTCTTTTTAGTTTTATTCTTAATCTCACTACTTTAGACGTCCTTTAGAAAAAAAAAAAATGAGTCTTTTTGCAATTGAATGCTTCAGATCAGAACTGCAAACACAAGTTGGTCAAAATTTGGTCCAATCATTTCCATTTTCATAGCATACCTGACCTATTGAATAGAAAGAAAACCGTATTTGTGATATAAATAGATTTAAGCACAGTTTTTCTTGCAACATGCATGTTGTGAGGCAAAACACGATCTATGAAACAAGGATAATGTTAGGCAAGAGAAATAAAGGTTGAGAACTTGCATGTGAACAGCTTTCCCATATATAAAACTCTGCTACTAAGAAAAAAAAAAAAAAAAAAAAAAAAAAAAAGATTATGCTTATTTGTAGTCCTTACACTGAGGGAAAGGCAAAAGGAAACAATCTATAAAAATTAAGCCTTAAATTGTAGGTCATCAAAAGTTCCTAAGGATATAAATAGTGAATCATGTAATTGAATATCTAGGATTAAGAGATCTCTTTTCCTCAGTAACTCTCAGGCTTGTAGGTATGCTCACCCTGCCCTAGGGCGTACGATAGAGAAGACAGATACCACTAGATCTCCTCAGGATCCTTCCACCCCTCTGGCTCTATTATTTTAAATGCTTAAAATTCAGGGCAGTCACAACATTCATTTGCAAAGATTATAAAACCAATTCATCAAAGTAACAGGAAATTTGCACTGTTGGAGTGGTTTATGGTAATACAAAAAAGAAATGGTAGAAAAGCAGAGAAATTCAATCCTTTGACTCCACCAGCTGCTATTTATTTTAATGTGCATCTGACAAAGCAAAATAAACTTCCAGCCTGCCAGATTTCTGAGTATGTAAACACAGCAATAGCCCCAAACATTACAAAAAGGGCTGATTCTGTCACATTTGACATTTAAGTTAGTTGGAGAATATTTTATGACATATTCATTGTACTTTTTGACATATTTAAGTGTTTCTCTTGCATCAGGAAACATTTATTTCCTTTTCAAATGTTGTATCCAACTCCAGAAGATGGACAAAGGGAAAGATCTGACTGGATATGAAGTGTTACAATCATGTCAGACGGTGAGAGAATAAGTCAGAGACATCTTATTAAAAAAGGGATATACACATCTTGTCACACACCACTATATTTTGTAATGACATTTCTAACTCTGTTGTGAACACACCTACACTGCTCCACTTTAAATGTAAATCTGAAAATCTTCTTGGTGTAAATCTGAAAAAATTGGCAACAAATAGAAATCGGCATGTACTTCCTCCCTCCTCATATACATTTATAGCTTTTAACATTTCTTACATTTTTGCTTCTACAGAGAGGAATTATATAGGGTACAGATTTGCAGCTTGTCAGCTAGCCCATATTTTTAAGTTGTAAGCCTGGAAAAACAGAAAGTTTTGCCTCATATAAGTATGCGGCTTGTTTTTATTGCTCTTGTTGCTTCATTCATAGTGAATAGTATTTAAGAATCTGGCATCCCACCTTTTTAGTATTTCATGGATTTCATGGCAACTGTGGTCTGCTCTGACCAAGGTCTTATTGTATATCGCAAATCTGTGGTAAAGACATGTAATTGCTTGACTTCATATGTCTCCAAGTTAAGAGAGCATGGACAAAGTCTCATCAACTGTTTTAGATTTGGTACTCCAGGACTTGTTTTTCTGGTCTCTTTCTTTTCCTGTCAGATTGCTACTGTCCAGCTCCCTTACCCTATATCTGACATCTCCAGTACCCCTCACATCATTTACAGCAGCTCCTTGAGTGACCTCTTGACTCTTGTAGGGGTAGCATGGGATCTTCAATGACTTTCACTAAAGATTATGGATCTCTGAAAATAATGAAGTTTAGAAATATACTTTTAGAAGTCCGAAGATCATTAGTGTTGTAGACTAGGCAAAGTCACTCCTGTTCACCATCTCCTATAACTTGTTTTTATGTGTGGTTACAGCTGGTTGCTTGCAGTGAACAGGATTCTCCCAATGGAGAGAAGATTTGCCTCAGCATGCATGTATTCAGGTTCCAGCTTCCCACCTTCCTTGGTGGGTCCTGCTGTGAAGATCATTGCATCTTGAAGACGATTCCCAAAATAAGGTTAGATGGAAAGTCCGAATGATTTTCCCAGAGCAAAGCTGTGACAGTTCTCCTGTAGGGATTCAAATGGCACTAGGAAGAGCAACATTTGTCCTTTACCTGCTCCGTAACCTGTTCCTCACAGTATTTTTATGCCATCTTCTCCTTGTAACATCAATTTGTTGGTCTAGTGTTATATGTATACTAATACCAGTATAAATCCTTTTTTTTTTTTTTTTTTTTTTTTTTTGTGAAGATAGGGATTAATTTTTTTAACTAGGAAAAGGAGGTTTGGGGGTGTTTTTTTGAATAAGTATTTATTCTAGGTAGACCTAAAAATGACTCAAAATACTCATACTTTTGGTTATTTTGAATAGCCACTGGATTAACCACTGTATCTTGGCATAGCCACATTTCAGCTTCTGAACACGGCAAGAACAGTTAGTAATTTATTGAGCAAGTTTTTGTTTCATTTTCATAAAGCAAGTTCATTTTCTTGTACGGGAACATCAGAACACCATTTTCTTGTACTGGAACCTTTTCCTGAATAAGAAATCAATAATTTCCTTTAAAAACTATTTTTCCATACTTATAATACCTTTAGTGTGTTTATAATAAACATGCTGGTAATAATAAGCATGTTGGCTTAAAGAACTAAGTATTAGCCTCACCTAACTTGAAGGTTTCTAAGTTGTAGGCTTCTATTTTAAGGCAGTTTTCTGGGATGTTGATAAAATTAAAAGAAAGGAGAGAGGGAGAGAAAAATCCTTCCAGATAATGGAAGTCCTATTTTAGGATCATCTGAGCCTACATTACCAAAACTATATAAAAATTCCTATGTGCTATTGTTTCTTGTCAGGACTTTCCTTACTTTGTCAGCAGAGAGCAGAGGGCGCCAGCATCCGCGCAGCTGCAAGGTAACTGAAAATATGGCCAACTTGAAATATTTGCAGTAATTTTGCTGCTTTGTGGGGTCATATCTATACCTGCTATTCTGCCATACCTATTTACATCATCAATTTGTGAAAACTGATCAGACCCAGAGAAATATCCATATTGCACTGCATAACCCTCACCTTCCTAAAAAACAAATGCCAGCCCATCTCCTTCTCACTGGGGTGTGTGTGTTCATACAGCTCAGGGACCACTTTGTATTCTCATGTGCACCTTGCTCCAGAGATGCTCTGCCTTCCTCATATGTCTAATGGTAGAGGATGTGGGAAGAGAATTGCAGAGCATTTAGTAAGGGATTCAGTCTTGTTTATTCCTGGATTATTCTGCGTTTAATCATAGCCTTCTACAAGTCCAAATAACTGCACGGTCAATGACTGCCTTGCAAGATAATGTATTACACTCATAAAATTGCAATAATGCTTCTGCTTACCTTGCTTTTTACTAACATAAAAAAAAAAGAAACTTTACTACAGCTTAAGTACAAGCTTCCTAACTGAAAGTTTTAAAATGATACATAATTTATATAGACTGTCTTTATTACATACGCTACAGAAAAGGAATTTATCATCATTTTCTGTGAGCTAGGATAAGCGTGTGTATATATATATATATAACTCACTATGCCTATTTCATCTAGCTCATCCTCTCTGCCATATCAGAGTAGGGGGTAGGGAGATCTAAGTTTTTCAGGTACAACACTGTTTTGGATACACACACTGCTGAGGGAAAAAAATAGCAGACTTGTAGACCTTAGCTTTGAGCTTATTGCTTAAATTTAGTTCCTCTAATTTAGAACTTAACATACTTTTCTTTTTCCCTCTTATTTATCCAGTATAATGAAAAAATTCTGGTGTGCTGTAAACAGATGGAAATTCAGTAGGGTGTTGGGCCGACCTCACAGGGCTGTCATCAGGGAGCGAGGAACTGAAGAGTTCCAAACTTTGCAGGGTCACTTTTTTTTTTTTTTTTCTTTATCGAATACATTTGTGCTGTGATGTGTTTGTAACAATTTAAGAGAAAGGCTCTCTCTCAAGTATGGAGGAGAATGCTTTCAGGCCAATTTGGACATCACTACTAGAGCGAGGAGATGTACTAAAGATGCCAGTGAGAGTTTGAAGCCACTTTAGGTATATATTCTGTGAAGAGGCTACAGAATTTGACATCTAAGTCCAAGCACACATATTAGGCTTATTTAAATATAAATAGGTAATTCAAAGGCATGCCCTGGTGTCCTTGCTGCCTCTCTTGTTGAGCTCTAGAAATTTGCTTGGACTTGGTGGGGGATGTGTGTGTCTCAGTAAAGCATAGGAAAATGTGACCATTCCCCCCAAAAAGGAGGGACTGTGGTTGGGTGCTTTCTTTTCCTTTTTTTTTTTTTTAATTCACACTCCAGATATAGAGGAAATATTGGTATGTTGGGAATAGGATACCAAAGGTTGTTGCTGTTAATCTTATTCAAGAAGTGAGCAGGCAGTGAGCCATACTTGCATTATAGCTTTCTTATATGTACATATGTATGTATATAAGCATACACACTCACACATACATAGACTTTTTCAGAGAGAAGGTAGAATAGGCAACGCAAACTTCAAGTATAGATTTGTCCAAAAATAATTAGGGAGAAGGTTTTAATATATTCTGATCCTAACCAAGTAGGTTTTCTGATCTCAGTTGGCATTTATTCTTGTATTTATTGTCCTTGCCAATTATAATATGCAGGGTGTTATTTCCTGCTTTAATTGTGTCTGTTCCAGTCTTTCCAAACATTATTTTTTGTTACCTATGACAAAAGACAATTTTCCCTTTATATGCCGGGCAATGTGCAATCCATTTCCTAAGTAGGTAGCAGAATTTTATTGCTTAGCATCAAATGGTAACTTTGAAATGTGGAAGAGAAATTTGACACCTGCCAATTCATCTCTTTGGAGAGCCCAGCTATAGTAGCAATTTTGCAGATATACATTCTGCATGATGCTTTATCTGGAAGAATATACACAGGAACCAAGATGGAATTAATGCCTGATATTTCTCCCTTCTGCTCCAGAAATTCTTTGATGCAAAATACACTGAAGCCAGCTTTAAAAATGTGAAAGACATTTTCACTTTTCACTTTAATTTCCTTTACATTCAGCTGGGCTGCTAAATCAGTCCAAACTATTCCAAAAGTTATTAAAATAAACAATGAAAATAGAAGTTGGTTACTGGAAAAGTAAATCCATTATAGACATAATCTGTTAGGAAACCTTTAATGTAGACAAGTTGTAAACAAAACTATTGGCTTAAGTTGCTGTAAGTGGTTTAGAACCTTTCACCTTGATAGCAGGAAGTTGTGCTGTTAAGCAGCTCCTAGTAATACTCCTATATCCTCACAGAACTACCTGCATTTCCATTCTATTTACAGTATCAGATAATATACTTCAGGTCTTACATTCTTACCTCCCGAAGACAGAGTTCCTCTGTTTCCCCCTAGTAGAGGGATCCAGTAGCACCGGCCTAGGTCGTTCTCAGTCCGCACTTGGTTCAGCAGCTACCGAATGTCCTTCAGGAATCTGTGAGGTATTTGCTGACAAAACTTCCTTTTTATCTCCAGCTTAATTCAACCATGCAACAAAACCTTTCAAAGACCAAAGAAATACCTCCTCAACTCTGTTACAATCAAAACAGACCATAGTCTTGTCTGTCTGCCTGACTATCTGCCTGTCTTACTACTAAAACGCTCTCTCTGCAGGATGGCTGGCCAGGTTTCTCCACCGAGCCACAGAGGAGTCTGATTTTCTTCCCCAGAATCTTTCCAGATTCAGATTTTTGCTAAGCGTCTTCAGCTTTCCTACCCTTTCATCCTTAAAAGACACATGCTTTTCTCTTTTATAATACTTTATTTGGCAAATGCTATCACTTTTTTTTTTTTTTTTTTTTTTTTTTTTAAAACGTGTACTACTGTAAAATCCTATA
Source organism: Nothocercus julius (assembly GCA_013398735.1). Taxonomy (NCBI): domain Eukaryota; kingdom Metazoa; phylum Chordata; class Aves; order Tinamiformes; family Tinamidae; genus Nothocercus; species Nothocercus julius. Next base: position 1,076,431 of record VZSV01000163.1, on the reverse strand, counting down.
CTGCTTACAATGCAAGGGAAAATTCTAGCTGCCTCTTTGTCCCTTTGTGGTCTTTTATGGATGTGGTTCAGTTCATATAAATTTAACAATTTAAATATTAGATGCCCAATGCCATTTAACCTTCTAGCTCCCTTTTACACTTAAAAGAAAGAGTTAGATGCTTTGAAAGACCTTTGCAGCAGAGGAAGCAGAGAAGTGCATCCCAATTTTAAAATTCCTTTACACCTTCATCATCTGTAGGATATAATTTGGTCTTTAGGCTAATTCATGCCAGCGTGTTCCCATTCATCCCACTAACAGGAATGTCAGTTGGTGTGAGTCAAGGCCAGTTATAACATGCTCCCTAGAACTGGATTTAAAGAAGCAGCCAAGTACAAGCAAGTAACATACATTGTGGTTGCCAATGGTTGGACAACTTAAACCTGATGGCTTCAAAGGGAAGGGGTTAATATCTATTACAGTCTCCCAAACTGCCTAGGGAATTTTAAGAAGTAGGGTAAGGGCATGTTATATGTAAAAAAATAAAACAAATAAAAACTCAAAACAACCACCTTAGTATTTTATATGACATATTCTTTTGATCACCCTTTTGATAGAAAATAGATTAGAATTTAAATAACTTTGAACACAGCATTTGAAGCTTCATGCACTTCTCTCTTTTTGACTGTATCTTCTAGATAGCAAACACACCTCATTACCCTTTCAGTTTCCATTTTCCACCTATCTTATCTTCTACACGTCTTTGATTTGTTTCAGGCAGCAAAGTGCCATGGAAGTGCTACTGCAAATATCAGAAACAGCATCTGTATATGCAGTCTTCCAATTACTGAAGGATATACAAGTAACATTTTAGAGAAGTGCATATCATCATAAACAATATATCTGCTTAAATGAGTAGCCAGGGCTGCTGATTCCTCAATTTTAAGATGATTGTACTTCACCTCAGAAGGATTTTTTTTTCCTTATCGGACTTAGATTTTAGCATTTCTGAATTGGTTTAGTTGTTGCTCTGATGCCTGCAGGCCATCTAATGAATCAGTCCTGAAGTGTGAGCCAGTGTCTTCTGGGGCTAAACTGTTTAGTTTGACCTCCTCACAAAGTAAGCAGCTTCTCCCAGCTGCCTACTTCCACTATAAAAAAAAAAAAAAAACAGCCCCAGCTGCTGTCTGGGTCTGTCTGGTCAAGTTGCTGAAGGGACTATTTATGTATTGCCCCTATTCCAGGCTGGCGGGATGTGAGGCACCTGCAGACCTTGCCTGCTGTTTTGGCCACTGTTGAAGTGGGTGGATAAGCTAGGTTGGTGGGAGGCTGAGCTTGTTATCTGCCCTGAGCATGGTCCCTGCTCAGCTTTGACCTGGAGCTGGCTTATGTCCTGCCCGCTGAGCACGGGGAGAAGCACAAGCTCACGTTTTTGTAGCCATTACCTTGCTCAGTAAGGATGTAGCTAGAGAGAGAGAAGAGAATGTTGCCATTTTGGGAAGGTATGGATATATAATATACTCCTCTTCCAAAAACCAGACTGTTAGGTAAAATAAATGATAGCTCTGGGTAATATGCCCTTAATTTTCTCATGCATGTTGATGCTAGAAAATCCACAGTGAGGAAAGGTCAGTTTAAAATCATACCCACTGTATGACGGATACATACCCACGTATGATGGAAGTGATACCATAAGTTTTTTGTTTAGTGCATGCAAATGTGCTTACTGTGTAAATCAAATTACTGCTAATAGACTTAGCTACTCTTTAGCTAGTACCGTAAAAGAATTCCTGCAACTAAAGAGGAGTTTAGTATTTCTTAACTCCACAACAGAGCTTTGTTGATATTGGTAGCAATAACATTTATGCTTCAGTGTATGATGCCCTAAATTTAGCATTTACGGCATAGCTTCACTTGAACTTGAAACGTTACGATGACTGGACCCATTTCAATAATATTTTTTCCAATAAATCCAGATTTCAGCTGATAAAATATCCTTCATATGGACTTCAGGTCCTAAAATTAACAGTAACACTAAAATAATTTAAAATAAATCCTATTTCTGTGATACACACGCACACACATACACACATATAATTTACCTATGAGTGATGGGAGCATGTACTATGTCCTAGTGCCTTTTAGGACTGACCCATATATATTTGCCTGGCTTCATAGGCCACTTGCTCACAACACAACCTCTCTCTCTGCACATCCATTAGTCTGGCCTTTCCTAGTACTACAGGCCTCTCTTAAGTAGCTGAAGTGTCACCATAACCTTCCCCCCTCCCCCCACCAGATCCCACTGTTCATATCCAGCTAAATCTAAAGTGAGCTGAGCAGGAGTTGTAGGTCAAATATAGGTCGGTCTCTAGAGCACAGGAAGGGGCAGGCTGGCCCATTTAGGGCTCTTCTTCACCCATGCAGAGTCAAGTGTGGGCTAAGAAAAAGTGTATTCAAAGCAATATATTTGCTCCCATACTATTGTTCCACAGACTTAATGTGTTTGGAAGTGCTGTTAGCCTTCTGCAAGGGAAAGGACAGACTAATTCCTGTCCTTTCTATAACGTAAGCTAAGTAGATGCATCTAAGTAGATCCTTTCCCCCATATGCCTGTCATGAGAGCCCCATAAATTTGCCTACACTCTGGCTGAAGTTCCTGGCAAAGTAGCTGCTACAGCAGATATTTGGGGTCTCTATAAGCACCAACCTGTTAGCCTCCCTTGTTACTAACTGCCTCCATTTCCCACTGTAAGTTCCTCTTTCGGTGGTTTATTGTACACTTTGACTAGCTGTGTTGAAATTTTCTGTGCTTTGTGTGGAGTTCTCCATTTTTGTCTTTCACGGTGCATGAAGTAGTACCCTGTCATATGGAGAGGGAGATATCTGGTACACCCTGTCAGCTTGGAAGGAGGATGCATCTTTTGATGTCAATCATGCAGTGTGTCACTTAGGCCCCCTTTGGGCATATTTCTGCCACTGCCATCACTGAAAACTCCCATGGCTTTTCCCATGCTCTCTGGTCTATCAAATCTAATGCATCTGCTCAGCAGATTGCCATAATCATCTAACTAGTGTCTAGCATGTCAGATTGAGTGGAAAAGGAGGGGGAAAAGCATCACTATGTAGATATGGCTACAGGGCAAAACAAGGAGAGAGCTAATTGTGTCAGTCTCGCACTCAGCGCCCGAGATCAGACAAGCTTGTCTGCAGCTACCTCAGGCTGATTTCTCAAGTTTCAGCCAAAGCAGTTCTGCTCCTTCTCAGAACGAAGCAATGGGAGATATCATTCTCTCTCTAAAAAAGATTCTCAAAAACTAAAAAAAAAAAAAAAAAAAAAAAAAAATTCCTTAATTGTAATATATTTTCTATGTCAGAACAGGAAAATTCCCAAATTTGGCAGGAGATGGCCTTTGTCCCAGGGAAAAGAGTTTATAGCACATGTTTTCTAACCCTTCTAAACTTATTTTGGTCCCAACAATCCAGTATTTTTGTGTCACTGTAATGATGTTTTAGATCTTTTATAAATTTAAAAAATATATTGTATGCACAAACATTTTATATCTTCACAATTCAATTTGACTTAACAGAGCTAGTCTAGAACATTATTTCAATCTACTTTCTGTTATCATCATCTGATGCTCTTGTACCAATTGGATTTCCAGACACCAAATGTTTTTTAGGAAGCACTGTCATTGGAATACTGAAAGTAGTGTGTAGCAATTGCATTACCTTTCCCCCAAGGTTTTAAATAAGAAATAGAAACATTTTAAGTTGCCTACTTTTTTCTTTTCCTTGAAAAAACATAGTTTTTCTGTAGGTCAGGTCAGCCTGAACTAGATTTTCCTTGAAGCTTTCTAGTGCCTATAAAAAGAATTCTTAAAGAAAACATGTTTTAAATGTGGGCTTCAAAGTTGCAAAGACAGTGGTTCCAAAACTGAGCAAAAAATATAGTACTTGCCTTCAGAAACAGGACTCTTCAAGTACTTCTTACAGAATAATTTAACACTTCTTAAAATCCTCTATCATTTCTTGCTATGTTAAGGTATCCCAGGCTGCATCAACTTGATATCACCATCACTCTGATACTGGCACAGTAAGACCCTTTCTGAAGCTACTCCCGAGCTGGAGGGCATCCTCCATCTTCCTGATGTCTTTGAACAGATGGCTGATTAAGAGGTTTAGTGCTAAGGGAAGACGACTGAACCTTGAGTCTCAAGCGTAAACATGAGATATGGAGTAAGAACAGAGAGAAGAATGGAGAAACGGAGATAGGGAGTGAGAGAAAACTAGAGGAGACTGGCAGCCAGAACATCAAGAAAAAAGGGAGAATACTCATAATGAGGAAGCAAGTGAGTTGTAAAAATGGGGCATCCAGGTCACCAGGATTTTGGAGCTGTTAAGGAAGGTCTTATGTTTTGATCCTTCTTCACTTCCTCTGGTCCATTGCTTTCTTTTTGCCTTGCCACTCTATACTTTTAATCTCTTCTCTGAAATGGCAAGATAAATGCACTTTTGGAAAAAAAAAAAAAAAGAAGTACTTCAAAAACATCCCAAAGTTATAACTTGCTCATTCCCAGGATCTGGACTGTAATTAAGTCATTATTATAGGATTATAATATGAGGCACATTAAAAAAAAAAAAAAGAAAAAAAAAAAAAGAACAATTGGGTGTACTGGCATAAAAGTGGAAAAAGACTCTGTGAGCTTGATAGTTAACCAAATTTGCTTTCCAATAAGTTTGTCTCATGACAAATAAGTTTTTAAACTCAGTTATAGAAGACTGCAGTAGAAGGTCACTCTTAGTAGGTATCAGGGAGACATTATCAATGCCCTGTTTTAGAAGCAGCTGTGATCAGAGCTTGCTTCTTATTCATTAACAGAAAAACAAGACGGAAAAGATGTAAGAGGCAAAAAAAAAACAAAAAAAAACTACTAGAGGAGGTTCTTTGGTGTCTAATTTGAGTTCATCTTATATTATTATTAAGGATCTTTCTTTTCTAGTCCAATGTGAAGACCTCAAAACCTTTGGGCAAACTCAGTCAAATTTACAAGGAAACTATTGCGACCAAAAGTCCGGTGAATTAACAAAATTCATATGTATTAGCAAGTGACAGTGCAAGCCTCCCTTGCCTTCCTGGAAAACAACCTAAAAAAAAAGAGAGGATACATACCAAAATCCAAGCACAATCACCTCACTTCTACACGTTTTTTTCTTCCCTTGTCATTTGTATGTATTTTGTTTATACAGAAAATAAAATTTTCTGGACAGAGATGTTGTCTAAACGAAGAGAGAAAATGTATTGACTGCTGCCTCTGTCAGTACTGAAGACCTTTATTTATGTAGGCCATGGCTACCTGGGTGTTCCTGCAATATTAATGGTTAATATTAAGTTTGCAATATAGCTGCAGCTAACCCTGTGGCTGATCTTGCACTTTATAGCTGCACAAAATTTCCATTAGTCAGGATTTATTTCAAATAAGCAATACAGGATTGGAGGATCTATCTATTATTAATGATTTTCTCACAATAAAGTAACTGTGAACTAAACAAGCTCTGTTCTTGCAAAGAAAAGTACAGTCCCATGTGGTTTCAAGAAGGCCAGATTTTATTTTGTAGTTGACATTTTGCAGAAGGTAATTAGAGGACAACACAGGAAAAATACTCGTTAATTTTGGGGGGAGTAATTCTGTGTCTGTTTTATTTACTTTTGACAGGAACATTTCTACTGAAATCAAGGTAAATTCCTCACCAGCCCCCAGCAGACTAAAATTAAAACTACTTAAATCTAAATCTGAATTAACTAAGTAGCTAATTAAACTAAAACTAATTAAAAACAAAAGAGTGTCACTATATTATTTTGCCTTTCATATATACTTACATAACTACTATGTAACGTTGTTAACTCACACAATCCAATACATCCACACACGCATAACACAGAAACACCTACAGAGAGGTAGGTAAAGCTTTGAGTATTCACACAGCAGTAGCACATGTAAGCTATGTACCTTGAGATAGTAGATGACATTTGACTTGTAAAATTAATGGCTTCCACCTTTAATTCTATGTATTCATTTACATGGATGTGCTTATCAGTATGCTATTGCATCAGGCTAAATTAATTCACTTCAAACTCTTTTTTTTTGAGGGGGGCATAAGTTTTGGACTCTTTCAAGGGAGCTGCCCTTTTGCTTATTTATGCTTGTAGCTTTACAGGGGGGTAGTTTTCTTGTTTGCAGTTTGCTCTCAAGTATCACACTCAGAAGGCAAAGAATCATAGAATCATAGAACCATAGAATCATTATGGCTGGAGAAGAACTTCAAGATGATCGAGTCCAACCATAAGCCCTTCAATACCATGCCTGCTAAACCATGTCCCTAAGTGCCTCATCTACACATTCCATTCCCTTGTCAGGGATAGTGACTCCATCACTTCCTGGGCAGCCTGTTCCAATGCTACGGAACTCTTTCCATGTAGAAAATTTTCCTAATATTTAACTTGAACCACCCCTGATGCAACTTAAGGCCATTTCCTCTTGTCCTATTGGCAGTTATTCTGGAGAAGAGATCAATCCCTGCCTCACTATAACCTTCCTTCAGATAGTTGTAGAGGGCGATAAGGTCTCCCCTGAGCCTCCTCTTCTCCACAATAAGTAACACCAGCTCCCTCAGCCACTCCTCCTAAGGTCTGTGCTTCAGACACTTCATCAGCTTTATTGCCCTTCTTTGGACCACTCCAGCGGCTACATGTCTTTCATGTAGTGAGGGGCCCAAAACTGAACACAGCATTTGAGCAGCCTCACCAGTGCTGAGTACAGAAGGGCAATCACTAGTTCTGCTGGCCACACTACTCCTGATACAAGCCAGGAGGCCTTTGGCTTTCTTGGCCATCTGGGCACACTGCTGCCTCATGTTCAGCTGACTGCCAACCAACACCCCAGAACCTTTTCTGCCACTCAGCTCTCCAGCCACTCTGCCCCAAGCCTGTAGCGCTGCATGGGGTTGTTGTGACTGAAGTGCAGGACTCAGCACTTGGCCTTTTTGAACCTCGTATAGTTGGTCTCAGCCTGTTGATCCAGCCTGTCCAGATCGCTCTGCAGAGCCTTCCTACACTCAAGCAGGTCAACTCTTCTTCCCAGCTTGGTGTCATCTAGAAACTTCCTGAGGATGCACTCAATCCCCTCATCCACATCATCGATAAAGATATTAAAGAGGACCAACACCAACACTGACCCCCTCCTAGCAGCTGGATTCACCAGGTGGAATTCACCTGGTGGTCCATTCACCACCACTCTCTGGGCCTGACCAACCAGCCAGTTTTTCACCTAGCAAAGAGTCCACCTGCCTAAGCCATGAGCTGCCAGCTTCTCCAGAATAAGACAGTGGGAGACTGTTTCAACGGCCTTCCTGAAGTCTAAGCAGATCGTGTCCACAGCCTTGCCCTCATCCACTAGGTGGCTCACTTGGTCATAGAAGGAGAACAGGTTAGTCAGGCAGGACCTGCCTTTCATGAACCCATGTTGCACACATGCTACGTGATCGCCCTCAAGAAGATCTGCTCCATAACTTTCCCCAATATTGAGGTCAGGCTGACAGGCCTGTAGTTGCGCAGATCCTCCAAGACACCTTAAAGAGACCTTAAAGAGGGTCTAAGTAACGTTTGGCTGAATGCAACATGCAGTTGATATACTTTGATCTTTTGAGCACTTCCTGAAATCCTATGGAAATGTGTGGGTTTGCTACACTCATAGTGGGGGTCTGTTAAGGAATTAATTATGCACTTGGGAAACCTGTGTGCTGAAATTCCTTTAGAGTCAGTGGAGAGAGGCTGGCTCCAAAATGAGTGTCCTTGCAGAGTATGTTTATTCCCTGTTGGTTGCGAAGATGCTTAAAGGGGACCAACCTCAGTACTCTGGAGTTTATCATTGCAAGTATTTCCCAGGGACTCCTTCAAAACCCTCTTAAAATGAAGCTAAGCACCCATACATGATCTGTACCCCATCTTATTTTGTCCTCTCGTCTTTCTGTTTCTGTTCTACCTTCCACTATGAAGCTGGCTTACATTGGCACATAGCGTGATGTGCTGATATAAGCCATTGGCACCTCATGATGTTCGCAGGTGTTCCTCTTGTCTGGTGGAGATAATGAAAACATTTGCCCAGCTTTCGATGTAGCTTTGTTTTGCTTCTGAAATGAAAATGTTGATTATCATGGCTGATTGGAGACCACGAATCTCAGCTTGTTAAAGCAATAAAAACAATAGCTCACTTCCTTAAAACCTGTCTTTTATTCACCTTTCACTAGGTTGGAAAAATCCATAAGAACGCTGCCCGCAGAAGAGAATACCATGTCCTGTTCATGGTGATCACTACAGTTATCTGTTACCTCATATGCTGGATTCCCTATGGAGTGATAGCACTGCTTGCAACATTTGGTAAGCCGGGTGTGGTAACTCCAGTTGCAAGCACCATACCTTCCATCCTAGCAAAAAGCAGTACTGTTTGCAATCCCATTATCTACATACTTATGAATAAGCAGGTAAGATATACTATTTTAAAAATATATTTTCCTTTTCTGTCATGCTCTTTTGACCTGAGCATAGTGACTGCCTGTGGATGTGTCTTTGGGAGAACGGGATTGAGGGGGGCAGTATCACTGAAGTCTTGGGATAGAAGTGTTTATAGTCAACATAATATATTGCTAGATAGGAAGAACAGATATAAGTCTGCTAACTGAAACTGCTTGTGCCCTTTTAAGGACACATTAGAGGTTAATTTGTAAGCCGCAGATTTGCCGAAGGTATTGGGATCTGTTTACAAGACAAGTACTCAAACATGTTTGTCTGGAGGGAAGGAAAAAAGGGACAGGAAGAGGAAAATATTTCATGACCTTGAGAACAATGTAATGAACAAGACTAGTTGCAATTACTTATTATTTTCTTGACAGATTCCCCTGAAAACAAATGGTCATAACAGTTATGATTTTGCCTCCTTCATCCTTTCTGCAAAATTTCCAGCCAAAATAGGAGAACAGGTTTTGGATCATGAGTGTCAAGGCCAATTCTAAAGCTTTAAAAATGCGTAGGTCCAGTTCAGGTGTCTATTTCCCATAAATGACATTTTCAGTACAGAAAAATGAACTTGATAATATTTCTGGGCTGACAGCTCTGACTCTGAAGTGTGGTAAATGGTAGATTGGGAAGCGTTAAAAGTGCTTTTCAGTAAGGACGTTTGTAAAATGCAGCATAGTTTATGAAAGCACCTTTTTTGATTATTTTAAATCTCTTAAAGACAATGGCAATTTTCTGTTGTCGTTATGTGCAGCATACAATTATAAAGCAGATAAAACTCCTTTATCATTTCCTACTCAGTGTATGCTGGAGGTTACCATTAGTATTTATTAACAGCATGTGATTATGGAACTTAGCCAAGAGAAAAGTGGAATGTAACCAACAAACTTATGCTGACTTCACCACAGCCTGAGCTCACTCTTTGTCTGGTTCATCTAATACAGTTTCTTAAAAAAGGAATAAAACTGCTCCTGGAGTTTCAAGGACATATCCCAGGAAATCCAAGAAACTTCCCTGGAAAGAAAAGTATACTTTTGGCATTCACACCAAAGGCAGCATTTCATTTCCAAAGTCTAATTTGAGCTAATGTTGAAAAAGTTAGCACCAGCTGAAAAGTGCAAATACTGGAGTAAAAGAGTAACTTCTCCTATGTCTTACAATACTTACAGAAATTCCTTAACAACATCCTCTGCCTTAGCTCTTTATACCCCAAGAATTTTGATCGATGAGGTCTCTAGCTTCCGTGAGATCATCTGACCATGCTGTCATCACTAGAGAAGGCTATAATAGAGAAGATAAGTACATTTTGACATTGCCTTCACATGTGCAGCACAGCACAAATAGAAAGGCTACGGAAGCCTGAGGAGAGATGTAAGTCCTAAAATACATGAACTCAGTATAGTCTTGGCTGTCTTCAGACATCTCAAGAATAGAATCACAGGCACAATTATCAGTGACAACCTGGCATCCCAAGGTATGCACACAACTAAGGCTCTTTTTATAAAAAAAAATTTCAAAGTTCTCCAAGAAGTTATTGAGAACTCTATCCTCTGTAGTATCGGAAGCTTATAAACAGTCATGCTGTGGGTGTGTTGAGGCAAATGACAAAGATTCACCCTTGGGGAAAACTTGATTAGCAAGAATAAAACCAGGGTGCCTGCACATCACAGGAATGCAGCAAGCTGTCTGAAAATCACTCTTTCCTTGTAATATCTAGCTTTTGAGCTATAAAGGAAATACTTATGCATGCTTAGCTTGTTTCTCAATATGGAGGTGACTTTTGACCCAGCTTGTTATCTCTTAGAGGAATAGTGTCAGATTATCTCACTGTAAGAGAATAATTATGTGAGGACAGTTTTGAGACAAGGCAGGCAGTTTCTTAGCGGCAAGAACTGAGAAGATTGTGCAAGAATTCAGGAGCACCATGACAGGCAACTGGAAATAGTTTCTTCAACATCCCTGCTTAGTCCGCAGTGATCTTTAAGATGACTGATGTTTTAGATTTCCCTTTTTGAACATTGTGAGCTTGCTCCACTCACTTCTCTCTGCCTACTTTCCCACTCTTGTAATCAGTTAACAAAAAGTACAAAGGGCCAAATCTGAATGTGTCTTTGAGAGATCATTAATTGCCACCCGGTAGTCAATGTATGGAGTGGGATTTTTTCAGAGTTAGTTTCCTTATTGTTGTATAAATCAGAAAAAAAAAATCACTCTTGAAAAGGAGCTTCATCAGATTTGGAGTAAATACTTTCCACTGTTATAAAACCAAAATAATAGTTGACATCTTGCATTTGTCCATATCTTTCATCTACTTTGCAACTATAAGGAGTAAAATAAATATTTTTATCTGAAACTGAGGAATGAACTTCACTCAAGAAAGAGTGAAGCATCCATCTGTTGACCATCCTTTCAGAACAGGAACAATAGTAACACCCTCATCAGATGCGTCATGAGTGTTCACAACACCTCAACTCCTTTGCAGCTGTTCTCATTCCTGTATGTAGATTTAATGTCTTAAGGAAAGCTGTCTCCTGCCCAGTGCTTAGATTTTCTGGGCTCCATGTTCAGTTTAAAATGGTTGCAGGAAGCTGGTGCCTCCAAACATAGAATGTATCTGCCCTACATTTTTCACAGCCCTGTCTTTTGGGACGCAAGATGTCATAGTAGGCTCTTTACTTGTGCATTTTATAAGCAGATACACTGAGAACATATGGCTTATGCTCTAATTCTCTGTGCATAAGCTAACCTTTCTGCTTTGGAACATGCCCTGAAGCCTGCAAAACAGCGCTCGGTGACTGCAGCAGTGGTGTTAGCTTCAATGTATCATAAATCATGTTGGAGCAAGACTCACACTGCAGAGCACACCTTTACAATAACTCTCATGAAGGCACTGAGGCACTTCCATGATGCAGGAGCCCCGGTGAGAAAGTCTAGTCTTTGCTGTTACCTTCTGCACTGAGCTGAGAGTTTCACTTGGTGAAAATGGTGGATTTCTTCCCAGTCAAAAGGTACAAGGCACTCTTCTGTCATTCTTGCTCTGCTCTGTGACAAGAGAGAGGCGAATATACCATGTAAGCAGAATATTGTGGCTGATAGCCCTAAGCCAGGCAGACATCTAGCGCCATGGACGCAGCTGTGAAGCACTAAGCTGCTTCAGGCTGACATGATGTTTGGGAGTAAGCAGGGTAAGCAGTGAAGGAGACGAGTATATTTTTCCCACCAGACAGATTTACTTGTTCTCTTGCTAGACCAGGTTATTTTGCCTCTTGGCAGCACTATGTGTCTGGTGCAATGCTCTCCATGAGGCAGTGCAGAGCAGCCTGCTGTGTTTAAGTGTGCTGGAGCAATCTGGGCAAGGTCAGCAGGCATAGGCTTTCCGTGCCTCACTCCTTTATAGGTAGAGAATTATGTACATTTGGTCTTTTATCTGCTTTTTACGTCTCTCATTATCTTTTATTTCTACCACAACTCCCTGGCACGTTCACATTTGCTTTCTTCAAGCTTCCACCTGAGCAGCCACCCCAAACGTTTATAACAGCAGCTTCTGCAACCTGTATTTCCTGCATTGCCCTGCGGCAGGGCTAGCAGAGACCTACACTTTCATGCATTACGTTCAAGCAGGCATTAAGCATTCACCAAACAGTATATCATCAGTAACAGTAACATCACCATTGCCAGCCTGTTACACAGAAGAACTTTCTGGCTGGTATAATAGTATAGATGTATAATATAGACATGGAATAGTATTCAGACATACTGAGAACCAGAGCTCATTAGCCAGATAATGTAATGGTGTGCCAGCTTTTAGAAGTTAAGCTTATCTTGCATATGTGAAGTTCATTTATTTTTCTAGGTGCAGCAGTTATAAGTAGTGAGCACTTGAGTAGGCATGGGTATTGAAATCAAGTGAATCTCCATTCTCTATTTCACAAAATTTCAATTTAACATTCAGAGAAACTGGAGTTCACTACTACTGACAGAAAAAAATTGAACCCGTATCATTTAAAGATCGACAAAAGTAATCACTTGGGAACGGCTGATGAGAGACCTCTGCTGATGTAGAGTAGGCTTGCTCCACTGCCTCAGACTAATTACATGATTTCAGGAGTTTTTTTTCCGCACATTTAGTCACTCAGGTTGTGCACCCAAGACTCCCTGGACTACTGAAACTCAGGTTAGCACATCTAATACTGTTTTGCATATTACAATTGGGAAAAAAAATATGATTAGCAATGTGCTATTTCTGGTGTCAGAAAGTGTCACTGAGCAAGAGTTAGAAGGGAGAATGTGAGGGAAGGGATGTGTTAGATGTGAAAAGAAGTCCCTGATTAGCAGTTTGATTTCCTCTCTGTCTTGTTGTATTAAAATCACTGCAGTTATAAAAATAGAAGTTGACCCTGTCATTTTGCCCAAGGATTCAGAGGAAGAAGAGACGCTTGAAAGAATATATACACTCATTTGAAAATAATTAATACAGTGACCTTTATATCTTACAAGGTAATTGGGGGCTGAGTGAGGGCAAAGGTACACAGAAAGAATGAACAAACTAAGACAGTTGCAAAGATTACCATTACTGCTGGTGGGCAGTGAGCTGAGAATATTAATGTACTAAAGAATTTTCCTCAATGAGATCTAGACCCGGCATATTCAATTGTGCTTCTCATAAGTGAGCACTTGCTCAAGCCTGCAGCCCAGAGCTGCAAAGAGATGGAGGAAATGAATTTTGGAGTTGGATGCATCGTACAAGAAGCTAACCCAGCAGGGATGTAGATTTTCCCTGAAAGGTTAGAACTGTGAGCAAAAGGAAAAGCATTTTTATATCATTTTGCTAGATTAGAATGTGCAGTAACTTGTCATTCAGAGAACGGGTATGAACAAGAGCACATATGAGACCCCATGTAGACAGGCTGTAGCTGTGTGGGTCCCCAGGGAAGCTACACCCCCACACAGGGATCTTGGGGGTATCACTGCCTGTGCCGGCTGCCTCGGGGTTGGAGTTAGCAGTTCAGCCAGGGCTGGGGGTCGCAGCCCCCGGCCACCCTTCCTCCATCTGCTGGTCCAGCTGGCCTGGCACCCTGCAAGGCGTTAGGACTGAGCCAATTCATAACCAGTCTATTTAAGACAAAATGTTATCCACTGTCTCATCCCAGGTGGCAAAGGGACACAGAGTCAGGTTACAAGGCAAGGTTACAAATTCTGCATATGGGTTCTCTTGCAGAGCCTTAACCTTAGTAATGCATAGACGGGAGTAGTTGGGCATCTGCCTTACTCCTTTCCCGGCATTTGTCAGCCCTGCGCAATAATTCTTCTCTTCTCTGTACATCTCAGATAAATCTTTTGAAATATGTCTTCAGACTCCTTTCTGGGACTTCCCTGTTGCCAGACAAGGAACCAGAATTCGTTCTTTAATGATAATCTTTTTGAGCCTTGTATTCCCAATTCCCTAAAAATCCTTTTCAGTCCTTCTTGGTCTTGTCAAATGCACTGAGCAGAAAGAAATGCATACCTGCTTTGGGAAGCAGTCACACATGAAAGTAAAAAAGAAAAGCAAAAGAAAACAAACCACACTTGGACATTTTCCATACTTAACAGCTGCATTTTTCATGCGATACTGCACAGACTTCAGTATTTCCAAGAAAAAGTAATGTTTCATTTTAAAATCTACAGAAGTATGATGTAGACAACTAACACTGCTTTCTTTTAAGCTGCTTTTTTTTTTCTACTTAAGAAACAACAAGATATTTTACCTGTGACTACATATCCAAAAAGATAGTATAGATTTAGGGACAATCGTGCCAAAGTTCATTTTGTCCCCAAATTTGATATACTTGTTAAGTCCTACAAAGAGACCCTATTTATGTCAGAGCAGAGACCCTGCTTAAAATGAGATTTCTTATCAAAAATTATTATCATTATTGAATAAACTCATTTAGATATTATCACATTTAGATATATCACATTTAGATATGATCTAGTTTTTCATATCTGCCTTACTGGCAGCTGGGCTGATGTTGCATAAATAATAGTCAACATAAATAAGTTTTGCTGAATCATCTTCTCAGTCATTTGAAAACAGTGTTTAGAATTATACACTCAAGCTCTTAAGATGAAAATGGGCCATGACAAAATTATCTTTCAGTGCAGAATACTCTTCATTAGGTAGAATATTACAGTACACTTCAGAAATATTTTGAATTTATTTCTTTCCCAAAATGGAGTGTTAGGACTTTCCAGAGCTGAGGGGCAAAGAGAAGAGAGGTCTCAGTGAAACCTTCACTGCTCTCCTAAGGTGTAAGGCAGTTCACATAGTAAGTTCAAGCTTATTTTAGGAATTTCTCTCAGCTATTGAAAAAAAACAAACAAACAAAAAAAAAACAGGTCAGGTCAGGCAAAACAAAAATCAGGAAAACAATGTAAGTGTTTATTCAGCTCTCAAAGACAGGCTGCAAGCCCAGCCAGTCATCTCGCTTCCCCAGGCTACACTCTTGTTAGTACCAACTGAACTGAGTGTGCTCTGCCTTACCCTGCCAGTCATGGGGATGGTCTCTGAGGGCTTGGTTGTGTTCAGCATCACAGAGAAGCTCAGGGGGTTGTTCAGACTCAGAGTCGGGGTCTAAAAGCAGGAAGCCAGGCCACCTCTCATCGAGCGAAATATTAAATAAAGATGGAAAACAAATACAATGAATGAACCCAAATGCAGGATGAACAAGTTTTTTGGACCATATAATGACTCAGAACTTATGTTAAATACAGGGAAGGCACGAATGGAAGTATCATCCAGCTAGAGATCTTCCTTTCTGGAAGAGGCAGAAAGTGAAGGGCAGCAACATCTCTTTACTGTATATAGAATCTAGTAAGTTGCTGTTTTATCCTGTATCACTCTTTAGCATTTTCTTAGCACTAAAGAAACATTCACCTTGCAGAAACAGGAAGAAAATTGCAGGATAGACAGATGAGGAAACCTAGGAGAAAGTGCAATGGGAAGGGTTTGCAGAAAAGGTGGCAGGGGGTGGTGGGGAGGGGTGCTTTGATAGTTTGCATCTTCCTTGCAAAAAAAGAGAAAGGTTTTTCTGAGGGATGGAGAAAAGAGGAGATTCCGCAGAGGTTGAAGCTGACATCAAATTTGAAGTGACAGGTGGTGCAGAGACAGTGAAGAAAAAATATAGAGCGTAATCTTGTCATACACCGTGCTTCCACATCCTCTTTATACCATAATAACCAACATACTTCTTCAGAGGTTTAAGTGGTCAACATCATTTAGAAAAAGGCCCTAGTCATGATGCAGTTGGACTGCAACAAGTAAGCACTGTGATCTGTTTGGACAAGCTGAATGTCATCTGCTGAGAGGTGTTTCTACTGGAAAATGAGGTTCATGAGAGCAAAATTTGCAGTCGGAGTTTGATAATTTCTATGGGGGCGGTGCTAAAGAAGTGAAATTAAGTGTTTTCATATACTGGAAAAGCTTTGGTGTGATCCGATGAGCAAAGGACATTTCATTTTAAAAGTCTTCACAGTCAACTTTCAAAACAGGAATATAGTTTGAAAGCTAATCTTAAGAGGTCACAACCACCCCAGAGCATTTCCACTGAAGTTACCTTAGGGAGAAGAGGGAGTACTACCTCTGTGGTCATGCCATTTTTGCTTGTGGCATATAGATCAGTATCAGCTGAACAATAAAAAAGTTTATAGTCACAGTTACCCTGTGCAGAGCCAGGGAGAACTCCTCAAGGGAAAGTCCAGTTGTCAGCAGCTTGAGTTTGTGCTTGAGAAATGCAGGAGGAAAGGAAAAAGATTAGGTATTAGTGAACTGTTTCTGTCTTGCCCTAACTTCAGTGTAATCGAGAAGTCATGTGTAGGCACTTTAATAATGTGTAAGCACTCTAAGACATTTTGGTGTCTTTTTCTGAATTGATTGTAAAATTGTGTGGACAGTCTAGGTTCTGGGTATATGGGATCTAAAAGTAGACTGAAATTGTGCTGCTCTTCAAGTACCATGCCAAATCACACAGAACAAACGATCCTGATAACAGGGATCTCAGCTACAAATGCCAGGACAGGGATCATAATCAATTTTATCCCAGTCCTTGGTCTGACTTAAGGTCAAGAATGAATTTAGACTCAGACTTCTCTGTGTTAATCCTAGTACTTCAGTTTTTCTATTATATGTCAACATTTTACAAATAGATCTCCAGCAGTATATTTGTTGCAGCATAGCATTTCAAAGCTGAATCCATGCTTATAGCTCATCTGAATTAAAGGGAATCTCTAATGCAATGCAACATATTATATAAGTGAAGAATCTCGTTGCATAGTGAAAACAATCAAATCAACAGATGAAAAAGGATTTTTCAGTAAGTATAACCCTGGAGGTAATAGAAATTCTCATTTGCTGCTCCTGTATAATCACTGAATAACCCCTAGTGGTGTGGCAGTGGCATAGTGCTAAAACTTTATCTAGAGCAGAACATTTTTGTACATTTTGTCTGTCAGTTCACATTATTTTTCAGTGTTTTACTGTGTCTACCAGGTGTATTTTTGCAGTCATGTATACAGCTAACAATTCAAGCAACATTCATTTTAGATTAGATGGATGGATGGATGGATGGATGGATGGATGGATGGATGGATGGAAGAAAAAAAAGCAAAAACAAAATGAGATTTCCTAATCAGATTTCTTTTTTTTTTTTTGCCTTTTTGTTATCTTCTCTAAATAAATATTAAATGAATTGTAGAGCAGCTTGTAAAGCAACTAATTTTCGAAATCTTAATTTTATAGATGGAGAAATTTGAGGATCAAGGGTTAGACTACTTCTCAAAACCTTGTATACTTGCAAAGGACATCCAACTGAAATCTGTAGAATCTTGTTTTATGATTTAATCACAATATCTTTCTCATTTTGGGGCAAAAATGCTACTATACTGAAGAAAGTAATGTGCATCCCAGTATGGAAAATAGAACATAAAACTATAGTGGAACTGTTGGTTCATTGGAGTTAGTCTGTTTTCATCATAAACTGCATCGTTTAATCTCATCCAGGAATTCAAGAATGTCCAGATTAAAACAAATGTGCGGTTTCTTGCCTCTTGATGCAGAAGCTGTTTCTGAGGCTTCTCCTGTCTGATGATTAGAAGCTTTCTGGTAACTTACAGCATAAGTTTTGGCTTTGTAGCTGTTTTCTAAGCCTTGGTACACTCAAAGAGCGCTCTTCCTTCTTTGGCCGTTCACTTCACCCTAGAACATAGCAGTGACATTACCTTCTGTCTCCATATTGAGACATTATTGCTAAGTGAAACTAGTTTAGCTCTTCTAGTTTCCTCTAGTAGTCTAGGCTTTTCTTTCTTCTGATGTCAATTTCTAACAGAATCATAGACTTTATACATCAGCTCTAGAATGGTTTCTTAAATCCCTTTACCACCACTGAATTAGGAAAATTTTGAGAAATGGATGTACGTACAGTGGTCAGTTGCAGTGAGTATCTTATGGATGACTCTGCTTCAGATTTAATATTTTATATTGTTTTGGGAACTACTCAGATCATTACAAGGCTTCTGAGCGTAATAGCTTTATGCCAACAGGAATAAATAAAAATGAGAATTCAAAAGGTACCCACAGATCATAGACATTATATCGTCCTACATTGTTTTCTCCCTCAGCAATGACCATTGAAGGGATTTATTTGCAAGTTAAAAAGCAAAAGCTAGGCAAGTTTACAGCTTTCTGGGCAACTTTCCATTAAAATGTCTTGTCAAGTGCAAGTGCAAAATCTGCTTTCTACTAAGTTAGAAACTGATAATTTTGCCAATTTTATTTTCCACTGGGAAAAAATAGGCCAAAATACTCCATTTCAGGTAGATATATGGGCCTAAGCATCACAACCTGTTTCCTATAAGGGTTTCCCACTGTAGCTTCGTTGACTAACATTCATTCTCCCAGGCAGGGCAGACCAGGCTGCATCTCCCAAGCACAAGCGTAGCCATGGGTCTCCTGTGGCTCAGGTAGGGGAGAAAGTGCAATGAAATGCAGCCCAGGCAGGAAAGGCAGTCTATAGGACAACAGGCAGAATGAATCCGAACTATAATCCACTGAAGCCAACTACTTGTAATTAAATATTTTGACAGTCCAAGATTTTGTTTGTAATTTTTCAGTAATTTATTTTGGTTTTGTTCTATATTAGGAAGAAAGAAATGGAGAACTATAAGACTGTCCTTGACACAGAAATTCTACTTTCTTAACCCAGTTGGTTCAATTCTTGCAGTGCTTATGCATAAAATCAAATAGCTGTTACCAGAACACATTCACAAAACAAACCACTCTCAGTGCTTTCTACTTCTGCCTGGGTCAAATCAATACGTAACTGTCTGGAAACCAATATTAAGATAGCTATCAGAGCACATCCAGTATTTCATTCCTAGCAACCAGAAGAAAGCATTTTGGACATCACAAGCTGTAGCAACAGGGCAGGTGATAGAGAAATCTGGGGGGAAGCTCATAAAACCCTGTATATTAGCCAGAGGCAGAGTGAAAGACAGCAAGGTGGAAAGGTGCCATAGACTCATCCGACCGTATTTAGCAGGCAGATGGCTTTACTCTTCAGGAGATGGAATAACCACAAGCTGCTGAGGGGTTTTTTTTTTGTGTGTGTGTGTGTGTGTGTGTGTGTGTGTGTGTGATATAAAATATTTTTAGCAGAACCAGAGACAGTGACCCAGCCTCAGGCTGATCATGAGTAAATCCCAAGGGAAGATAGCCATGGTATGTGAAATACTGCAAATATAACCTAATGAATAATAATAATGGACTTGGGGTTTTCTTGCACAGTGTTCTTGGTGTCAGCCTAAGTAAAACTCTGTAAGAAACATCTGGAAGGTCTCTTCTCCAGACATGCATTATATATATATATTATAGCTGAAGATAGGTTACAAAGAACTCATAACTGACAGCAACAAGAGCACAGTAAGGTCACAGGCCTACATACATTTATTCATTTGCCTTAATCGTAACAGAAACATGCAGGGACATTTCAGCCTAGGTCCACTGAAGTCAGATGGAATTTTTGTTTTGATGCTTGTGGGCTAATTCAGAGTCCATGGGTGAAGAACTGCAAATACAACAGAAATGCGGGTAGGCCGAACAGCATATTGACTGCAACTAAATAAACACTTTTTTTTTTTTTTAAGTGTGAAAGTATTTTTCACTATTATGCTTTGAACTTTTGGAAAAAAAAATGAGAGTTATTTCAAAATGATCTGGAGTCACTCATCACATACATATTATGATTTTAATAGACCATTTCTTATCATGAAGTAAAATGTTACTGTAGAGACCAGTAAACTTGCTGCTGGCTCTGTCAGTCAGGATCCATCAATCTCACTGCAAAGGACTAAACAATTCTGACTTACTCAAATGAGACCAGGAAACAGAGGTAGAATCCATTTGTTGCTACTCTTTTAAGTTCTTTGCCTTTTCTTGCTCCTCACATTCTTTGGGAAGCTTTTCTTTCTCAAGTTTACTTCATGTAGAAGGAATTAACCTCACATTCTCTGCCCCTTTCTGTGCTGAACAAGTTTTAATAGCTCTGTTTAAGGCCAGAGAAGAGCAATTGTGAGATCAACATGACTTTTGGTATGTTTCTTTTCAGTGATAAAGTCTATTGAAAGAGATAATGCAGTGTGAGATGCTTGCATATGACATACGAGTGTTGGTATTTGCTGTTACATGGACAACCAGGCCCCATGAAGCTCAGTGGCCATGCTGGTTACCTGAAAGGCTAAATAAAAGAAAGAAAAGTTTCTCTCAGTTTGTTTCTTTTCCACAAAATAGCTACTCTCACAAAATGATCCCTGTGGCTTTGATCTCAGACTTTGTTCTGAGACTGTAGGTTACCTGAGAGGTCATCTTCAAAGAATAATAGTACTGTAGTAGTACTTAAATGATCATGAATTATTTGCATATATGTCCATGATATAGCCATGAAAATCAGGCAATATTTTTCTATCCTTGGATGTGTTTAATTGTTCTGCCTTCCCTGTACTTCTCCTGTGGAACAATATTGTTAGCATTATTTTGGTAATAGTTTATTGATTTTTTTTCTTCTCATCTCTGCTGCTCTCTGGACACTTCAACTGCTCATTAAAACACATAATGGCCTGATAGCTGTGTTCAGCCCCATGTATTTGCAAAGCCTAAATTAGGTCCATCAGATAACTTACAGTTTCATTTATATAGAAGAAAACAACACAGGAAGTAGCTGGAAAACCATCCAACAGGCTCATAGAGACATGTTGCTCTGCAAATAAAATAATGCTGCTTGAAGGAAGTTTTAGCAAATCCTCCTGTCCTGTTTTCTGAAAAAGTAGTCTCTGTGCAGAGCTTTCTTCCCATTTCCCATCTGATGGTCCGTCCAGATGTCTGTTATCCTCATGCTCAGGCTCATACTCCTCATAGGCGGCAAGGTTGACCATAAGGGTAGTCCTCAGGTACTTCTAGCTTGTGGAAGACGTATCTCATGTTTCATTCCTGATGTTCCTGAAGTCCCTGTTATTGTCCCTGTCCTAATCTACGTTGTAGATACTTGATATGAATTTGAGATCACAAACCTCAGCTTATCTATAAAAGATCAGACAACCTACAAGTCACAAACCGTACTTTTTTTTTGAGGCAAATTCATGTCATATTTGCCTGCAGTGCTCTAAGAATGACTGAATAATGCAGAGAGGGAGGGGCAGAGGCCCTCAAACCTCCTCCACTTTTCCCTTACCAGCACAGGGTATACACCCACTGCTCACGGCAGCAGCAGTGGAGAATAAGCCAGGTGCCTCAACACAGTGGGGTTTCCTGGGGAAGAGAGCACACTTTAGAAGATCCTCTGACGTGAAGCTCAGTTGCAGCCAGATGACTGTCTAGGGAGTGAGGTGATTAACAGCAGCTGAGCAGCCTGCAGTCAGCACTGGTACCAGTTTTCCCCTCTGGCTGCTCCCATAAAATGAAGGCAGCTGTGGTACCTGCTGTGTGGCCTTTTGCTGCTGACATCCCTTCACAAGATATGAAGAGCTGCTGCTGTAGGTGTTATCCCTCATCTGCAGTATCCTGTAGCTAGGAGCGGGTTTAATTTCATATTTGCCTATGCTCAGAAATAGGCTGCCAGAGGAAAAGGGTCTTGGTATTTTGTTTTTGTAAATTAAATCATTTTAAGCAGGTGAAGGAGGAGGTTGCTCAGAGTGGAGCAAAGTATTCTGATGTTACAGTTAGTTTCCTGTGATTTTAATGCATCTCCATCAAACTTACTAAGCACTTACTTGAGGTTTTGAACCTACAAGAAAGAATAGCACATGCACTTCTGTCTTGCCTTGGGTAGCAAAGCGTGAAGCTACCTAAGGAGTCTTTCTGTTTTTAACTTGCATGCAAGTACAGTAATGACTCTGAAGTGCATCATCTGGAGTAATTTACCACTGTAAAAAGGTAGAACCTAATTATTAAAAATAAGCAAACATACCTGTATTAAGTGGACATTGGTGAGTTTGTGGCCTAAAAAGGTTAATCTATGCTACTCCAGTGGAACAATCAAATTACCCCCTTGTCAACCTGAAGAGATGGTGATGCTACAATAGCTGGAATAGAAGCCCAACCAAACCACAAGCATCACTGGCCTGTTCATACTGATCGATGAAGTAAGCCCACAATAAGCTACTACTTAATCATTGCTGCAGATGCAGGTCCCTGCAGAAAATGGCCTGTGTGATCACAGCAGAAGCCTGACTTCTCTTGACTTGGGAGTTGCTCTGGATCCTTCCACAAGTAAATGCTGCAGTCAAGACAGCAAGCTATAGCAATATATTCTGAGACACTTTCAGCCCATTTGCAACAGAGAAGCTAATAATGCAGATAAACAAGCCAAAAGGCTTATATGAAGCTTTACCTTCACCTCCTACAGTTATCACTGCTAAGACAATGGGATGTAGCAACATGTTTTCTACACCCAACACCATATAGTTTATGTTGCACCTACTAGTGATATACTGGGTTGCATGTGTCTGGGTTACGTAGTGAGACAAGGAGGTTCTTTCCCATCTCAGAGAGACAACGAAGTTTGTTGAGCAATTCGTCATATGGAATGCAGTGATTAAGGGAAAAAGAAAAAAAAGAAAAAAGCATAGAAAAAACAAAGTTGATGGATTTGAAAAGCTTTAATTAGTTGCTTCCTTCCTGCATCCCAGCATTCAGTATATTACCTTCTGTAGCTCATTGTTTGGAGTTTTCAGAGTGATGTTACTTCCATTTTGTGACATATGGTAATTATCCCCTCACACTGCCTACCAGGAGGTGGTGTAACACAAAGGCTGAGCTGCTCTGTTAGTGGCTGCCAAGAGTTTGTGTGACAGCAATCCAAATTTTAATGTTTCATTAATTTGCAACTAGCTTGATTGTAAGCATGAATGCAACAGTGACTTTTTGGGATGTAAACAATGTACCTCACCTCACATTAGCCGAATCTTAGTAATTGCATAACTGAAAGGCTATCAAAATCAGAGGAATGCCCCAAATATTTTTAAGTAGACTGTTATTGGTTAAAATATGTTTTATTTAATCATAGACTGTTTTCCTTTTGTGAGTTGTTTTTCACTTTAGTTAGTGATTAATTACAAAAAAAGTCTATTCTTGTTCTTTAAGACCCACTATTGGACTTTCTGAACTGGTGACATGCCATTCTGTTGAATTTTACCAGCTTTTTGAGTACAGCATCAAGACACCAGAGCATGTGGTGAAGCCCTGAGAGAGCTGAGAGGGCCTTAACTATCTCAAGAAATTGACTGCTGTGGCTACATTCTCCCAAGGGAACCCTAGAGCTCCCATTTGGGTAGACATGCTCATTTTAGAATAAAACTGACTTTTTTTTTTGTGTGTGTGTGTGTGTGGTTTACTGTGGAAGCTCCCTGTCAGCCTAACTGTCCATTTTGATTTGAGATTTTGTTGCAAAAGTGGGCAGAAGTGACAACAATTTTCACAGTGTTTCTGCAGTTTGGTTCAGTTTCCCTGTTTCACGCTGTCCGCAGTTCAGTGTCATCCACCCAAGCCCATATTAAAAGACCACAACTCCTGAACAAATGAAAACCAATGTTTTATTTACAGGAAAAAATCTGTACACTGTGCATACATAAAAATATACAAAATCATAATAGAAAATATAAAAAGTGTTAAAATGTATACAAACACTGCTTAAAAATGTGACTCCTGTAAAATCTCAAACTTTGTTATTAGAGTACACATTAATTTAAAAAAATCATCATACAAAATAATTCTCAAAGCTATTAAAAAAGTACACAGTCTATATTTGAATAGTTTAATGACTACATATCATAAGACTGATGGGATGATATGAATAAACGTAAGGCTTTTACACACAACTCTTATTTCAAGAACAAAATGTTGAACCTGCTCACTAAGCCAGAGAGACAAAATTTTCCTTGTCAAAATTTATTTAATGAAGCAGGTATGCCCATACACGGGCTATTTTAGAGTTCAAATAGTTAAATCAGATATCTTTCTTCCTTGTGTGTGAGAGAACAGCTCCCAGGAAAGTTTTAGATGCCTTCTAAAGGCATCTAGATGTCTTAACGACCACTTTCTGAAATACCTACTTCCAATAACAATTCCTTTTCTTTTTTTTTTTTTTCAATACCCATTAACTTTAGAGAACATGAAAGGAAAAATGCTTGTCATTTATTTTGCAATCAATGTATTTAATATTTATTTCATGGTACCTCTGTGTCACTGTCCAAATGGTATTTCCTATGCTTAAGAACTGCTGTAGAAGTGAAAAAAAATCATTATAAATTGGATTAGTCTACATGTGTTTTGAATTCCTGTTTATTTCTATCTGCTCTAAAATGACTGAGTTCCATCTATGCAAACATTTAATGTAGACACTTGTCTTCATTCCGGAAGAAACTGTCTTGGTTTTGATGACTTTGGCAAGAAGTCTACAGCAGCAAGTTCAAAATTTGGATGTTGTCACCAAAGAAAGGGTCCTGAGCAAAGACATCCAATGATTTAGCTAAATTTATGCTGAGTGTGAATCAGTCTAGTGTATGTAGATTGTATATCTTTCTCTAAAGGTATATATTTGTTGCATCATTTTAACTTCACTGACTTTATCAGAGTCAGACCAGCACAATAAGGGGAAGAGAGAAGTTTCAGTAGTTTAGTCCATGGAAGGACTGCCTGACAGTGAGATTATGTCCAGGTAAGCCTTAGAACTATAAATGAAAGGAACAATAAAATATTATTTTTCTAGGATGAAGACTTTGTCTCAAAATGAGGCAAAATCTTTTCGTTGTTAGTCTTTAATAAACAGAATACCTTGACTTAACCATCCAAAGCCTGAATGCAAAATATAATAGAGCACCACCAGTTAGAAAAGCCACAGAATTCACAGTGGAAAAAAAGAGTATAACAAAATTCAACATAAATTCAGCACATTTACTTAAACTGCTGCTGTGTTTCTATTTTGTTTTAATCAAGTGCAACTGCTATTCACAGTACCATGGCACAGAATGAGGCGCTGTAGCTTTAGAAGGCAATTTACTCCTACTTATCAGTAACCCCTGTGAAATTTAAAGCCTGCAGCATTGTAAAAAATGGGAAGGAGCCCAAAGTGCCAACTAGCACTGGCATTTGCCTCACTGATGATATATGCAGAGCCGTGTTTGAGCAGACCTTCTCTACGCTGACATTCCCTTCTCTTTGTGTGGGATAGCCATGTCTTTATCTATTTCCTCAAAACTGCCAAGATCTGCATCAGAAAATGCATTTCCTTTCACATTAGCTGCATTTGATACACGTATGTAAAAGCAGTGCTCTCGTAAGTTACGATTATTAGAAGAAGAGAACACAGTTTCAGTGTTATTACGTACTCAATCACTATTTTAAATTGACTGAAGTTGATCCTTTGTAAAAATCTCTCTGCCTTCATAAGAGTACAGGAATTACCCCCAAATTCCAAAATACTTGGTAGGCTCCTAGAAAAGCCACCAATGCCAAAGTCAGAGAGAATGAACACACTGGTGGTCACAGCACCTCTATAGGTCCTTTAGGTTCCTCCTTTATTTCTGCTCCTTTCCTTCTCCTTGCACAAGGTGGAGGTGAGCCTTCAGTTAGCAAAATGGATGAGGCAGGAGGAATAAACTCTCTTTTAAGAGCTCATAAGATATTTGAGCAGATAGACCAGTGAAACCTCACAGTGGAAACCAGTGTACAGAAGCCACTCTAAGGGTGCCCACTTTTTTCCAAGAGCATGGACATCCCAAGCTAGTGCTCTTCCTCTGTGAGCAAGCAATGGCTTGTAGCACCTCTCCGAAGCATCTCCTAAGGTGGCAGTGCTACATCACCCACATCGACTTTTGACTTGAGACTTTTGACTGCCTTATAAATTAGGACAGAGCTGGGCAGATACGCACCAAATTCTCATGGAGCGAGTTGTCCAGTATCTTCGAAGGTGAAAGAGTCTGGGCATATGGACAAAGAAAGAATTTCTGATGAAAGGGCTGGGTTCCGCAGAGTTCAATAGATTAAAAATGTACAGTCTATTTTCTGACGTCCCAGCCCTGGTATTGCACTGTTATTTAGATGACGTATCAAGTAAGTATGCTTAGTACTTCTAACATGAAACTTTCAGAATTTGCATTGCTCTGTAAAACAGCTATATGGATTATGCCAACAAATTACTGGTGGCATAATAAAACATAATCCTGCTGTGGATAATTGAGTAATGCAGTTAGTATTTCTCTTCTTTGTGGAAATTGCAGTTTAAGGTTAGTGGTTGTAGTCAAAAGTTGTGTGGTCTTTTTTAGAGCTTGATAATATCCTGTCTATGGGAAAATAGCATATTCACTAGCTTATTTCATTTAATTGAAAGCAAAAAAGTCATTCCTTTACCGGTACATAGTAGCTAATCCAGCATACAGGAAAGAGAGATGTGTTTGATAGCAATTGTTCAGACTTCATATGTTTTGCAAATAGGGAACCAAATACATGGAAAAAAAAAAACATTATTAGATCTATTTAGATCACCTCTTCTCCACAAAATTACATGGATGTTAACCTTTAAGAATAAAAGTAGTTGCCATATTTAGCATTAAAAGTCAGTATATAATATATCCAGAGACTAAGGCTAGTGTGAATAAAACTTATTCATTTTGATATGCACCAAAATGATTTATGGACATTACTATCCATACAACACACAAGTACAGAATTTAGATCATTTGGACATACTTTCTGTCAATGAGAGGAATCTTAGAGGCTAAAAAAAAACAAACAAACAAAAAAACAAAACAAATAAAATGACTAGGCAGGAAACAAAGGCTAAACTGTATGTAGGAAACATATTCTTTGCTTTTGAGGAAGGAAATTTATCAGACCATAACAGCAGAGTGAGAGAAGATAGATTCTGTGATCATACTGACATTATTATTACTGGAGAGGAAATAGTCATTAATATTGTGTTTGCACTCTCTGATTGCCTTTCTGTTGCTTAAGACCAAACATAAAACATACTTTCCACCATACTTTCCACACTCTGCTACTGTTTTCAGTGGCTCATTAAGCTATCTGCCTTTTACTGAACGGACAAGCGTTGGATATAGCTGTGCTTTTATGTACATAAACCTTTCTTCTGAACATGTCCTAAGAAAAGTGTATAGTATCTAAGGGCACAGTGCTGTAAAAAAGAGAACATTAATGTTCTGCCACTCTGAAAATCTGAAACTGAAGTCTTGCTGTGGAAAGTAATGTTTAAAATGCATTAGTATCCATGTGGTTATTCAGAAGTGCCTTGGAGAATATCCTCCTTGTGTGTTACGAAGGAGAATATCAGATTATCTCCATATGCAGCCATAGTAATTTTTTTGCTATCTTTACAGTTCATCTACAGTATAGTCCTTCAAATGTTACATTAAAAAAAAAAAAGAAAACTGATATCCTCTTTGTTAGAAAACTCTCTCTGCTTTCTTAAAAACAGTAACTTGTGAGCAAGTTTGATCTGGAATACCTAACAAATGAAGTCTGTGAACCTGAAAGCTGTCTTTGCTCTAAAAAAGGTGAGCTCCATCTAGGTTTGCTTTTGGTGTGAGGTGTGCAAGCTACATGGCCTCCCTCGGTATTCTTTGGGCGGCTGTTCTTCATCTGTGCAGACTGGGGAAAGGCACCCTAAAGCATCAGTTCAGTCTTGTCTACACCCTCTGGATAAGCCCCCCTGCAGAGAATTATTTTTTCAGACTGGGTTCAGAACCTTTTTTGCTTTCTGGAGAAAGGAGAAATTTCTGTCTTCTCTCTTCTGCTTGGGGATCTGACATCAAAGACATGTCATTTAACTGGTTTAGCTGTATGTACAGCAACGTCCATTTGCATTGACTTTGTAGCCACCATAAGGCCCCTTATATTGCTAGAGGCCTGTAATTGAGCCTGTGTCTGAATAAGAATTAGTCTACTCTAATCAACGAATGCATAGCTCAGAGTAGTGATTACTTCATTCTTGGAGAGTGTGAAAATCCCATGGAGCCACGAGAAATGCTGCATTGTTCAGCTGGCAGCTCTGAACATGAACAATACAAGCTGTTTCTCAATGCCAGATGTAACAGTTAAATAAGTTCATTAAAAAAAAAAAAAAGAGTTACAATCTAGCACATGTGGCATAAGAGACCACCAACAAATTCTGACAGTCACACCCACAACAATACATTATATTTCTGCCTAATTATGTCCTTTGCATCCTTCATGAGCTAAGCTTTCTTTAACTATTTGCAAAGCAGTAATAAATACTCAGGCTCAGAAAAAAGTGTTTCCCATGCCTGCTACTTACTTACAATTTATAGACTCAAGACTAGATTGGTCTAAGATGCATTTTTCAAGTATTCTCTTCTTGTTTATAGTACAACAGTAGTACCTTATTGCACATTGTTTGTGAAAGATTCTCTTTTACAAGCGTGGGAAGTTATTCCGCTTAGGGCACTTGACAGACCTGAACCCCGGCAAAATGACTTTTCCTTTCCGATACAAATCATCCTGCAAACCTTTGTTCATCCTCTGAACCAACAGCTTCTCATAGAGCAGTGGATGGTAAGCCCCTAAGGTACAAGCCGCGTCGTAGTAGAGTTCATGGTAGTGACAGAGGTCGGTCTGTCGGACTGAAGGGATGTACTCATACACGTGCACTTCATTACACATGGACATCATGATGAGGATACCTGGAGCCGGAAGCGAGAACAAAAGTTAACCCCGGATTTCACCTTTCTCCCAGCCTTTACCCTGCAATCATCCAGTCTGGTTTTACTTCCTCGCTTTCATTCACGTGCTGTGCACCCCACGCATTGCTTTGTACTTCCTTAAGATATTATGTGAGGTAATTGTTCCATTTTAGTAAGGCAGCTTTCACTTGTCACTGATACATGAAGACTGCAATCCTGTGCAGAGCTGACAGGATAGGACACTGAACGTCAGGAAAGAATGAGAAGCCTGTAAATGCTTGGCATGGCATCAGCAGCCTCTCCAAGGGAGGACGCTGCTTTAACACATCCCTTGTTTGTATACTATTGACTCTTGAAGTTACTTAGCAAGACAGACATGATCTTTACATTCGCTTATAGAATATGGAACACATACAGACAGAACCGTTTGCCTGATTGTTTGTTTTTAGGAGCTTTTCTTGGTTATATCTGCCTTTCTTGTTATTTCTATCACTTCCACAGCCAAACTCCAGCCTGCCATGTATAGGTGGTATGAAAAAATAGGTTCTTTTTATCCTTCTCTGTGCTTTCAGATAGCGTGTTTCTTACAAATATTTACATACATGCTTAATTTCAAGGATATGAAGAATCTGTTTTTTTCCTTTTTTTTTATTTTTATTTTTATTTTTTTTTTGGTGCATTATGGTAAGGAGAAACATGGATAAAAAGATGGGCCAGTATCACCTGTGTTTCTTCATAGACTTTTGGATGGTTGGTTGAAATCACTGACGAGAGTACAATATTACTATACTCCTTGAGTACTCCACTCTTTATCATAATATTGTTTTTTTCTCCCTCTTGAATTGAACATACTCCACTTTTTCCATCCACTTGCTTCTTTCTATACAGGAAAACATTGCCAAGATGGCAGCCAAAATACATGCAGACAGACATACAGGAGAAGAATCAGACGTATATTGGTGGTGAAAAAGTCGATTCTGTCAGTGAACTGTGAATTCCCTGTTAGGGAGACACTGCCACTTGGAAAAGCACCTGACCACCTACAAAATGCCAGTGCATTTTTTAGTGCAACAAGTCAATGATGTTGTTATCACCAGTTCCAATAACCACTCAGAAAGTCCAAATGGAAATTCATTTGCTGCATAAAGCTAAGCAAAGGTCACTTGCAATCAGAGGATGCTGTTATTCTGCTTATCCCAGGGCCATGACAGATAAAGGAGAACAATAGGAGGGCTTTTGCAAAATTTGTTTTCCTGTGGTAGGATGGTTAATCTGCACAAAGAAAGGGTCTTTATAACTTTGAAAATCAGAGAAATCTTACTGTTGAGTTGCACATTTTCAAAGGGCCTAGTATGAGCTACTTGTGATCCCCAGCGCTGTCTGCAGTGCAACATTCTCACATCAATCACAGTTGACGGGAGTCTTTTCTGTTTGACACAGCCAAGTGAAAGGAAAATAATGGAGATGAATAAGCCTTGGAGACTTTTTTTAAGATTTCATTTTAAAAAATTAAAATTTATAGAACACATAGTGAAGCACCTGTTGCACAACTTGCGTTCCTATCTGTTGAATACAACTGCTAGCTCTCAGAGAAGGAGACAGCTGTGTTAATGCTGTTCACTTGGCACTTATAAATGAGAACTGAGGTAATTGTTTCTTTTCTGTGTAAGAGCTTTGGAATCATAAAGCATCAAAGGTGCTGTGGGTAATTCTCATAAGTGAAATGAATTAACATAAAAATTATTTTGATTCTTTAATTAAGCAAAGCCATTGTTTGAAGTTTAGTTTGCAGACTGGGAACAGAGAGATTTCAACAGCTTACTAATGAAAAGAACCTTATGTTCTTCCTGCTGTGTATCATTAGATTATCAAAATGATGTTTTCCTGCCTGATGTTTGAAGTAGCTCAAACCCAATTATTTCTGTGATTGAATTTTTTATCATAAATGAAAGGTTCAGAAAATGTTTTAGATTGTTCTGCAGCTTTAAATTCTACAGAATCAGTGGTCTTAGAGAAGATAAGAATATCAATTCCAAAGGAAAAGTCCATAAATATAAGTGAACTTGAGTCTTAAGCAGCAGGAGGCATGGATTCACAACGAAAAAATATTTAATGACAATTTGCCCAAAAGTACACGTTTAATAAGTCTGATCTTATTTTTTCTTCAGACTGTCACAAAGATGCTCTGAATTTTAGCCTGCTTTGCCACTATGTGTTTGTTTGTTGTTTCAGTTTTACAAATGCTTTCGTCTGCTTTTCCACTGCCAACCTCATTCATCCACCGATGGAGAGCCTGCCAGCCACTCTAAGGTAACCGCTATCCAGCTGAACAAGAGAATAGTGGCCTGTGGAAGTGTGTGCAATAATGAACCATGTCCCAAAACAGACAATTAAATGACTTCTCTCTTGCACCCAGAGCCAAGCCTGGAGCCAATTTCAAAAAATATACCACCGATGTCATAGGAAAATGTGCTCTCATGAAAAGAACAAGTCTTAACCAGCATATGTTTCACTTCACTGCCACTTTACCCAGCTAATCTTAAAATTCCTAAAGGAAATTGCCATTTGTGGAATAGGAAAACTGTCAAGAACAAAAAATTGGGCCTCTGTTATAATTTCTTTAATAACAGTAAAGATGGTCATATCACTGCAGGAGTAGTTCAATAATGACAATCTTTTTAAGCAATATTATTGCTTTTCCTGTAAACTGGAGCACTCAGAAGTGATAAAGATTTAGTTCTTAGTGGTCTGTGGATCAATGATATCCTCCAGAATCAATCTAAAAGGCATGATGAACTATAGTTTAGCTCCTTGCCTTCCTGCATTGTTCCATATACTCTATTCTTCAGAATTTCAAATTAGAATCCTAACAAATGCCATAAGTAAGGCAAAGTGACAGATTTTTGGACATTTCCCTTTGGAAATTGTTCCACAGCCAAATATCTCTAAAGTTTTTCTGTATTCAGCTTAGCCTATTGTTTTATTTTTACTTTAAGCCAGATAGTTATTGCTCAAGATTAATTTCATCTCCAGGACGTCTGTTTGTAAGGATGTTATGCCTTGTTCACTCTCTATCTATTCATTCCCACGTACAATTCATTCCTTAAAGTACTGGGGGATGGGGCTAGATTTTTCCACATAAGCACTAAGGTCTGCAACATATACTATATCACTTTACATTTAGGCGCCCAGCTGCCTAGAGGAATTCACAACATTAAATTTAGGGATGGATTTGTATTCCCCACAGAAGACAACAAAAGGATTTCTACACTGGCTCAGATCAACTGTCTGTTTAGCTTGCTACCCCGGTCTTCAACAGGACCAACAGCAGATGGGAAAAATAGCAGACGGGAAAAAGGGAAGCAAGGTAATACAGAAAGGATTCTTCATCATTAAACCCTAATTCACCATTTACTTACTCATGGTAAATTCTCCATGATTCAGGACTTGCTAAGACAATGGTTGTATTACCCTGTTTTGTTCCCAGAGGTGAAGGTCTGACAGACTAAAAATATAAGCCTCTTTATCTATGCCATAGGAATAAAGTTCTCTATTCTCAAAAATAATGTTGAAATTTGAAATTCTAACTGTTGTCTTCAGCTGTTACCACCTTCTCAGAAAAGAAAGAAACCAGAGACAAATGTTACAAGGGGGATGTCCATGGGTGGATATGGGAGCACTCCTGAGACTTCCAGCTCTGCTGCACATGCCAAATGCTCAAAGACAGCTTTGAGGAAAACGCGTGGCCAGTGGCGGACCTTCTCACCTTCAGCACTGCTAAAGCTGTAGACCGCCCGCCAGAGACCAAAAGTGCAGTACAACCAGCACTTTCATCTCAGCAACCTCTTTTTTAGTACCACTCTAATTTCTGTCTTTGCTTGGTGTTAAGAACCTTGCAAAGAACTACTAACATCTGCATCCCTCACCTATAGCTGTGCCAAACTGCCTATATTTTCAATTCCTCACAACTCAGTTTCCCCATCTTCCCTTCTCTTCTCAGTTACCTTTGGTGATCTTAAATGTTTTGGGTGCAACTTCCAAGACTAAGAAAAGTTGTCTTACCTGACTGCTTCCTGATTTGATTTTGCTTCTCTTAACCTGTTCTGCTGCCAAACTGCTCTGCAAAGTCCTACCTTGCTTCCCATCTGTTATCTTTCCACACCTCTTTCTGAATTATTGATTGATAGGTTTCTCAAGCTGAATCTCTTTATATTTTCTTATTTCCTTCCACACATGGAAACACGTAGCTTCCATGTGTCCCTTGTTTACTTCTTCTCTGTATATTGCCAATAAAGTACATGCCTGTCTAATTCTTTGGCCTAATTTTCACATCACTGCCCAATTTCATATAATCTACAAGTGTATCTCACATCTCAGCACTCCTCCTTGATAACAAGCACCAACACAAATGAAAAACAAATTATTTGGTAGCCTGTAAAATAAAGAATTTTAGAATTATAGTGTTATATGCTCACAGTCTTTGCTCACAGTCCTTAAGGTAGTTTTCAGTCAATGCACAATTGTGCGTTGTGCTACATATAAAACAGCACACACACTGTCTTATGCAAGATGTAAAGAGATATTAATGAGCATAGTGAGACAATCATTAGCCCAACATTTTATAGCCTGGGTAGAATTAATCTCACTGAGCTGTCCCAGCGCTGAGCTAGCTGTCTTGTGAACTCTTTACAGACCGGCAAAGAGACAGGCATTTTTAGGGCACAATTAATCTGACTTATTTTAGGTGCCTACTTTAGGATGGGGTGAATTGTATCCTGTGAGTGCTGTTTCTCTCTAGTGGCTAGAGAGAAACTGAAAATAGAGTCTAGGTCTTGAAATCAAGCACCTTCTTCTTCCATCTTGTCAGTCAGAAGCTTCTATAGCTTTCAGAGAAATAATGCAATTGGATTTTCCAGGAACACCGTGTGAAGAAATGAAAACAGGAAGTGATTCATCCATCAGATGTGCACATCTGCATGGCAGATATCCTATCTGAGAAAGTTATCACAGCCTCCTTTATTGTGGTGGAAGGAAGCAGATCCTAGAGTGGACATTTAAAAATGGAACATATGAATCATTCATCAAAAGTTCTTCTTTCTTGCTATTGACTATAAAGGGAGTCCCAATAGCAGCATTTTAGGGCACACAGATACTTGTGTTCTATCAGATACCTGTAGTTCTATCTAAGTGCTGAGTATGGGATGAATATTTCACAGGTAGGTAAAATACTACTTAACAGATGCCTGTTTTTTGCTCTAATAAATCTGAGGCTGACTAGCACAAATCTACACCTGCACTGGGGATATCTAAAGCTAGGTGACATGAGTCCTACTACTGTGACCAGCGTATGTACTACACAGAGAAGTCGATTTTATGTGCAAATGCCAAGTTGAGGTGAAATGGCTAGATTTGCCTTTACTTTTTTACACTCATTAGGACTGAGATACAGGACTAAGAGTGGAAGAAAATAAATAATTAAATATTTAGAGAAGGCCTGAGGAAATGCACGTCTTAGCAAAAGGCAAAAACTGAAAAAGCAAAGCCATCTATATAAGCTATCTATACTGTGCAAAGACCAAAAAAAAAAAAAAAAAAAAAGAGATAGCATTCCTTAGATCACTGAGAGAGGTTCACGGGGCACAATGCAAAGTCTTCTTAGGCCAAATCAGAGCCTGCTTTTCATCAGCAGGCCCTAAATCTGCTCATGAAAACCTTTATTTAAAGCCACTGTTAGCAATATTACTACTGTGTCGAGGTGACTTGGCCAAGAACGTGCTGAATTACAGTAGCAGTAGAACCTGATGTAGCATCAGAAGAAGTGATGACATTGTAATGAGATCTGAGGAAGAGTCTAAAGGGAACTGTAGGGTAGTTCAGAGGGGAAGGGAGCTTTGGAAATCATCTGGTCCAACCCCTCTACTCAGAGCAGAGACAGCTTTGAAAGCAGATTGGTCCTGTCCAGTTTTGAGTATCTCCAAGGTTGGAGATACAACTGTTGAATATTTTCAAAAATATACTGAAGCATGCAGAAATATATTGTGGGCATCACTGTAAATCAGCAAACAGAAGGGAAAATTACTTGTAGGTCTTCCGGGTCTGATGTTTGTGCTTTTAATCATAGATCTTAAATATCCTATCTAAATTTAATGATAAGAAAACATCAGTCTACCTGGCATGATTTTAACTTTGGCAAACATCCCTGGTAAAACCATACATTCAAAATATTGACTGAACAGATTTATCTATAGGCCTTTCTAATCTATGCTAATACTTTTACTGGATTGTTTTTTTTCTTTCAGAAGTCTTACTTTTTACATCTGTAGAATGGAAAAATGCGAAATAATTCTGTCTAGGGAGAGAAAGGATGTTTTATAGTACATCATTCAAGGATGTGATTTATGTTTTTTATAGTTGAATGACAATATTCCTGGATCCCACATTGAAAAATAGGGTTGCTAGCATAGAATATACATTTTAAAATGTTTTAAATACATATTACTGCCCCAAATGATGCAGCTGTGAAAGAAAGTGAATTTGCAACTGCATTACACTATTATCATAGATGCCAGTAAAATATATATTTCTAAATATTATTTCAAAATACTACATATTAATATTTTAAATGCTGAGAAAAATGTGTATTTTTTGTTCTTTTTTGGCAGATATCTATGGTGACAGGATTTTTTAGGTATGATTTAAATTCAGTCTAATTGGCATAACAACTTCTGAGCTTTTCAATCCTTTCTGAAAGTATTTTAAAACAGAATTAAATTAGGAATAAATTTCTTGCATGGATGACTTATGTAAATGAATACATATTATGGATTATAATCAGAAGGAGAAAATGTATTTTAATTTGTTCTTGGCGATTTTAATGACTCAAGAGGTTTTCAATTTCCACCATGCATCTTTTGTGTGATACAAATAGGTTTTGTGGTTAGCAAATAATTTTAAAAAAACATTCTCTAGTTTATAAGTAAAATATAATTTAATGTACCTGAACACCACAGATGCTGCATGAAAGCATCTAAAATAATAACTGTAATTCATTCACCAAGATTTTAACATCACTTTAACAAAATGTAAGGGAAACTGAACACATTTAAATACACAAAATGTGATTATTACACTCATAATGTATCTCATTTTGCACACATCACAGAAATTTTGTTACATAAGAGGATTCAGCTAGATTCACCAATAAGGTTATGTTTGATATTACACATGCTCGAAGGTATTACAAATAAACATAAAGCATTTAGCATATGTAGTTTGTATGTGTTAGCTTACTTCTCTAAACTCTGTATAGGTTCTCCCTTGTGTAAACACACCAGCTTGCTGATGGAGACCAGGTACCACAATAAAATTTGTTACTCCTTGAAAGTGGGCCAAATGTACCTCAGCTATTCTTTGGGAATATGCAGTCAAAGTAGCTTTGAATTTTAAAACAC
This sequence comes from Nothocercus julius, assembly GCA_013398735.1. Taxonomy (NCBI): domain Eukaryota; kingdom Metazoa; phylum Chordata; class Aves; order Tinamiformes; family Tinamidae; genus Nothocercus; species Nothocercus julius. The sequence continues at coordinate 1,040,188 of VZSV01000163.1, read as the reverse complement.
TATAATTCTAAAAAGTATTATTTTATATAGTATTCTTTTATATTCTCTTTATTCCACAAACTATGAAAAAATTAACTATAAAAGGACATTACCTGAATCTACAGATACAGGAAAACCAAGTACTTATTAAGGAATTTAATTGTCACCAAGTGGCTCTGTGCCTAAGCTTAGTAAGTTGTGCAATACTTGTTTTTGATGTGCAGTTTTGCATTATGCAGTAGAGCTAGAAATGAACGTACTTAGCACTTAATACTAAATGCAAAAAGTTATCCTTTACTCACAATAATGTATTCTGTAATACGAATATAATTTGGAAAATGCTGACCAGTACTAACATATGCTTTTTAATGTATTATTCAAATTTGGATGTTATACTAAAAGATGTTTTAGCGTGCTTCAGAGTGCTTTAAGAACAGACTTTGTTCTTCTTTCTTTGTGCATCAGGAAGCAGAAGATGCTCAAATACTTGAGTGGTTTTTCCTTGTGTGGTAAGAATTTACAGTTTATCTTTCTGGAGGTATTATTTCCGTGTGTGATGATATCTGAACAAAATTGGACTGAAAAGAGTAAGCAACACTTCGTTCCTTAGTGAACTATTAGCAAATAGCTGAGTTTAAGTCACAGTAATAAAGCCAACTCTTAGTATGTCTAATTGTCTCTTTCAGTGTATGCAAGCGTAATTTTCTAAGCAAAGTTAGAGATTAGATGCTGTCTTCTATTCAACATGTTCTCTGATGCAATTTTAAATGTAAGTTCTTAGTCAAACAACGATCTGTCTACATAGCAATGTAATGATATTTTTGCTTGTACTATTCTACAGATGCATGGAAATAAAAATTAAAATAATGTTATCAACAATTAATGATGCATAGTTGTTTTAAATCTGTAATGTAAACTGCAAATCTCAAATATTTTCTTTGAGATTTTCTTTCTCCCAGTAATGAAGTGATCTGGGCTTACTTATCATTTTGTGTTTAATGCTTCATACTGTAGAATCCCAGAATGGTTGAGGTTGGAAGGGTCCTCTAGAGATCATCTAGTGCAACCCTCCTGCTCCAGCAGGGACACCTGGAGCACAGCGCACAGGGTGGCATCCAGGTGGGTTTGGAAGATGTCCAGAGGAGGAGCCTCCACAGCCTCTCTGGGCAGCCAAGACACTATGATTACACTAAAAGCTACAACATCTAACAAAGATTATTAGCTACACGGACAACCTGCAATGCAAAAATTTACACAGACATCTTTAGGGAGTAAATAAAAGTAGCATGGCCAGGACTTGCATCTACCTTTGGAAAAGGCCAAAGGTCAGCATAAAAGTTAAGGTTATATAAATATGTAATATTTATATATTTATATAAGTAATATTACAGATGAGGTAAGCTAGCAAAATGTATCAGTGGGCTTTAGTAAGCAAGACTTCATGGCCAGTCCAGCTGGAAAACAATGGACAGGTTCAAAAAGTTGTTGGAATAGTGGCAAAAATTAGAAAAACCTAAATATAACCTAGATATAATTTTAAAAATAGTTTCAGAATACTAATATATAATAAATCCACTGTGCAAAAGATACTGCTTTTGAGAAACCAAAGAGATCAGTTAGAAAAGACTTCATCATTAGATGATAAAAATGTAAAGTCAGAACTAGGTTGTTTATACAAGCTTTCAAGGACAGCATGGGAATAGTTCTCCTACAACAGAATGGTAAAAATGGAGGCTGTTAATACACGCATCGTAAGTATCAACTAAAAACTGAACGTTGATATATTCAGAAAGAGAGGAAGACGACTGTGTTCTTATTTAACAGTGAAAAATATTGTGCCTTGACAGAATATCAGCATTAATGTGAACAGATTCCACTCAAATTCCCAGCCAAAAGATAAGGAAAAATCCTGCTTAAAAACAGTGACATTATAAAATGCCAATTTAGTTATTTCAGGGGAATCCACATTGGGATTTGATGGTTGTATACTTACATGCCATCATACCTGAGAAAAATTCCTTTCCGGACAATGGGGCACCCTCAAATGTAACACCTGACAAATTGGCTGCAGTTTGGAAGACGATTTCAACCTGTTTCCAGTGATGTCCTGACTTAGACGTACAACTAAGTTGGATAGTGAACACTGCTAACGCAGTTAGAAATTTACTGGAGAAACCTGCAGCTGCAAAGGGCCCTCTGCATAGCGCTGGTTAGGCAGAGGATAGCAGCAGTGACTAATAGGTCACCACAACCTGACGTGTTATTCAGAAGAATATGGAAAGCAGGAACATCTAAATGTTGGAACCTGAACTTGGGGGAACTGAGAAACTCTGCTCCTGGGGGAAGCTGATGGTGCTGGTAGCTTTCGTCTCACCCAACTTTAGACCTGCATGATGTATCCCTAATGTAAGTCTATTTCCAAGCTGGTTATCTACGCTATCCATATAGTCAGGGGCTCTTACACTGTTTAATTCACCCCTTCCTAATAAACCATTCCTTTACCTGCTGACTCTCAGGAGTTTAGGCAACCACTTTGGATGTAGATAAGCGCATTGTCCTAAAACTGGCTCATCTTACCCAATGCTAACTTCAGATTTCAGGAGTTGTATCACTAGCATAGTAATGTCCCAAACACCATCTCTACCCAGAAACATTGCTCACTTTTCAGTGATAGATAAAAATTCCACCCGCTAAGTAAAAGCTCCCCACAAAAGTCAACCGAACCCAAGAAACTGGAGACGGTAACACTGCATCTCTGAATTAAGTAGCTTTCTGTGAATTTGTCCAATCACTTGGCAACCCTGTAAACTTGTGATAGCTACAACATCCTGTGGCAATAAATACCACAATTTAATTATGTTATGTGTGAAAATGTACACCCTTTAATTTCTTCTGTTCCCACCATGTGATAACTTGATTTTGGGCCTCCTTGTATAAATTCTGGAAAAGCAAATAATCATTCCCAGATAACCACTGCTTCCAACAACCATACCAAGGATAACCAGCAAATGTCTGATAGCTAATTGATCTACCTTTTGCTCTGCTATAAAATCTCATTGACCAGCTGGAAGTCATAAAGACTTGGGGATGCTATGCTAGTGTGATCAGTGAGTAAAAACATGAAAACTTATGTAAAAATAACATTTGTAAGGCTGTGTTAGATGTCATTTATTATCATCCAAAAGATGACAGCAAACCATCAAAGCGGATCATTTATGCTTGAACATGTGCCACAGCATAAACCTGTAAGTGCATCTCTGAGCAGTTTATGCATCAGTCCAGACTAACAGCCTACAGTTAATAAAAGATATTTTGCTAAAAAGTTTGTGCAAACATTATTTAGTTTCTTATTAACTAAAAGTAGCTCATATTTGCTGAGCACTGAAATTAAATCCACCCTAAGAGGAGTATAGCAATTTAAAGGGCACAAAATGTAAGCAGATTTCTCCTCTGGGATACTTTAATAGCAACTTCACAACAAATATCTTCATTTGTGTCTCCTACATGTAGATGGTTCTCCCATACAATACTCCCCTCCCTTTTCTCCTCCAAACTTCTCCTTGAGAATTAATATTTCTTTATTGCTAGTAAGTTGTATGTTAGCATTTCAGAAAAGGCTTGAAGTAGTGACATATGTAACCACAGTAATATTTAAAAACGGTAAGGGAATCTTTTCATTTCATGCCAGTCATTTCAGAGACTGGGCAGCCCACACCCACGAGGAAGGGCAAAAATCTCTCCCCACAGCTTCCGCCATGAGGTAGAGAACCCAAGGAAAATATCCTGCCACTTTCCATTCCCTTGTTCCTCTAAAGCCGCAGTATGTAATAAAGTATTCTTCCCCCACAAATGTCCCACTGTTTCCTTTTCCAAAAAGTAATAAGCAGCAGAAATAGTCAGATGAAAAATTAACTACTGAAAACACACCCTGAGACCATCTAACAATATTTCTGACATTCCTAAAAGGAAAGAATGTGATGCCTCTGCATTTTAATTTAGAAATCGTCTCATTCTGTAAAATGTGGCTAGAGGGTGTTAAAAAGACTAAAAACAAAAGTGATTCGGTTGTATAGAACCTTTTTTTTTTTTTTTTTTTTTAATCTTTCTTCTCCATATTACTGGCAGCAACAGTCTTGTCCTCCACAAGTAATCTCAATGCTTACACAGAGCTCCTTGCTCATTGACTCCATTGATTTGTCTGTGCAAATCTAGATCACAGACTGGATCCTCATGCAGAAATGGTACTTGTTCTAATGACAAAGCATGGCATGCAGACCTAGAAAAAGTCTTAGAAAAAGCATGATATGATTTATTCTGCCTGTAGTGCAATTTGTAAACAGCTTGGATTCAATGATATAGGTCCCTCCACCTGTGAAAATTCGTATGTTCTCCTATCTTCCTTCATATAGATGCTTTGAGCACAATCAGATTAATAGTGCGGCTGTTTATTGAACTATTATTTTCCCCATCTCTTCTTGAAATTAAGATGCTTTCATATCTCATGATGGCTATAACTTCATTCATTCTACTGATTTTATAGAAATCAATTGCATAGATTTTATAATAATCAGGTAGAAATTTGACATTCAGAATACATTCCATCATACAGGTCCACTCATTGTGTCTGTTAGCTTCCAAGTGGATATTTGCTGCATGAGTTGTTGCTAGATACCTGATCTGAAGACCATCTTGCCCTTTCAGATTTCTGCCAAGCTGCATTGCATTATGTATGCTTTATCATGCCCTTTATGTCCACCTTTGACATTATACAGTCGTGTTTTCTGTGATGGCTCCCAGTTTGTATTACATTATATGTGCAATGCAGAGACATCTATAAAATAAGGTTACTAAGACAGGAAGCCTCTCCCTAAGAAAACATTTAAAATGTATCTATCAAAGCAGTAGCTATTTATCAAATGAGGTGAACACAACTCAGTAAGCTTGCTTATCGCCTAGTTATCTTAAAGCTAATACTAGCAGCCATTACCACAATGTCTAAACATCTTCTTTGGAAAAGAATGGTATAAAATCTATTCCTAGTAGAGTTGAAGGAGTCAAATTTCTATGTGTACACACAGAGTATATTTATATCCACAGCTTTTGTTGTGTATGTTTTTGCTTGTGTAATGATTGATATGTTCATAGTGTTCTCTACTTTGGGGATATTTTTGTCAGGAAGGTTTAGGATTTGGGCTTGAAGACTTCTGCTTTCTTCTTTCAATGAAATTCTCTCTCTTTTCTTCAAGGACAGTCTTTGAAGTGTTTCTTATATATGGTGGAAATACAGATTGACAGCAGAAAGAGCCTCTTCATCATTTTTTTATGATCAGCAGCTGTTATCCTATTTTTATCAACAACTTAATTACTGCAGGAATCGTTTTTGCAAAATGCGAATGATGCTGCTGAGATCATTCCACATAGGCAGATTTCTCCATAGAAATTTTTACAGCCAGTTCCAAAAATCTCACTTTAAGAAGCAACCCCCATGTTAATGTGGAATAATACATTTTTTTCACACATGTATGTATGATTTAAATATGCAGTATGCAAAGTTTGAATGCAATGGGCAAGAAAGAAGATTTTTAAATGCCCCAACTATTTTATCCTTTTCATAATACACATTTCAACTAGTCACTGTTTCTGTATTAAGCAACATGAACAATACATACATAAAGACATGATCCTCATGCAAGATGCACATTTACTTTTTTTTTTTAATCTGACATGCCTACAGGGCCATGATTTGATACACCTACCGATGAAACCTGAAGAAGGAGGGTTGGGTTGTATCTTTTCTTTTGTGTTCTCCTGAATGATGTCCCAGAGCTGCCATATAAACTTTGGATGGAGAATGTAAAATGGCTGGTGTGGATTCTTCCTGCGATGCTGTACATAAGGAGTGAACAGATTGTAGTCTGGCTTCTTATACCACTGGGAGGAAAAAGTAAGAAATTGGTTAGTCGTATCCAATGACTTTGAATACTACAAGCAAAGTACCAGGAACTAGCTTCATTCAGGTTCTTCAAAAGAGAAACAAAAGTGAGCAAATCAGTGTTTTTCCCACAAGGACTCACAATAAGCAATTCACTGCAGTGGGATGAGCCAACACCATCTCCCACTCCCAAGTGCAAGCTAAGTCACAGGTTCAAAAGACATGGGCATTAGGGTGAGGCTTTCTCTAAAAGTGCCTCCATCCCTGCTGGCAGCAGCAGCATGTGAAGCTGCCTTAAGGCAGCCTGTGTAGGAGGCTTCTAGCATCAGCCTATAAGGCAGTTCAGTGGATGAAGGTTTTCTTTTTCTACTTGCAGTCTACTCAGCTCCAAGTTCCCCCTGCCGATAACCATCAGCTCAGTCGGTCCATTGGAGTCGTGTAGCACCCACTGAGGCAGAAACTCCCTGAGTGACAAGGTCAGGGACATCTGCTGCTGTCACCAAGGTGGTGGCTGGGTGGGCACAGATGGCTGTGGGCGAGTGAACACAAAGGGAAGACTGGTGGGGAGGAAGCCTGAGAAATGGGGAAAGTGCCAAGAGAGATTTCTATTACGCTGTCTTTTGTTTGGAGAGACAGTGGGGAAGGTGGGAAAAAGTGGATGCAATTCTTCATTTTTCCTGATACAATCTCCTTCTGAAACTTAACAATATTTCCTCCTTGGCAAACACCAGCAATCTCACTTTTATATGAAAATAACAATATTCTATAGAAAAAAAAAAGTCATCCACCTAGCCTATCATGCACATTCCATTACAAGTGTGGCTATTAAAAAACTTCTAAGCAATAAACAGATTAACTCATGCAGAAATTTTGTGCACTCAGAGTAAGACTTTGGGAGTTCATTGTGATGAATGAGAACCAGGAGACTAAAATACTACATACATGTATCTTGTCCACCTTGCAGACTGGTTAGAAAAATGAGGAAGAAGGCATCTTACCACATTCAGATTTGCAGAGTAGGGAGCAGGATCCCAGGCCACTAAGATAACATCTTTGTACAAATAGCTGTCAACAAAGTGGTGGTTTGGGTTGGTGAGAATCTGCACAAATGTGGGAAAAAAAAAAAATACAGATTTAAGCTTTCCAAAAGCAGTTGGGACCATCCTCTAAAATGAAGGCTCCACTCTGCTGTTTGTTCTATATTAATTTTGGTTGATTTTAAGCAACTTAATTGAACTTGTTTTGCAAAAACAAACAAACAAAAACCCAGTGTCTGTATGTGTGTTTATATATATATGTGAAAGAGCTTAGCTGTAAACAGCACTGTAAACAGATTGAAGGAGCAATTTGCTGAATAGCAATAGTGAATCCCTCTATCTGTGACAGATGTGATGGGACCACTTGAAGTGCTACAACAATGTGTGTGAACATTACAGTACATTCTGGAACTGTAAATTGGACGCAATGGTATTTCAGATTGCCCACAGGGCCTCTTTTGGGACACAGAGCAGCTTTCTTTGAAAGGCCCCCATGGATACTTTTTTTTCCTCCTTTTTTTTTTTTTTTTTTTTTTTTTTCCCTTTTTCTTTTTTTTTTTTTTTTGTTTCCCTTTTTCTTTTCTTTCTCATTTTATCAAAGCCAGAGTCTTATCTGAAGTAACTCCAGACAGACAAATTAGACCGTGGCAGTAAGAGCTTGTCTATCTACAACAAGAATTCCTAGAAGAGGCACATAGCAATGCTATTTTTGAAGTGACAGCCATATCAATGGTCTACTGCTTGCAGGTCATTCCTTCCTGCACCTCTTAGTGCACTGCTTAATCCTCCTACCGCACTGGACATTTCCCTTTCATTCCTGTGGGCTTATCCTTTCCTGACTCTCCACACCGGTGACTTTCCTGACCACATCTCTCTGATCCCTGGTGCATCTAGTCTCAGGAAAGATTGAGTGGCATGATTTCAACACTAGTTGAAACAGCGTGAATTTGGCTCTATCTGTTAAACTAATCAGCATTCCAGACAAATAAATTCATACTAATTTTCATTTCCCTTTAGGTTCCAATGAGCCATATTTGATTACACATATTTTTCTTCAGAAAAATAATATTGTTGCCATAGCAATATTCTTCCTACCATAAACTTTGAGCTTAATGACTTTCCATCAGCCTTCTACAGTAATAGCAGAATTAGTCTTCCTGCCATCAGCTCCCCTAAACTCCATTTCTCAGAGCAGTTTTTCTCCGAGGACATACTTCCTTTGGAGTGCAGAGTAAACAGAGCAAAGGGTCAAGCCTTTAAAAGCTTTGTTTTCCAGATTTCACAAAGGAGGCTCTTACTTCGCTTTCAGTAAGCAAGAGTTCTTTAGAGGGCTTGTCTACACAAGTTTCATTCCTAGTGAGCCTGCATTTGAACATATGAGTTGAGTTTCCCCTGGAACAGCAATATCCATTGTGGCTGCCCTCGCTTCCTTCATGTCCTGCAGAGGACATGAAGGAAGGAGTAGGCCACAATTGCCTTTCAATCAATTAAGGGAAGGAATTTCCACCAGCAAGAGGGGAAGGAAGGTCAGAAAATCTGTATGGACATCACATCCTGAATATCTGTAGGGAAAATAACCTTTAGTAAATGAGCTCCGCAGGGAGGGAAAGGCTAGTCTCTCTGCAGGAGGCCAGAGAGTCCAGCTCTCACCTCTCTGAAGGAGCAGAAAGGTGGTGGGAATAAGTATGTTTGTGAGGGAAAAGAGGAAAGCTGTGCAAGCCAACCTGGTCTGACTTTTAGCGATGCCCTGCAGTTTCTTGAGAGGCCACGTGGAGAATAAGCAACACAGAGCAGCACAGACGACTATGGAAGTCTCTGTTACCACCATGGCAGGCCTCTGTCTCAGCAGTGTCTGAAGCCAGGAAGATCCTCATGCACCATTGGCAGCAGAGCTCAGCTAATTCAGCCATTTAGGCTCTCCCCATTCACTGTGTAGCTAACCGAGCTCAAATCACCCTCCCGAGGAACTTCTCACTTCTCTTATAGGGAGCTGGGTAAGATTAGGCAACTAAAAGTTTTCTACACTCCTATCCTGGCACAGGAGTTCAGACATGGCCAGCAAGCCAGACACTCGGGTATTATTTTGATTACCAGCAAACAACAGTAAAATGAAGAAGTGTTAAAAAACAGAAGATAAATGACACTTAGACAAACATTCTGTGATCCTACAATTTCAGCAACAAAGCCAACTGGATGTATTTCTGCTTCCTCCCCTGCACCAATTCTGTAATCATACTATGGCCATTGATTACTTAAACTCGTCCTTTCACAATATTTCGCTGTAATTCTGTTGTTTTTTGGCTGCATTTCACAAAGAGGAATGAAGCTTGCCCAAAACTGGAGTTCAGTTTGTCAAAATTTAAAAGCCACTCTCAACCATAAGGTGTCACTATAGTTCAATACACCCTTTATCTGCTGGCACCCTTATGCAGAAGATCACGTTACGCTTCCATTCAGATGAGCAACCTCATGTTAGGCATAATATCCACTGTTCCTTGAAATATTTTACTTTTTCCCCCACTTATTTTTTACAGAATGGGGATTTGCCTAAAGCTATGCGTTGAGACAGCTCAGATTCCATCTCTTTCACCTTCCAGCAAGGAAATAATTGAGGTACAGAAGAGTATGAGAAAAGAGCTCCGAGACCCATCTCAGGCTTTCTGAAGATCCTGGAGGCAATGTGGGGAGGTGTCTACTGAAGATCTTCTTTACTTACACACAAGGATGCATAGGGAACTCTACAAACCTACAAGAATATCAAATAACTGCTGCAATCACTCTACACCAACAGCCTACGTGAACATCCCTGTACAGGAGAACTTTTACCTGCTCTACATCATGATTGCTAAATCACTTGCTGTTCCCCAAAATGCTCAATGCTATCTTAAAAATTACTGTCATCTTACACAGTATAGAAGTAATATTGATTCAAAAGCACAAAAATAAGACCTTACCTGCGAGTTGATGATTCGCATAGTTGTTTTATTCCCAACATCTTTTTCATAGCCACGTGTTGGAGCAGAATTAAATCTCAGAACAGCATCATGAGAATCTAGGAGCACAATGAGGGACCAAAATGTTTTTCTTAGGAAAATAAAACAGTGAAATAACATAACAGGAGAAAAATGATCTAAACTAGCATAAAACATACATATATTCCCTAATCTTTATTTTCTAAGGTTGGTAAAGATTCTACTATGAGTAAATGAAAATCCTCTTGCATCTGCCATATATTATTACTAAAATTATTAAAATTCACTAGGAAAAGCTCAGAATAATCTTTTCATTTAGCTTGCAGTCCTTAAACAGTTTACTTAATCGGACAAAATGAATATTGAAAGGTTATTAGTGCAGTCAGCACGCACTATTGCGCACTATTTCTATTGCAAAGCTTACAAAAGAATTACTCCACACAAAAGTGTGTTGATTATAGTAATACCTAACTGCAAATTTGAATAAATAACAATGCTTAGCCATAACCTTATATTTCACCATATCTTATAAGACCTCAACACCTCAAGCCACTCTAGCTCTATTAATGGCACCTTCTATCTATTCTGAAGGTTAATACAGGTTTTGAAAAAACTATGTAGGGATGTCAAGTAAAAAACCCATTGTAGTACAGAAACTCTGAAGAGCCTTTGGTAGTTAGGATATAACTGAACTGTCCAAGTTTCCCCACAACTTGTTAATCACAGAGTTTTGCAAAATAAAAAGTAGCTACAGCCAATGTATGGGCCAAGGGCAGATACTGTAGTTCTCTGCTGGGTAGAAGATAATCACTCTCTTCCAGTGTTTCCTTTAAGGAGCTCTCCAAGCCCAAAAGGTATACAGGAGAGTAGAAACACACTGCTCCTGCCAGCATCCCCCTGTTCAGTTCCTGTTCAGTCACTTGGGTTATCCCTTCTAGCAATGGAAGCAGAGAACATGACCTGGAGTGGAATGTGTACCCATAGGTAATTTATATGGTTATTTAGCTCTAGTAACTTAAAAGGTGGTATTAAAATGTGGATGGTAGCTCAGGCATGGTTTCTAAAGAGAACCAACAGGCCTTAATGGAGTTCCATCCTGATCCCATGAAACACCGATTTTCCTTCCTTTGATGCCTTTTCCTCCCGGGGTGGGGGGGGAGAGGCAAGAAAGTGCCCATGATATGAAGCCAGTGAAGCCAGCAGTCTAACTATGAAGCCAGACTAGGTTGCTTAAACATGGCTTGTCTGACAAGAGAGATCTTGCCAGATGTCCCCTGGGCTCTCAAAGGCTGCTAAGTGTAGGCTTTTTCCCTACATAGGTGCCAATACCCAGGCTCCATCTGCCTAAACCTAAGCCTCCTGGTCTTCTAAGAGCTAGGGGACATGAAACCAACAGAAGATCCAGACACTCCACATTGCTGAGAAGACAAAGGTTCTTCACATTTAGAACATTCCTTCTTTTGCCTGGGAATTGGGAACTGTTTGGAGAAAAGCGAACTGCATAGTTCACAGCTTGAGAGTGTGCTGCTACATTTCCAACATTGCTTATGCTGTTTATTCATAGCAAATTTCAAAGACTTACTGTAAAACACTTGATCAGGATACAGTCTCATACTGATAATAGCTGGTTTTAGGTCAACTAAATTTTAATATTAGTTTTTGGAGATAATGAGTTTAAAGTTATAAAATGTTTGACTTTTTTTGTGGTCCATTATCTCCTTAAATGAATGGGATAATAACAACCCAGTCATCTCTCCTATTAAATAATATAATCACAATGGGACTCTGCAGTATTTGCACAGTATTTCCAAACCAACTTTCATTCAAAAACAGTCAGAAGGGAGGCCAAGAAGGCAGAACAAGCTAAAATTTCTGTGTGTATTTCTAAAAGAAACACAGAAGAGGGAGCTCAAGGCCTGGGAAGAAAAAGGTCCTGTAATACTACTTTCTTATGCCTTTTTCTTTTTTTTTTTCTGGGAGGATAAATAGTAAAAATGCCTTTGTTTGCAGGAAATTCATAAACCAAGTTGCACAGAGAAGCTGAACTCATGTACATGGTGTTCTCCTCGCCGGTTAATGATGAGGACTTTTCCATGCATCTGTGGACACCAAAGAGCTCAGCACTGGTGCTAGGTCTAGAGAGCAGTAAGATCAGCCCCTGAAGGTGCCTCCAAACTGTCAGGCTGCTCAGCCTTTTGAACAAGAGATGGTAGCCCTGAGGCAAACCTTGGGAAGCCGCAGTCCTCTACTGCTGTACATGCACAGTGGAAAAAAAAAAAAAAAAAATCTTTAAAAAAGCTGTCCTCTCCAGTCAGATTCTTTCCCAAAGTCAAAGACTAGAGGGGAGGTAGAAAAGTACATGGAGAGACCAAGAGCTCATCTGTGACATGTATTATTTGGGCTGCACATGATAAGCATAATTTCTCCTTGTAGGAAAAGCAATATAGGTAGATGCTGGTGTTTCATTTACCCATGGACCAGTCTTTTACGAGGGAAACACTGGCACTACATCTCTAGCATATCTGCACTTCCAAGGAACTTCAGTGACTGCTCAGAGCCACACACATGGATGAGGCCTTTCCAGGATGGCTTTGAGGAGCCAGGGGCCCTGTCACAGTCCTGCGTCACTCTCCCTGTCTAGCCCGAATGGCTTGGAAGATAACTCAAACAAACAAACAATCTTTTATGACTCTTGCTGCCCCTGTAAAACAGACAGGGATGATCTGGGATCAAGCAGGAGCAGATCTGAAACTGCAACATAAGGCCTTGGCAAACACAGCATCTCTTCCCTTCAGGTGGCACCTGAGGAAGAACTCCAATTAAATCAAAAGCTCTTCTGTCTGTGAATGGCACAGGCTTTCTGCACTCACAGCATTTCTGAGAAAACGAATACCTACAGGAACATAAGGACTACTAGACACTACTTCAAGCACTGAATTCCATACTTTTTGTGCTAGTATAGAGAGTGTGCAGCTAAATTAGTGCTAGGATTTCCCCACTGTAGCGCTAATCAGTACTGGTGTAAACCAGATGTAACTCAGGTGTACCGAGTAACACTGAATGAAGACTTTGTTCTAGTCAATGGTAACGCATCGTAGAGGGAGGAACAGTTAAACTGTATCACCTCAGAGGTTTCTAAATCAGTGGGGTTTCCTGTGAACTGGGGGTTACCCTAGTTTGATTTTAGCTGAAGACAAGCAGGGCACCTGTACTGTGCTGTAAGCTTACTAGAGCATTTTGATTATGTTAGAAGTTTTAGTATATTCCAGAGATTTAAAAGAAACCCATCTGTGTCAGAGATGATAGAGCGTGATGAAGCAGGTATTGAGATGTGAAGTCCTGGAAGATGGGAGGATTAACAAGCACCTATCAAAAGATTTTTAAAAGGAAGGTGATAACTCTTCCTGCTCCAGAAAGAAGCGAGACATACATTTCATCCTTCTTTCAATACTTCCAAAATACTGGATACATGCTACTAAAATGAAGAATTACTGAGATATTAACATTACTTTTATCAGTAATTTCATTTTTTTTCATTTTTGAAAATTTTCAATTTTCATTTTTGAAAAGCAAAAAAAAAAAAAAAAAAAAAAAAAAAAGTACCTAGATTCATTTTATGACTTCGCAATCCTTTTCTGAATAGCTATCACAAAAAAAGTAGGGAATTGTGTGTAATGTTGGTGTCTTGGCACCTGTAAACCAAATTGATTCGGTGCAGCAATGGAAAACCAGTAGGAGGAGGTATTCGAACTCATTAAAATTCACACTTGGAAAAGAGGTCAGAGGATCTGACTTCAATTCATGAACACAGCAGATGAAGAGGATGCTGTACTGCCTCCTGTCATAGAAACAGTTTTCAGCCTGGGATAGGAATGCCACAAGCAGTTTTCCTATGAACCACCAAAAATATAGATAGGAACAACACAGCTTTTCAGTATAAAAGCCTGAACATAGCTCTAAATCTGAAGAAGAAATAAACACACATCACAGCAAAATGTCATATATGACAGATCTGATGAAGCTTATGCCTCCTTTATACTATTAGCTGTAATATAATAAAAGGGCATCGTTGTTTTACTTAAATCAAATTATGACTTCGGGCTAGATTTTCCTTTCAGTTATACTGTTCTAAAAAGAGATACCTTTACTTGCATCTGTAAGTTTACACTGACAACACTGACAAGAGAGAACAACTGGACTTTACAGACACTTGAGAAGAATGAATCTTTTGAAAAATGAACATGAATACATGCATCTACATACATATGCACATGAACAGACACATTTCACCCACCTATTTCATGCCCCAGAGAGGAGTTCAGCATGGCACCGGCAGACATAACTACGGCACAGCTCCCAAAGCCATGTGTATACAATTTGCCCAGTGGAATTTGGGGAACGTGCTTTTCCCAACCAAGAGTGGAGAAGGGAGCCTCCTTGCCATCTATTGTTTTCACATTCACCCTTTCTTTTAGCTCACAGAAAAGCTGGTCTCCTGTCAGCTTGGAGTTTCGTTTCCCTTTAAACCGTACCCCATGCTTATTGGTGCTCAAATAATCTTTCATGGCCTTCTGCAGTCGAGGGTTTAGCATCTTGGAAGAGACATCCCCTTTCCAAAGCTTGTAAAGAAAAGATTTCGACATCGTGGAATATAGCCCATCCCAGTCATCAGATTCATCAAGCATCTGGCTCCTCCTGTGCCTTATGTTCCTTCTCCTCATTCTTCTCTGGTGGCTCCAGTTATTCTGTAAAATATTTTCTTTTGGATTATCCTCATCGGCCGAGATGAATTTTGCTACTTCTTGAAGGCTGTTTTGTGATTGAGGCTGACCAGCAGCAAATAAATAATCATTACTAGTGTGGTAGAAAGCACTTTTGGATTTTCTTTCCATCTGAGACGGAAAAAACTCATCTTCACTTCTGAAGGCATCCTCTAAATCAGTCCATTTTTTAATACTTCCAGTCCCCGATTTAAATGTACCTAAAAGATCTTCATTAAGTACCACCTCATTCTCATCAATGGTTTCAGAGAATGATGGATCGTGTATGGCTCCCATTATGACTCTCTGCTTGCCCTGGATGGGCAGAAGCCTCTTAGTTTCAATGTAAGAAAAGGAACTGGGAACTGGCTCAGCAGTGTTGCTATCTGTAAAATAGATGAAGATCACCAAAAAGAGCAGCCCCCATGCAAAGATCCCAAACAGCATGAGTTGTTTCCATTGCTTCAAGTTAGGTTTCATGGCAATGCCTTTACCAGCTCCTCTGTGCCTTGAAGTACGGGTGAAGGGAAATGAAACCTGGAAAGAACATCAAATATTAATCAGGAAGGAATCTAAAAATAGACATAGTTCAGAAATATTTTAGCAAATTTTGATAGAAGGTGCAGAATATCTCTACAGAATATCTCTATTCTGTAGCAGGGGGGGATTCAGAAGCAGGAAAAAAAAAAAAAAAAGACTCCAGGGCTTGCAGACACTGCAGGAGTGACACGCTTTGGCTCTAACCACACAGTGACAGCTGCTAGCTACAAAAGGAGCTGGTGACCAGTTTCTACAGTAACACTGGATCCTGCCTTCAGGGAGATCATGTGCCTGCCTGCTTCTGCTGCTGTAAGGAGCATACCATAATAAGAGCTAAATCAAAGCCCCGAGTCTGGCTGCATGCATATTAGAGGAAATATTAGCTGCTTTCTCTTTGTCACGAAAAGCCCTTTTGCAGTGAGACTATAAAAGAGCCTGGGCACAAAGGGACCAGGCAGGGAGCATACAGTCCTCCAGGTCCTCCTCTGCTGGCGTCCCTGAAAAGACAGGGTATCATCAAGGAGGTGTAGGAGAGCGTATCCCATTGCCAAGACAGAGGGTAACGTTTTCTTCAGCCAGTATGAATGTATGAATGTATGATGTACAACATCAGTGGGGCAAACAGTTTGCTGGGAATGGAGTGCAGTTCAGAACTGGATTCGTAATATGAAAAAAAACTATTACATTTCTGCTGCAGATGCTGCATGCTCACTAAGATGAGTTGGAAGAATATTCTAAAATTCTGCATGTTAAGAGATGAGGAGTCCACATTTTCCAAAGAGTATGTGACAGCTGGTACAACTAACTGAATATATACATGTAGACGGAAATTTTCTTAAAGGAGATGGGGGAGAGGAGTCAGAGCGAGGCTTGGAAATCTGTGCTCTACTAATCCCCAGGGATTCTGGCCAGCTTGTCTGTTAGCAGGGATGCTTTCTCCAAAATGAACTGAAGTCTGACTGAGGGAAGTTGCTTTCCAAGGAAAACACATTAATGCATTCCTGGACCAAGGGGCCATCACACACATTATGTCCTTCTATGCTGTTCAGCTGGTCATCTGCCGAAGGAGGTAGCCAGGGAACAGTGGCCTGGGAGGATTGGAAGTTATCTATTGCTTTTCATCAAAATGAGTACGGGGTTGTCATGGGCCTACTATGCATGACTCAAGAGGCTTAAGTGAATCCACAGACCTTCCTGAACAGACCCTTCAAGCCCATATATCCTTACTTTGCAGGCCACACACTACAGTATGAACAGCTGCTGTCCACACCTTGGATGTGAGGTTCAGTTAGGTTAACCAGCTCCTGAAGTGTCATGGAGCAGTCTGGCCAAAATGAGTCACTGTTGGTGAGAACCTGGCAGGGAGATACCTCTCTCTCTCACACACTGGTTTTACCTGTTGTTATGCTAAAAGCTCAATACGTGCCCTATGTCAAAGTCTTATTAATCAATAAGTACACCCACTATATGGTGTCCCAACTGCAGGCTGTCCTTTGCTTCCTAAGGGCCTTGTCTGAAGACGGAAGCATGAGCTCATTTGCACAGTCACTTGCATAACCAAGTGTCATTGTCTTCTAAGCTGGCTTAGGAAAGCCCTGTCTCCCCTTAGCATAGGACACTGATTCACCTCCCTGCATCATATTCATCTGCTACCTCAACTGCAGCCTGGCAGTATACTACTAAGTAACAGATCGCTTACCTGATCTGGATTAAAAATTATCCCTTTCTCTTCGAGTTTTGTTTCTAACCCATTTGTTTCAATGACCAGTTAACACTGGGACTTAAAAGCTACTTGTAACAGCCAGCTGTGGCCAAAAGAGGGTAAGCAGAGTCGGGACAGGCTTGGATTTCATTACAAGGCTCTGCTTGCAAGGCCACCATCTGATCAACCACTACCAAACACCACGCACAGTTTGCACATCTCTAACCCCATACTGGCTGGTTATACCTGATAACTTTCCAGGATCAAAATCATAGGCATTATATGCTCTCACTTTTCTGAAAGTCACACTGAATGTAAAGTTTACAACCCAGTTTTAAGACTGTGTTCTCATATCCTGAAGAAATGAACCACTTTGAGTTCCTCATCCTGTCTTTACACCATGCCACTGTCTCCAGCTTGTGTAACACTGCTGTGCAGGAAGCTGCATAATGAGGAACCGGAGCAGGGAACGGATACGGCAGGGCTGGGGGAGAAGAAACATATGTGATGGAGAGTGCTTCTGAGTTAACTGGGTCAGCTCCTTTATCCATTTTGGGTGGCCACACATACGGTTGTTTCAGCACAAATGAGATTGCCCACCATGATGCCAAGGCAAGAGCAAACTGCAGGTGGTATTAGCAGGGATACTTTAGACCAGCATTTCTGTTGACCTCTTTGGAATGTGAGGCCATAGCACTACATTTCCAAACACGGTCTATTTCAGTAGCCCAGACAAAGCCGGGAACATCAGAAAAGCAAGCCAACTCCAGGAGTTAGAGCAATATCCAAACAGAGGGATGATTCATAACAACACAACTGGATGGCCAAATTTTACTGCAAGAAAATTCAATTCTAATACACCCAAAAAAAAAAAGTTCATGAGGATGATAAGCCTGTGCTCTACACACGTTTGGCTTGGCTTACACAAACCACATGAAAAAAAAAAAAAAAAAAAAAAAAAAAGCTATTTCTCCAAGGGACCCATTTCCTAGTTGCACTCTGCCGCTACAAGATTGTTCTCTTCAGTATCTCAGTGCTTCCCCTCACGTATTCCAATTTTCAATCACTACAGGCTACAACCTGTGGGAGTCTCCTTTCAGTATATAACTGTTGTGGCAACTGAGATCTTCCCTGAAGTTATTGCAACCTGCCTACTCATCAGGGCTGGGATGTTTTGCATTTTTAAATCAGCATTCTCTGCCTGTCTGAATGACTTTCATCCCTTTTTATCATTTTCCCTGCTGTGTTTCCCTAGCACTTTTCAACATGTGGCTTCCAAACCACTGTATAAGTTAGGCTTTGCTCAGTCAGATGTTTCTCCTGCTGAATATACATTTCTTACAGAATCTGCAAAGGAAGCATCTTGCAGAACTTTTTCAGCAGACAAACTTGCAGAAGGTATAAGCTATAAGGGAAGAGGTCACAAATATTTCCACTGACTCCTGCAACAAGTTTAACCACCAATCTAAACACAATCCATCACAAGATCTCATATTTTTCTCATTCTCTTCCCAGGTTTTGCTAGACTTTAATGTCAGAAAACTATGAGAAACAGAAAGGGCTTAGTTTTCTTAATTCAGGAGTGCCAATATGAAAGTTTTTAATTGTCTGTGCTAATATGTGCTTGGTACAGGAGACAACCTCAGCAGAAGGAATTTACCTGGAGTCCTGAATTTGATATTCAGGTTATAATCTGAAAAAGAGGCGAGTTGCATTGCTACGTATTTTTAAATCATATTTTTTTTTTCACTTGACATTTACATGGTCATGAAAACAAATATATTTATTGGTGTGCATATGTGCACATATTTACCTTTTTCATGCAGCAAAAAGTTATCTGTGCAAATGAAAGAATCGGCATACAGCAATGAATGTGTCAACACTGCAAGCAAAAGGAGACACACCAGTAAGAATAAATTGGAAAACATCACATATTAACTACTACAGAAGCTTATCTACAATCCCTTGTCACAAGTGGGGCCTCAAAAAGGATACTCAAATCTCTTGAAGACCTGAGCTATGCAGGCAAATCTCTGTGCTGCTTTAATGTTTTTTGCTCACAAGAAAAGCCTTGTCCTCCAGCTGTACAGCCGAGCTGGAAGTGAATTCAAGGTCATTACTGTATTAGTTGTAAGAGGACCCCTACAACCTTACAGGATCTTGAAGGCTCTGAGCAGAAAGCTGCACTAAATCTGAAGAAATATCAGTTTATCTCATCTCCCTCTGCACTAAACATTAAGCTGCATCCCCCTTCAGCCCCAGTGGCTTCTCACACCTCACAGGTAGTGGCCACACGCCCTTCTTTTGTAGAGGGGAATTGTCCCCAGACCATCCAAGCATGTGCTCATGCTCACAACAGATGTTTCTGAAGACACAGCCCCTCAACTGAAAAGAAAGAGAGTCCTCTGTGTAGGAAACCAGAAATGATAATGAATTATTCGGCAGGCAGTTTCATGAGTACGTTTATTGAAGTCCATTGGCTCCCTCAGGAATAAACTTGTATCCCTCTCAGCTGCACTCATTGTGCAGTTTTTTCAAGCTGTTAGAGCAAATCCATACCAATTTTAAAATTATCACTAACATTGCTTCTCGTCTCCAACTTCACAACCCCTTCCTTAAGGATTCTCCCTACTTACAGGCCATTAGAACCCAAGCTTTGACAAGAGACTGGAGACACAAACCTGCACGTAGGTGAGAGAAAAAGCCCAAAACAAGACCTAAAAAGCTCAGTTACTTGTTCAGCAGAGCAAGTTGCCCCTATAGTTGAAGATCTTATTTTGCCACATCTTCTCTCCGCTGGGCTCTTTCAACCATTACCTGATCAAAACTCCAACTGCCCCATGCACAGGGAGTTTTTTCCTGGCCAGGCATGTTGCTTGCATGAAAAGCACAAAAGCATGACACAAAGTACACATCAGTGAACTGGGTAGAAAGGGGAGACTTACTTATTTGCTTAATAGAAGTACTAAGAGAATCTACAAAAAATAAAGGCAAACCACAAGCATATCTTTGAAGCTCCTAGAAAACAGAGTCAACTCTTTTGTTAAAATTAAAGGAAGCTGTTTTTTCCAGAAGCAGCACTCATTTATGAGAAATTTCATTTTGCCACGCTAAGTTGCAAGAAACCAATGAGTGCACCCCCCCATGCCATATTGCCCATTGCTTTGCAATAAAAGCACACTTTTAGTTTTTCTCAAGTAGGCCTCCTAACTATTTCTTAAAATGAGAAGAGATGGATGAGGGAGATTTTCTTTTCTTTTTCTTTTTCTTTTTTTTTCTCTATTATTCCTTTGAAACATTCTTCCTTTTCAACGCTGCCTATTGTTAAATTAATTTGTACGGCCCCCAGCAGCTCTGAGGTCAGAGCAGTTCAAGTTGATGTTCGAAGTTGTGCACTGTTATGTTAAACAGGGTTTTTCTTGGCTGCAGTTTGCAGCGAGAAGGTCACCTCGGGGTTATTTGGGGTAGCAAATGTTAGCTGTGGGCAGCCATCCCCAGAGGGTTGAGAATCAGATCGGGGTTTATTTGATGGAAAGCTTAGGCAGCCCGAACAGATAGCAAATGCTTCTTTAGTCTGCTTCATCTCTTAGTCAGCTAATTCCAGGGTATTAAGAAACCTCTGGCATAGGGCAAGACAGCTGGAGGCTGCATTTCCAGGGTAGGGAAGCACACTCATCCTCTCGTGTGGGAAGTGCCAAATTGGTTTTAGCATTAGCACATCATTTCTGCAATGCAGGACGTACAGTCAGCAGCAACAGACAGGCAGGCCCGTGGGGAGTGGTGACTGCCAAATGATGTATATTAGTCTGCTGATGGCTTGGGCGCCCGTCTTATTGGCTGTGATTAGCCCTCCTAATTAATGAATCTCTTTTGGACAACTTCCTTGTTAGTCCCAATAAATCTGGCTCCTTCCTTCAACATTATTTTCAGAGGAGTCAAGCTGCATTCAGTATTTTTTGTGGCAACATAAAAAATGCCTTCTGAAACAGAGAAGAAACATCCAAGCTACTCAGAATTACTTTTTTTTTTTTTTTCCAGCATTGCTCCATGCCTTTTTAACTGATATCCAGTTATCTGTTTCTTAGGGAAGACTCCTTGGGAGGGACAGTAATAATGGTATTGATAACGTAAATCACTCACTAAAGAAGAGCCAAGCATGTCAAGTCCAGGCAGTGCTGAACACAGAATCTCAGGTTCTTGTTTGCTTCTGAGGATCCAGGCACATATCAGAGAGCAGAAAAAAATTAAATTTAAGCTAAAGTGGGAAGGGAGGAATTTTTTTCCTCCTGCTAATGACCCACTTCCAGTAGCTCAGTCTGTAAAAAAAATTACCAAATATAGCAAGACTTGCGGTAAAACTCACTGGAGCTGGCAACCTGGCAGCTGGAGAAACGCTCAGTGGGGCTTCTGCCAAGGAACTCGTCCTGGGTTATTCTGTAGGAGCATGGGAGCTTAGACACACAAATCTCCAGGCTTTACTGGGAGGTCAGAGCTATCTCCTATGCATCCGATACCCACGCGCCACCACCCACCATCAGATTCAAGCTGCTGCACGTTGAAGCCAGCTATCACTTCCCTACAGCCTTCAGTGCTGCCTGCACAGCCAGAGACCACGCAGAGGTTTATGTGAGTGAGAGCTGACAGGAGGGAAGTAAAAATAACCACGCTAGTTCTTCACCGCACATGCAGGCTTCCCTCCTGCCAGTGGAAATGATCATCACAGTACCAAGGGCCAAGGAAAATCTGGCTTCCATGGAGACTTCTTCACAGTTCAATCCCCATCCATCTACCTTGTGGCACCTTCTCTCACCAGCCACGACAGCAACGCCATCTCCGAGGGACACCGAGACTCAACACTATAGGCAGAATTTTCTCCCAAATTTCCCCTCTCCCAGGGGAGGAAACACAACCTCTTTGGCTTTTATGGACTAGTAACAAGCTCACTACAGCCTTGGTATCATCACTGAGGGTTTCTAGAGAAATGCGTTAGATTCACTACATGTGAAATTTAGAACAACTTCAGTGTAAATCATTTCCAGGTTCCTTGAATGGAACTACAAAGGGGCAGGAGGATCACATAGCTCTACTGAAAATAAACAGCTCTCAACGCAACTGAACTCGGCCCCTGCAGCCTCGCAGAGAATCCCTTGCACATGCGTGTCCTCTCCACACTCAGCCTCACCTCCGTCCTCATCCTTGCCATTTGCTCTTGCAATATCTTTGCAGTGCCTTGCCGCTATTCACAACACCAAAAGTTGAAGGCTGTTCTAGCAAACGTGCCTGCTCCTGCTGCAGGACACGGATACAGAGGGTACAGTCACCACTTTGGCCACTGTCCATATTTGGCCACCGTCACAATTACTAGAGAGGTAATTAAGGTTTCTTTATATTACCTGCCACAGCACTGCCTCTTGGTCCAAGCATGAGGGGGAAAAAAAACAATTCTTAACTACATCAGTCAAAAATGTCTGCAAATATCAAAAGATATTGCAAGTCATCTTCAAAGTTAAGTTTTGTGTGCCACCAGATAATCCCGGAGCAACCCAGCTTTCCACAAAGAGCATCCCAGCTGACTGCACTCTTGCATCCATGTAGCTCCTTCATGCAAAAGAAATCTCATGGAACAGGTCCTGAAGCACTTTTTTTTTTTGGCTCCCCCCCCCTCCTGCAATGTGTTTGTGAGGGTCTGTTGCCTCACAAAGCAGGAGCTACACAGGTACCGCAGATGCTCCCAGGGGACCAGATGAGCACTGGGGTCTGTGAAGATACACGCTGTGCGTTTGCAAAGACAGGACAAGCTGAATGGGAAAGCTGGGGACAGGGGAAAGCCAGGAGCAGAAACCAGGCAATGAAGAGCGATGGCCACCACTTGTTTGCTCATCTTCCCGTCATTCCTAACCACCTTACTAATGTATTTACTTTTTATTGCTGAGGCGGGGTTCATAAGGAGGAAGCAAGGACCCAGATGAACGGCAGTAAAGAAATAGGAAGAAGGGAGAGGGTGCTGTGCAGCGGGGACAGGGAGGAAGGAAGGCCGGACATTGCAGAAGGCAGGAAAGCGGGGGCCACCAGTAAGGAGACCAAAGAGATGCTCACAGCTGCAGTGAAAGAGCAAAACAAGCCTGCCAGAGACACAGACACTGCAGCACCAAGAAGGGTTGGGACCTGGAAGGAACGCCTTCCTCATACCAGAGCTATGAAACCCTTCCTTCCGGAGCACACAAGGTAGACCCCGCTCCTGCTGAAGACGTGTTACACTATTTCTCCCAAGCAGCTGAGGGGACAGGGAAAAACATCAGCATGACCCCTAAACAGGCTGGAGATCTGGTTGGGAAGTGAGTCCCTTCGGTCACCCTGGGTATGTCTCTGCAAATCCCACGCAAGGCAGTTCAAAGCTGGAGCCACAATAAGTGCCTGGTGACAGAGAGCATAAGCAGGGATTGCTACCCCTCTTCAGCACAGCCTGGCTTCCTGTGCAACCAGTCCACCCCTGCCCACTCCTTGGAGTTCACAAGAGGAGTTTAATCCCTTTCCACCTGCAAAACTGCAGTCCAGAGCAGCCCATCTCTATGTTCTGATATCATGTAAGCAAACATGATCACAGGAAACTCTTAATGCTCTGAAACAAAACAGAGAGACAGTAGAGAAATGGATAGTCTAACTCAGCATCTAATAAAACATGAAAAAATCCAACTAACATACATGATTGTATGAGCAGGGCAGGGGGGCAACTTATTTTTAAGGGACAGATTTTGATTCTGTACTTGCCAAAACACATAATTCCAGAAAAGAAGGAAGTGTTTTGAGATTTTTATTTATTTAAAGCCCAACAGGATAAACGAATCACAGTCTCATTAAATCACACAAATCTCAGTCCACACACAAGACTGCGCCACGACAAATAGGATGTTACAAATCCACATGCAGTTCTACCCTCAGAACACAACAGCTCGTTTTATTTCTGCTCTTGGCAAGGTTAGAATAAAAGGCTCCTTTTCTCTGCTCTATAAATGTTTCTAGATACTGTATTACTTGAAGTTAATGCAGCAGTAATTGCACTGAAAAAGAGCAATCTGAATTGCTTCCTGAAGGAAACGTTATACCAACATCCACATGAACAGAGCGCATGGTTACAAAAGTCTGTTTCAAGAGGATCACAAAAACTTGACCAAACCCACAAACTGTTCCAGGCACAAATGCTTTAGGAAGTTTGGTTTTCCACTGTAAAACACTTTTTTCCTCTGAGATATACTGACTATCTGATAGAAGTAAATTTTACATCCATAGAATAAGTTTATACTGTATGTTCCAATAAAGCAAATACTATAGCAGTTTGTTTTGGTTTGCTTTTTATTATCTTTTTATTAGACTCTAGCTTGTCTTTTTATATTTGTTCCAGAAAGCAAACAAGCTCTTCTTTGAAAAATGCTAAAGAGAAGAACAATGGTGAATAAGTTGTTTTCCCTTTCTCAGCTCTATCTTAGTGCCAATTCCTACTTAGTTATACATTGGCAACATAATTGTAAGAGATAGTTTAAGAAATTACCTTTGTTAAAATCTAATTTCTATATATTTATACATACAACATGCCTTCTATGGACTTGCTTTAGGCTAAAAGTTTGAATGAAAAGTATCATCCTGGGAATAGGTCTGCCAAACCAAAGCATGAAGTAAGCTTAGCCCTTGTTACATTACAAATACAATCCAAAATTGAAGTTTCCTGGCCTGAAATGCTTCTTTTTAATTCATTTTAATACTTAACATGACTACGCTGATGATAAGCCAGTCTAGCTGGGATGTTTTATTTGGCTTCACAAAACTAGATGAAATTCATATTTAAAGTTTTCTTTCCCCCCCCCCACCTCCATTCTGGCATTGTTTAATGAGTGGCTGAGAGTAACATTAGTTTAAACTGCAAGGAGATCCTAAGACACCTCTTTGGTTTGGGATACTGCTGCCCGTAATCTGATGCAAACCACTGGAACTTGAGTCCTACCTGACTGAAAGATTTGCAGAGAAATAGGATGTCGTGAAACCTGTATGTGGAATACTGGCAATTAAGTGAAGGTTATGGGTTGAGTTCTTCATAGCTTTATTAAATGCGCAGTCATTAGAGCCCACGTGCAATGCATGTAGAATATTCCCATTCCTCCCCTCCAACACTTGCCATTCACTCCCTAGTATATGTGACTTTACAAGGTGGAAGGTAGTGGAAAAAAGCTAGGACATCTGAAAGCTCCGACACTTACAGCAGTGGAAACCTGAGGTAAGCGAGAAGCAAGGCAGGGCTGGCAGGTGTGCAAGATTCTGCACTGTTTGTTTCTGTTATAAAAACCAGGAAAGGCTGGATTTTGATCTCATACTAGCTGGATATGTCTGAGGAATTACCACTTGCTGCAAATTTACACCATCGTAACAGCCACCAGAACATAAAACCGTATATTTTTAGATCTACAGGCTACTACAGATGAATCTGTGAGAGAGTAAATACATTGCTTACAAAAACACTTGGCAGAGATTGCTGAGATGCCTTTACCTCTAGAGAAAAAAAAAAAAAAAAAAGAATTTACATATTGATTTTGAAGTCTGTAGCTGATCAGCATACATGCAATATAGTCCTTTACTTCAGTCCTTCAGCAAGTGAACCTCTCAATATTTCCATACAAATATTTGTTAGTATTTAAAGTGCTTACTATAAGGGAAAATGCGCTCCCCTCTCCGTTCCACCACCAGCCACTTTGGCTATCAGCAGCAGCAGACGCGCTGAAGCCAACCATTTGCAGCATCAAGGAAAAGAAAAAGAAAAAAAAAAAAAAGAAAAAGAAAAAAAAGAAGTTTGCAAGGATGGAGACTAACCTGTATGTGCTTTTTACCCTTGCCTAGCACAATATAGCCCCAGTCCATGGCTGCAGCCATTAAATGCTAAGGGCACAGAGCAAGTAATAAAATGAAGGCAATTCATTGCCCTGTATCAATCACAATAAGGTTTTCTCTGTCACCATAAAAAGTGTTCTAAAAAAGAGATCTTTGCTTTAACATAGATTGATTCCTTAGCAACACCCAATCCTGTCAAGCAGACTGTGTTGATGGCTTTTAGAATTGCTTCAATCCCGTTCAGAAAAAAATAAAAGAACTATCATTTAGTCTGAATTAGAATCTGGTGTTTCTAACACTTCGATGATTCTTGCTTTTATTTCTCAAAGTGCATCTTCATTTTTAGTCAACATATGCTAATAGAGATGTTTTACAGTTAAATTTACTATAGCAGGTATGGAATATACTACACAAGATGCCTGCAAGAGCAGCCAGATTTTCCTACTACTTTTTTTTTTTTTTTAAACTACTGGAAAGAAATGCATTGAAGTTCACACTAAATATGGGTATGAAAGTGGAAAAAGATATGCTGGCAGCAATCATAAAGGATGTTAGACAGTTATGAGACTCTCATTCTGGTCTTCAGCTGTATTCAATCTACTCATAACTTCTCAGATTTTTTTAATATTCTATACAAAACATCCTGTAGTGCAGCAGTCTGGTCTACTGTGCTTCAGGAAATGAGGTAGAAGAATAATAAATCACAACGATTTTTGTGATTCTCTACTACATGAGCAGGATCAGTAGCGTAGCCAAGTATTGGTCGTTCATATTTATTTGTAGAAAATCTGCCATTAGTAGGAAGCCTACCAACCACCAAACACAATTTGGTGAACTGATTAAGTAATCCACCAACCCAATAAAGCAGGAAGAACTTTACTAGTAGAACTATGAACTTGTGTAATACATAGATAATTAAAATACAATGCAAGTTATGAGGTGTTAAGAAAATATATTGTTCCTATGTAAATATAGTGAATTGTAAGTCACACACACACACACACAAAATAAATAAATAAAAAAATCATTGAATCCCAAAATGTGAAACCTTGGTAGACTGGAAGATTTTTAACATGATTTAAGAAAGAGCTGCATTGTATATGGGATCTACTTATTACATTCATTCAAACAAGCTTTATATTTCAGATTTTGCATTCCTTCTTTAAGGGTTTCATCTGGTAAACTAAAACAGAACTCACCAGTTGATTTTTTAAAATGAGCATAAGAAAATGAGCATCATTCTTCTTCTCTTAAACAACTATATAAACAATAACACAGAAAGTGTTACATATAACAACCCTCCCTCCGTAAGAACTCTCAAAATACTATGAAAGTTAGTAGGGGAGAGGGAGTGTCCCCTTCACACACGATGCCCAGATCTGTACACACAACTATGTGTTTGACATGACTACGTTTGAATTTGCATGTAAATAGTGGCTGCCAACACACACCAAGTTCACGCCACAAAGCAGGTAGATGGATACAGCCACAATTTAGTGTAAAGATGCTGTAGTTTTTACAGAATTTCTCCTTCTTACTATTCTAACCACTTTTTGAGATTGCAAGATCTGTTCAGATTGCTCAGAAGGCAGCAGAAATTATTAAGTGAGCTAATTTATGATGAAATGGACTTATCATACTAACTACTGATAATTTTTTAAGCTTTAATTGTTAGAATTTGATAGAGCCCTTTACGAATCCTGTCCAATGTGCTTTCATAATTCTCAATGGGTAGTATTTATCTGACTTATTTACTAATTACACCCAAATTACAAGTGTCCCTCAGGTCTGAATCATTTCGATGAGAAAATGAGCAGACTTACAGTTTTATAATACTAATGAAGTTAAAGAAAAAAGGATTCATATGGATAAGATCAAGCAAATGGAAAGCTTGATATTTTGAAAGTATTTCCTAAATTTATCATCACATGCAGGTAACAACTTGTCTGCTAAATCTTTCACACCATTGTTAGTCCAAGATTTCTGTTTAATGGTTATCTCAATTTACTAAAAAAGTTAAAAGCTATGGCAAAAGCAATACTCCAGCCTGTAGATACTGTAAATGTCACTGTCTCCATAAGGATACAGAATATGGACAAGCACATGAAGAATAATTGCATATTTTCAAGCCACTTAAATAGAACATGCCTAAGGGCATGCTGCAGAGGAGCCAGTATTTTCGTCAGCAGGTAACATATACAATTTCCTTTCCAGGAGTCACAGAGACCAAGCTTATGTGAATTCTAATATATCACCTTTCTGCCAAGCACACTGCTGTAAGAAACAGGCGCATTGGTGCCTTTAGTTTAAAATCAGTTTTGCTTCCCTTAGACATCAAAGGACTGGGGAAAATAGAAACTGTTAATACAGGATACTTACTTTCTAAAAGCACTCACTTTTTTGGTAGATAAAAAGCTCTTGATTTTTATATATATACATACACATTATATACATGTGTACATATACAGTAACATAATAATAACATATATTATATATGCATATATATGTATAACCACACACATAAAGTATATGTATTCTATGTATAGCTAGTATTTCTTTAGCATTTTGGTCAGGACAGGTAAGTTGCATCTGACTGAAATTGTGTGCTTTCTCCAAAGTTACCTCTTCAATATAACCACCTCTCGATTTCAAAAACCTCATGAGGAGCAGCTTTGCTAACCTGATTTATCGCAAAGATCTATGAACCAGTTACTGTTGCTGCAAGTCTTGACCCAATCTGTCTTTATCCTGATGAAATTTTTAGTCAGCATACCTGTATCCAAATCACACTGACATCCTCATGAGTATTTCTTATGCATGGCACTTGACATTTTCTTCTGTAAACTCAACTCAGATTAATGGAAAGCAAATGGAATGATTTGGTTAGAAAAGTAATGTATTTCAAAAAAGAAAAATCTATCTCTGTTCACTTTAGCAAAATCCAAACCAAAAAAAAATAAATTTCAGTTTATACCCCAAAGCCATGATATGGTATCACATATTGCTTTGGGGGAAACTTGGACACTGGGGTAGTGAACAAGTTCCCTCAGCTATTACTGGCCTCACTTCTGCTTTATAGCTGATCCCGAACAATTAAGGGAAGAAAAAATAAAACAACAGACATACAGGATTTTCTGAGACAGAGATTGACTTTAACCTAGTAACAGGGTAAGAAAGACTTATTCTCTATCACAGATAGTTACTGGGTCCATTCTGTACTAGTAATATAGTTCTGAAATATGAAACTCCTTGGCATCCACCTAGCAGCTTTCTTGTCTTAGTATAGCAGTGTCACTGCCCAGCTTTTAATGTTCCTGCCTCATTTACTTAAATGATGTTAAATAAATGTCAGCAGATAAGGAAACAGTATCAAAGATATAATAGTGGTATTTTAATTACTTGAAAAGTCGTGCCTTTTAACTGTTCCTTAGGAAATCAACAAATTCAGAAACAGGGCAGAAGCAGATCTATCAGAGAGCAAACAACCATAGGCAGCAGACTGCACTTTCCTGGGTTTCTTGCTGGCTTTTAAGTCGGGATCAGATGTCTATCTTAGCCATGCTAAACTGCTCAGCAGTCCAGGCTATGGATTACTATTGGTTGCTCCACTGATTGGACATGGTACTGGTATGCCTGAGCCCTTCCCAACACAGCAGGGGCTACTGCAGCAGTTAACAATGCTACAGTATTGCAATATCAGAGGCTATGCAGTTTTCCATCCCTTCTCTTGGCTTGTGTAATGAGTTTACAGGCCTGCTTGGAAAATTTAATCTGCAAACACTGGATGGAGTAGTACTAGCAGTAACGCAAAGCTTTGCAGTTCTGCACTCTGAGAAGAAAGGAGACACACTATTTTTAGAAATGTCAAAAGGATAAAAATTCATTGAGGTGAAGTCTGCCTTTGTGGCCCTGCTTACTGACGAAATCATTCAGGAGTCTCCATGCAGAGCACTACAGTCCTGTGCAGTGATGCTTGAGTGAGCTCAGGTATCAGAAGACTATGCTTACACCTATACATCTACCTTAGCATTTTCTCTTTGATGGCTATGCTTTTGGTGATATCAACTAGCTGAAGGATCCTCAGGGCATTCTGAATCATAGCTAGTTATTTTTCAAAAATAAGAACCCATCAGTCGCACACTACAAAAGCAAAGTTCCATGTATACAATGTGCTCAAGCTGTGCCCCTATTTATCTCATGACAACCTTGCAAGAGCAATGTATATTCCAGTAACGGCAAGACTTAATTATTTTAATTCCGTGGTCCAGGAGTTTTCAGCAGGGTTTCTCTGCTGCTTGCAGCTTTTGCGGAATGTAGCAGTATATCTGATCACTGGTTTAAGTGGCTGTGATCACATTACACCCACGTTGCATTCTTTTCATTGGCTGTCTATATAGCGGCAGATTGATTTTTAGCTGGCTCTGTTGGTCTTTTTAGTGCTCCTAATAATAAAAAACCTGAGCAAATAGAAAACTTGCTCATAGCTATTTTGTGCAGACACCCTTTTACAGGGATTAACCCATGATAATCTACTGTATCTTAACAGATAACTATATATTTGTTCTGGGACACATTAGGAAAGAAACAGTAACCTCTCTCTGGTACGGATGCTAGCACCAGTGCAAATGGCAAACAGCACAGAGACCAAGCTGAGCACATACCAAGGCACTAGGGTCAGCAGTAGAGGACCTTCTGGACTCATAAAATGCGGAGCTCAGCAGGCGCTGGGAGCTCCTGCCTGCAGCAGAGACCAAGTCCTACGAAATCGTGATCAACAGCACCTTGTCTCCTCCAGAAGCAGCACCTCCTGACTTCTGCTCAGTTTCTCTTGGCACTTTTAGACTCTAACCAGGGAAAGAAAAATACAATCAAGCATCAACTTCAAAAGCACTAAACTCCTGCCTCAGGGTGAAGGCTCATTCCAGCTTGACATCTGTTCCAGCTCTTCCCCCTCTGTCTGCAAAGGGACTTGGTAAAATTAATTCAGTGTCTTTAAACAGGGTGTCTTTAAAGACCTTTTCTCATTAGCGTTCTTTTGGCTTCATCTAACAACAGCAGGTAACTGCAATGGCATGCCTTGGTCTCCACATCATCCAGAAAGCAGGACTCAGGGGGTGCCGCAGAGGGGCTGGTTCATGACCAGATCCTTCTCAGTCACTGTGCCCCTAACTTGAAAATAAGAGCCACTACCAGAGCCACCAAGTTAGATGCAGCCTTTATTTATTTTTCTCTCCTCTCTCTCGACTGCCTGATTTTTCTCTGAGATTTTGCAGTTCTGGCAGCTAAACCTTTCAGGCTGAGGATGCTTAGACACCATGAAGAACAGCTCAAGAGCACACAAAGCAAAAACTGCCACCAATCTTAGGCTATTGCCATCTTTGTGCCGTTCCACAGCAGGAGGAAGTGGTACTTGGGAAACCCTGCAGAACAAGGCGGCAATCAACCAGAAACCATTTTGCCTAGAGGACAGTATATTAGTAGGCCACCAGAGAGGCTCCCTTCTGCCAAGAAGATAGGGAGAAGCTCTATTAAACAGTGAGCTTTCAAACCCAATGCTCAAAAAATAAACAAACAAAAAAAACCCACCCACAAGTCTGAAATGATAGTGATAATGACAGTGATATGGGGACCGGCCTCTTAGCTGTGACTACCAATTCCAAAGACAAGGAACTAATGCTTCTGTCTCACTACATACACCTGTGCAGAGCCATGGGCAATTTGACTCCAATGTACACAGATCTGTATCAAACTGCGGGTTCCCCACCCCCACTCCCCCAAAAAACCCTCCAAATTCATCTAAAATGAATAACAAAAATATACTCAGCCTGAAGAAGAAACAGCAATAAACAATTAAGATGGAATGAGTGCCAACTATGCAGACATATTTCTAATGGAAAGATTAGCTTTTTATAACAAACTCCAGTGTCAACCTTCGTAACTTCAACAAGCTAAAACCCAGCCACATGAAATTTCACAGCCATGATCTTATGCCAAGGAAAGCTTCTCTGGAAAGTTTGAGGTAGATTGGCCAAGGCATCTTGGAGATATAAGAGTTCCAAAAAAGTGAGGTGTTCTTCATTTCTTGGACTGCTTCCTAATTTTTTTTTTGGCTCATCATAGCTTAAAAATGGGTGGCTTTGACATTCCAAGTTCGCTTGGCTACTACTGGTGCCTTTGACTAGTTGCAGGCTATTTTGTTACTAAATGTGGGTTTGTGCAAATTCTGAGGGCTGCAGTTGTTAACAGCACGCGTTGGCTTACACATACCCCAGGCAAGCCAGTGTGGACTGCCACGGGCTACTTAATCACCTCATCAGCTCTGCTCAGGAGGCAGAGCCAAAGCCTCTTCCTCCAGGCCCAACAGGGTGTAAGAAGTTGGCTGGACTTTTCCACCTCCATGGGGAAGCTACCTTTCCCTGAACTGAAGAGGTGCATTCCCAAGAAGCTTGCAGGCCTCGCCAGTGACCAAGTGCCTCTCCTGGAAATCTAAACGCAGACCAGGCATAAGAGTTCTCTCCTCAGACTTGTTGTTGTTCACCTATTATTCTTCCAATCCATCCTTGGCCTTATTCTCTCGATCTCCCCGAAGCTTCCCAGGGAGCCTACAAATAACACCCAAATCGCCCCCCACTACATTACTGACTCACCTCACTACTGAGGGCCCACAGATTATCACCTACTTCCTGGGCTCTCAGGGCTTCTTCTGGGGCTCCGAAGTCTGTATTCCAGGTCTGGAGCCTTGCACACATATACACAACACACCTCATCAGATGTCTGGGCAGGAAAACCCAGGGCGAAGATCTCAGCTCCTTAAGGAGCAAGTTTCCACCTAAGCAAAACAGAAGCTTTGATGAACCCTGGAAAGTTTCTGAGTGAGGAATAAGCTCCTGGTGTGATTGCTCTGCCCACAGTCTTGATTCTGATAACCAATACTATGACAACCTCATGCATCTCTTGACGCAGCTTCAGCATGGTCACCTGCTTTATACAATTCTCCTTAATCTTTGTTATTTCCTTTGGAAATGACTATCACCTTCTGCGTTGCCACAAAAATATACATTGCACAGATGATCAGTGGTAGAAAACACTAGGGCATTAAAAACACTTCTCAGTGAAGTGCTGTTCCACAAGGAAAGTGCCTTGGTTACAAAGAGACCTATTCTTTTTGAGATGCACACATGCATGACTCCCATTCACAGGAGTTATGTGAGTGCATCAAAAGTAGAATAGGCTTGAAAGTGTCTATATTTACCAAACATTGATCCTGCCCAGAAGTGCCTTTTAAGAATAACACACTCTTCAACCTACTGCATCTCACTTTTACTCCTGAAGAACAAAAGACTTTGCAATCTTCTTGTACCCTGCATTTAAAAGCTAAAGTTATGA